>JBAIZL010000004.1:105529731-106119731 GCA_036971475.1 Prosapia bicincta
AAAATTAGCTACAGGTATGTTGCCATCGACACAACGTGTGATGGCATCAGATTTTGTATGCAAAGTTAAATCTACACTATTCTCTGTTTGGAACGAAGAATGGCAAAATGTAAATAGAAACAAGCTGAGGGACATCAAAAATACCGTCCGACCATGGAGGACATCTGTTCGTTCGAATCGTAGGGAGGAAGTGGTGGTTACGCGACTTCGCATCGGCCACTCTTTGTTAACGCATGGATGGTTGATGCGACATGAGGATCCACCACTATGTCAGTTTTGTAGAAATAATATTACAATCAAGCATATCTTGCTTGATTGTAATGAGTTAACAAATTTGTATATACGTTACGATCTTCGAGGTAGTTTAAAGGTGGTTTTAAGAGACGATGTCACGGCTATCGACCGTGTCCTCGCTTTCTTACGCCACCTGAATCTATTTAATAATATTTAAACTATGTATAATTTTAGTTTCTTTAGTTTTAGTTACAATTTGTATTAAACATTTATTTTATTTTATATGTTTAGTTGGTTAGTTTTATTTTAAAATAATTATTTAAAATAACTTTAGTTAGACGATGATAACCTTGATAGGTTTTTCGCCTGGAAAAAAAAAAAAAAAAAAAAAAAAAAAAAAAAAGTCAACTTCCCCCGCCCCCACGGCACAGAACAGCTGATCGCCACCTAGCACCTCCCGCACGGCCTTCTTACGATTTATTCTGTAGAGCTTCAGTATTCTGGAAGCCTCTACAGGATCATATACGGCGCGCTCAGGAGGAGGACAACGAGCACCAGACCGACCGCCCTTACCAGGACGGCCACGGCCGCCCGCACGTCGACCCTCCGTAGCCTCCGACCTAGCCCCCGACGCAGCAACGACAGCCGTCCATTCATTCACCACACATTCAAAATCTTCAAAAGTAATCGCCTCACTGAGCTTACTCAATCAGGTAAGCTGTTGATCATTGGCGATCACCGTTGGCTCAGGCTGCAGAGCCAATCCCCCCTCTGAAATAGGACCTATTTCCGGTGTAGCTCGATCCCCACTCACTACTTCAACAGCACTTGCAGCTGGACAACCCTCTCCAACAACGTTTTCCCCAATAATAAAATTACAATTAAAACTAACTAAATCTAAACTACAACTAGTTAAAATCCCCGCATCCACTGGAGGGACTCGTGGTGGCGGAAGATCGTCTTGATGAAGGAGACGACAAGGGCCCTCAGGAACGGCACAAGGTAGAGGATGAGCCTCATCAGGCGCAAAAGCAGGAGTCGAAAAACCGCCAACTTCAGAAGAGACGCCCACAGGATGAAAAGGATCGGCGGTTTCCGGAACAGCGACACTGGCAGCCTCATCTGCTGAATTGCGATTAGAAGGATGGGCCGCCCTGACGTGTATCTTCATCAGCTTCGCATCTGTATAGTCAGCCGCCAAACAAATGCGACAGCGAAGCTGAAAACCTGCCCTGTGGATTTTCCTGACATGCTTGGCTAAATTGTTGTGTGTAGCATACGATTTCCCATCACACCAGGTACACACAACTTTAGGGCCTTCAATGGGGAATAAACAAATATAGGTGGTCCTCTCCTCCATTCCAGCAACTTTGACAACAAAATTAAATTAAAACTGACAAGGCTGGCAGAGAAAAAAAAGGGACTACGTGCAGCTAGCTAAATGTATCTTAAAGTCCTGCTAAGGTTCAATAAAACTTCCAAATCAATAACAGCTAGCAATTGAAGAAGAATATTCAACAACTCAAAGTTCAACAACAATAAATTCTATAAAAATTCAACAAATAACAGATTTAACAACAATAAATAAATTTAAAACAATACAGTGACAGCAGAAATAGTTCGTTGATTAGAATATTCTATCACAATAAATAACACTGTTGTTAAAATCACGCTAAAACTCCAAATGGCACTGAATTAATCGTCTTTTATTTCATTTATAAAATCGAAAAAAAAATCATTGTTCATTAAAAAAATAATAATATCCAATGCAGACGTTTAGTAACATAATTTGCAAGATAAAACAATGTTGACGACTTACCAGCCTTGTCCTGTAGATAGCGCACAATTAAATCACTACGCCAACTCTCGGCTAAACACAGTATGATTGTACGCTGTAATAACACACAAATTTCACAAAATAATTAAAACAATTCGCTTTCGGCGTACAGCTTACAAATACAGTCCAAAAATTAAGCTTATAAGAACAGATAGAGAACAAGTACCGTGAGGAAAAGTTGAAAAGAACTTTGAAGAGAAGGTTTAACAGTACGTGAAACCGTTCAGGGGTAAGCGGAAAAGACCTGAAAGTTCGAACGGGGGGATTCATGCTCTCACGTCCCGTCAGCACTGCCGCCTGCCAGACTATCCACACGTTCGAACCGTTGCCGCTCCGTTGTCAGTGGGGAGAATAGACTGTTGGCTTGGATTACGGCGGTAAGAGGCAGCGGGGAGCCGCATTTCTCTTTCAGTAGAAGAGAATCCGTAGGGTAGAGGCCTACGGCTCCGGATGAAGACCGGCGGTCGCACATGGCTTCGGCCCTGTGCGTTGCCGTTCGGACTCCGGGTTTCCCGGCCGAACGCCCGACGGTAAAGGATGCAGGTGTTGAACCGCAGTAAGGCGCCCTTGGCCGGTCACAAGCGGGTCGCGTCTCGGTGAGCTCGGACCACTTCGGTCCGACTCCCGTACCGATCTGCTGTTGGCGTCCCGTGTCGTCGGCCTGGTGTTAAACACCAGACAGCAACGCTTCAGCTTTGGGTATTCTTGAAACACGGACCAAGGAGTTTAACATGTGCGCGAGTCATTGAGTGAAAAACCTAAAGGCGAAATAAAATTTAAAGCTGTAGCTTTTTTAACCTAGGGAGGATGAGCGCGTCCTGCCCACTAGGCGGCGCTCCGCACTTCCGGGGCGTCTCATTCTCATTGCGAGACGAGGCGCAACCAGAGCGTACACGTTGGGGCCCAAAAGATGGTGAACTATGCCTGGCCAGGTCGAAGTTAGAGGAAACCTTGATGGAGGTCCGTAGCGATTCTGACGTGCAAATTGATCGTCGGAGCTGGGTATAGGGGCGAAAGACTAATCGAACCATCTAGTAGCTTGTTCCTTCCGAAGTTTCCCTCAGGATAGCTGGTGCTCAGGGAACGACGAATCTCATACGGTAAAGCGAGTAATAACTAATAAGAGGTCTTGGGGTCGAAAGGACCTCTACCTATTCTCAAACTTTAAATGGGAGAGATCTCCGGCATTCTTTGACATTGTTTAATGATGCCGGAGTTTTGAATCCATAGTACCAAGTGGGACAATTTTGATAAGCAGAACCGGCGCTGTGGGATGAACCAAACGGCGAGTTAAGGCGCCTAAACGACGGTCATGGGAAACCATGAAAGGCGTTGGTTGCTTAAAACAGCAGGACGGTGGCCATGGAAGTCGGAATCCGCTACGGAGTGTGTAACAACTCACCTGCCGAAGCAACTAGCCCTCAAAATGGATGGCGTTGTAGCGTCGTGCCTATACTCGGCCTCAACGGCACAGGGGGCGGCACCTTCGCGGGTGCCGGGCTGTTATGCCTTGACGAGTAGGAGGAACGCGGCGGTGTGCTCAGAACGCAGCGGTCTGGGCGTGAGCCTGCCTGGAGCCACCGTTGGCGCAGATCTTGCTGGTAGTAGCAAATACTCCAGCGAGGACCTGGAGTACTGACGAGGAGAAAGGTTTCATATGAACAGCTGTTGTACAAGAGTCAGTCTAATATAAGCCCTAGGAGAAATCCTATGTCGATGGGAAGCCGTTGAAAATAGAAGGCGCGGTGCGCTATCACTAGAGTAGTACGCTCTTGTATTGGAAGGCTACCCACGGGGCGAAAGGGAATCCGGTTCCTATTCCGGAACATGGCTGCGGAACCGTTCATAAGCGGACCCCCATACCAGAGATCGACGGGGCAACCCGGAGACGCTGGCGGGAGGTCCGGAGAGAGTATTCTTTTCTCTATAAGCGTTCGAGTTCCCTGGAAGCCTTCTTCCAGCGCTCCCGCGGATCTTCTTTGCTGCGAGGTGTTGGCTGTCTGTCGCGGGTAAACCACCTCACGGTGGCTCCGAAGGACGGGCCTCCTACCTCTTCGGCCGCCATTCAACGATCAACACAGAACTGGCAAGGACCGGGGGAATCCGACTGTCTAATTAAAAGTAAGCATTGCGATGGCCTCAGAGGGTGCTGAGGCAATGTGATTTCTGCCCAGTGCTCTGAATATCAACGTGATGAAATTCAAGCAAGCGTGGGTAAACGGTGGGAGTAAGTATGACTCTCTTAAAGGGAGGACAGCTTCGTTTATCTTGGGGCGAAGTATTCCCTCTGGCAGGGCATTGATATTGGAGAGTTGCAGATCCACCTCACCAGGGTACTGCAGAGGGTCGAACGCCTCGCCGTAAATCCCCTCCAGAAGGTAGAATTACTACAGAAATATTTTCTACCTGGTTACCTTCATTAGCTGGTTATGGCTTTGCCAGCTATAACTCGTTTAAGACAGCTGGACCGAGAAGTGAGGGGATCCATTAAGCGCATAATGCACCTGCCGCAAAGTATTTGTGTTGGTGTCCTGTTCTGCGGGAGGGGAGACGGAGGGCTAAGCTTTCCTAGGCTTGAGCACCTAGTCCCTCGAGTGGTTCTCAAGCCATTCTTTACGCTGGGCCATTGTTATTAATTATTTGTTATTTAGTTTGTAAGTTTTATCTATTTAAGACTGTTATAATTTTAATTTTAAAAACATTTTAAATATAATTCTTCACTTTGACCTACCTACAATGTAGGTATTTGCTATTTTATCTTGGCTCAGTGTACTGTATGTTGTGCGAGTCCCAGAAGGCCCTATACAACTTCTGGGGCGGTGGGTCGATCATCGGAGGATGATCGAGTGGGAACCTCTGCGCGGTTTTCCCCAGGCAATGCTTTACATGAGGTAGCCGACTCCCATCCCCTTTTGAGGTGACTCTCTAGAGACCCACTTGCCTAATTTTTCCAATTAGCATGCACCGATCTTTGCTTATAGTGGTCCGGCCGCTAGGACAATAGCTTCTCATTGATCCCTTGCCGCAATATCAAGGCAAAGGGAGTGGGGCGAAAAGTGTGCAAGGTTTCACTCAGAACATGTTACCTCGTCCTATTATTTGAGGTTAAAGAGGGAAGTGATCACCAGTTCGCCTTTTTAGGGCTTGTGTCTAGGAAATAGCCAAATGCCACGTCATCTAATTAGTTACACGCAAGAATGGATTAACGAGATTCCCGCTGTCCATATCTACTGGACTTCGGCTATGGTGACATATGAGTGTGTAGGATGGGGGGACAGAATGGGGGCTAGGGAAAGGAGGGCAATGCTAAGTTGTCAGAGGAGATGTATATTGGGGATGATTAAGGGCTATAGGACTATGTCTGGGGACGCAGCGTGTGTAATAGGTGGGGTTTTGCCTATGGATCTTGAGGTAGATAAGAGGTTTATTATCGGAAGGGCTAAAAAAGAGGAGTGTTTTAATGTGGAAAAAGAAGGGGAGTTAGGGTCAAGGGGATTACAAGAAAGGGGCAAATTTGTTTATTGAAACTCATGGAGAGGAAGATATGGAAAAAAATCAGAGAGAATAAGAGATTTGAGGAAAAAGGTTTAAGGTAGATGGGGAACCAGATCTGTTTGATCCAAGGGTAATAATTTTTGATGCAGACAATAGAGTCGATAAAAAGGGCTGGTGGAAGCAATAAGGGCAAGGAATGAGGAGGTATCCCAGGGATTGACTGATGAAGAGGTGGGAAATGAAATGAAGCCGTTGTTCAAGATGGGTGGGGGGATTAGGTTGTATGAAGGAAATTGGGTGGTAAGGGTATCAGCGAGGCTGTTCAAAAGGTTGATGTGTTTGGGAAGGGTTTATGTGGGTTTGAGGAGTTGTAGTGTAAGTGAAATGAAGGGGTAGTAAGATGCTTTAGTTGCCAGGGGTTGGGACATTCACAGAGGGGATGTAGGGGAAAGACAACTTGCTTTAGGTGTGCAGGGGAGGGGCATCATGCAAGTATGTCTAAGGAGAAAGGGGAAAACCTAGCTAGGTGTGCGAACTGTATAAGGTTTGGGTTTAAGGATGTGGAGCACTATGTGGGATGGGGAGGTTGTCCTGTATTAGGAATAATTCGTTGGAGGATCCCGAACAACACTAAGTATGATTAAGGTAGTTCAGGTCAACGTAGATAGGTCAAGGGTGGGTAAGGCTGAAATAAGAGATGTAGCTGCGAAGGAAAAGATTGATATAGTTGCAGTGCAGGAGTCTTACACATACAAGGGGTATGTAAAGGGATTCGGGTCAGACGCAAGAGTGGTGTGTGATACAAGAGAAGGGAGGGCTTGGGCGGCGATAGTAGTGTTGAATGAAAAGTTGGGGATCATGTAAGTGCAGGGTTTATGTACTACACATTGTGTGTGTGTGTGTGTGTGTGTGTGTGTGTTGAGGTAATGCTTGAAGATGGAAAGAGATTGTATGTGGTATCTTTGTACTGCCAGTTCTCCAAGGGGATTGAGATTTACATAGAATGTATGAGAACAATACGGGCTAAATTGAGGGGGGAATATGTTTTGATAGGTATGGATGCTAATGCAAGATCAAAGAGGTGGGGAGGGTTGGAAACGAATGAGAAAGAGGGTATGTTAGAGGATGAGATTGATTTAAGGGGGTGGAGATTGTTAAATAATGGTGCATGTGGTCCGACGTATGTAACTGTGCGGGACAGTTGTTTCATTGATGTCAGTGTGGAAACCCAAGTAGAAGGGATAAGAGTAGTGGAATGGAAGCTGATGGATGATTGGGCTACTGGGTCACATAGAGCTATTGGAATGACAATAAGTGTGAATGAGGAGATATATAGAAATAGAGGGAGGGGAAGAAATAAGAAAGGAAACTGGGCAAGGGGGTTGGCAATAAAAAGAGGGGTTTATAGGGAGATATTGATGAAGCTGTGTGATGATATGAAAGGTATAAGAAATAGAAGGGATGTAGTGAAATTAGAAAAAGAGTTGGGAGGAATTATTTGGAAAGCTGCTGTTGGGGCATTACCAAGGCAGGGGAGGAGGGTAGCGGGGAACAGGTGGTGGGATGCGGAACTGGAAGGATTGAAGAGAGAAGTGTGTGTTCGGAGGACGGAATGGAAAAGAGAAAGTGATTTGTGCGCGAGAAGTGAGTTAGTGAAAGTGTATAGAGCCAGGATGAGTGTTTATAAGCAGAAGATTAGTGACAAGAAGAAACTAACTTTGGAAAAATTTGTGAAAGAAGAAATGAAGAGGAGTGAGTGGAGTCTGCCCTACAAGGGAGCTGTAAACAAGGTAAGTGTGAGGGAGGCAGCGATTGCGATTGGAGGAGAGGATATAGTCAAGTGGAGAGATTCAGCGATAGATGAGTTGGTGGTGGATGATGAGACTGAGGGATAGAATGAGGAGGAAGGATGGATACGGGGGATAGTGATGGGGCAGGGGAAGGGGAGAGGAACGTGCATGGTGACGGAGGAGGAAATAGCAAAGGTGGTTAGGGGATTAAAGAATGGGAAGGCTTCAGGTTTGGATGGTATAGTGGCTGAAATGATTAAGGAGGGATGGGAGATAATAAAGGAATGGATAGTAAGGCTATTTAACGGTTGTTTGAAACATGGGGGTTTTCCGAGTAGATGGAAGAGGGGGATAATAAGGGCATTGGTGAAAGGGGAAGATAGGGACAGAGGGGATTCGAAATCGTATAGGCCGGTTTGTTTGTTGTCAGTCATTGGGAAAAAGGGTACTAGTAGGTAAATTGGGGTGGGTATTTGAAGCAGGGATATCGGGGAATCAGTTTGGTTTTATGAAGGGAAGGTCCACAGAGGATGCAATGATAAAGTTGAGGGAATTGGTAGATGGGGTGGGGAAAAAGAATGTGATGGGGATATTTCTTGACATGGGGTATTAAGGGATTACTTTAGGGGAAGGTGGGTAGAGTTAAGGCAGGGTACATGGGTGGTAGGGAAGAAAGTGAATAGGGGATGTAAACAGGGATCCGTCTTTGGCCCTGAGGTATGGAAGCTGGTGTTCGATGGGATTGTGAAACGAATAAACGAAAGTGAGTGCATGATCGCGTTCGCTGAAGATGGAGTAATTGTAGTGGGGGGCAGTTCAAGGGTAGATTTGGAGAGAAGAGGAAGGGAGGTTATGATGGTGATGGACGAATGGTGTGTTAATTAAAAGATGAGTATGTCCGTGAGCAAGACTGTGGGTATGATAGTAAGGGGGAGTTTCGACCCAGAGAAAATGCCAATAGTAACGTGGAGTGTGGGACGCCTAAAAATGGTAAAACAGGTAAAGTACTTTGGGGGTAAAGTGGGCAAGGTTGATGAGTGTGAGTACGCACGTGATTGAATGTTGTAATCGGGCGAACGATAGAATGAAAAAGGTTATGAGGGTGTTGGGGGGGGGTCAATGTGGAATACAAAAGAGTTAAGAGTATATATGAGGGCATGTTTGTGGCTATGGTGACTTATGGGTATGTAAGATGGGGGGACAGAATGGGGGCTTGGGAAAGGAGGACATTGCTAAGTGGTCAGAGGAGATGGGTTTTGGGGATGATTAAGGGCTATAGGACTATGTCTGGGGAGGCAGCGTGTGTAATAGGTGGGGTTTTGCCGTTGGATCTTGAGGTAGATAACGGGTTTATTATCGGAAGGGCTAGAAAACATGGGAAAATATAATGGAGGGGACAAGAAATAGGAAATGTGGGATGTAGGAGGATAGCTAAGGAGATGGTAACAACAGAATGGCAAGAAAGGCGAAATGGGAGTGGAAATGGTAGAGTTGCGTTCGAATGGCGTGTGAATGCAGGTTTGGTCAGACCGGAGTTCTACGTGACCCAGTGTGTGAGTGGGCATGTGTTTCAAGAGGAATCTCAAGAGATTTGGTTTGGTGGAAAGTGAGACGTGTGAATGTGGAGGGTTGGACACGTCGGACCACATATTGTTTGAATGTGTAAGGTGGGAAAGTGAAAGGAACAAGTGCAAGAGAAAACTAAAAAATTGGGGCTGGGTATGGGAAAGGATAAATAGGTTTCAGATAAGGGATTTGAGTTGTTGAGGGAATTTGCTAAGGAGGTGCTGGCAGTCAAGGAACAGGAGTGATTGGGAATGAAGAGAGTATGTGGGTGTAATAATGGGGAATGATAAATTGAATTAAATAAAAATGTAAGTGCGTGAATGTTTAAATGGGTCTGACCTAGAACCAGTGTGTGTACGGAAGATCAGGAAACCTGGACTGAGACGTTAAGTCCCCAACTTGTCAGGAAGGAAGACCGAAACCGTAGTCAGTTGACCATGTGGGTTTGCTGACGGGCAGGCGTCCAGTCTAGGCCTTATATCCAGTGTTCCTCTTGAGGAGCCAAGGATACTGGTACCACAGGTTCGTGTAAAGCCCCCTGGAGGACCTCCAGCTGTCCTCTAGGACAACTCCAAGCACACGATAATTGGTGTTGGATTCGTCTGGGTAGTGGGTGTGCTAGATATTAGATATCTCCCTTCTCCCTATATTGAGCGAGGATTTGCGGTGTACTCTTGTGTCTAGGTACGCCAATTCTCGAAACACTTGTTTGCACTCGTCATCACATGTCCCTATCTACTGAACTTCATTTGGGACAGCTGAGCAGTGCGGACGTGTTTGTATCGAGCTCCGTCAATTCGGTCGTTTTAAGTAGGATAAAGTGGTGCGATTTGGTTGAAAAGTGGCACAGGTGATCATCGCTAAGTGTTTAAAACAGTGTTAAAGAGTTTTTGTGTTAGGGAGTGCAGTGAGAGTGAAGGGTTAATACTGTGGACTGGGTCTGGTGAATATAGTAGCCAGAAGGGGCTTTGAAAAGAATAATGCACCAAACTAGGGTGTCACAGTGGGTAAATAATTATAGGGAGTAGGGATATTTAGGGATAAGGGATGGAGAGGGATAGGGATAGGGAAAAGGAGGGGAATATGTATTTGAAACACCGGAGTGGGGATCCAATAAGAGAGTAAGAAGGAGCAATTCGGAGGATTCGCCAGAAGCTGGGAGGGAGGGGTTAGGGAAATTAATTGAAAGTAAGGGAAAACAGGTTGCGGGTCAGGTAGAGAAATGTTTAATGGAATTGAAAGGGTATATTACAAAGGAATTTAGTTGGCAGCGACATGGGGCTAGGGTAGATGGAATGAGGAACGGGATAAAGGAACTGGTATTGGAATTAACAAGAGCGGGAAGATTCATGGAAAAAGAGGGAAAGGGGATTTCGGAGGGAGATTTTGAGGATAGAGTTGGAGATCTATCCCCTGTCCCCCATCATTGATTATTTCCCACCCCAATTCCACTATTTGCTCCTCCAGCTTCCCCCCTCCGTTCGGTGACCCCCACCCTATTGACCTAGCATTACCATCCATGCAGAGAATAATTTTTTTTTTACCCAAGACCCCCATCAATTTTTCTTATTGCATCGAGATACCGCCTTATCCTTCCGCTGTACTAGCAGTACATAGACACCATATAAAAACTTTCCACCCCACTTCCCTATATCTCCACAACCACCCAATTCTTCCCCGATAACCTCTTTAGACCCATTACCCCCAATGCTCTGTCCAGTACCACTATTGACGCCTCTACATCCACTTTACCGTACCCCATGGTAAACCAAAGCCCCAGCACTGAAACCCCTTAATTTACCTCTCCACATGTATGGTTCATGTACAGGAAGTACCCCTACACCCTCCCTTATTGCCCTTACCCTTACTTCATCCACTTTCCTCTTTATTCTATTTATCCTATCTGCATTTATTTTAATTACTTTGACCCCCCATATTTATTTATTATAACCCGTTCGTCCCATCATTCTTTTCACCATTATCTCCCTTGCCTGACACCCCACAAAATCCACCCAATGATCCACATTCCTCAACTCAACCCTCACACCTCATCCCCTCTCCCCTGTACCCACACGTCGACACATGATGACCCTGTTCCTCGCATCTGCGACATGTGATTGGCCCTCTGCAGAATTATGTTGTATGCCCCAGTCCCTGACATCTGTAACGTCTCTGCACACCCAAAGTACTCTTTGACCCTGCAGCACCTAAACCCCAAATACTCCCTTTGTCTTTTCGTTAGTAATGTGAAAACCCTCCCCGAAACTTCCATTACCCAATTGTATGTATTTTCCTCCCTAGCCCCTAACCTAAATTTTGGCACCATCTCCTTCCTCATGTCCTCCCGCCCATCGAAGATTTCCCTATTCTTTCTCACTAAATTATCTACTATATCCCCTAACCTATTTCCCTATCCACGTCGTATACAATTACCCTTGGCTTCCTCATTTCTGGTTCCCCATCTACCTTATACGTCTTTCCCCCCAACCTTTCCAACCCCCTTAGTTTTCCAAAATCTTCCTCACTATGCAATTCTAAAACGAAGTTTTTCCCCTCCCTTCCTAATCCTTGACCCTTATTTCCCCATCCTTAACCCCCAGTAATCCCCTCAGCTCCTCTCTCTCCCTTCCCACTGACCCTTTCCCTGGTGCCTTCACTATCATCTGGGGTCCTCTTTGTCTGACTCCCTGTCCCCATCCCCTTTTTACTACTTGCCTCCACCAGCTACCCTGGTCCTCATCTACTTCCATCTTATCATCCATTCTCCCTTCCCCCTCCTTACTTCCATCATTATTATTTCCCCAATCAGCGATTTTCCTATCAGACCTCCCTTTCCCTCCTCTACGTTTCTTCCCAATTCTTTTACATCCCCCCTTACTTCCATTATATCCTCCAACTTGTTTTCCGTACTCTGAATCCTACCAGTAACTATAGCCCACCCCTCTGTGACCCTTTCCTGTTCCTCCCACGTCTTCTTCCCTAGTTCCTCAACCTTATCCATTCCTGCTTCCTCCCTTACTTTTCTCAACCCCTCCCCTAGTTGTACTTCTAATTTCCCTACCCTTTTCCTAAATACCTCCTCTAATCTGTCTAGCTCCTTCTTTCTATTTTCTTCTGCTTCAACATTAACCCTTTCATACCTATCTAACTCCTGCCTTACCCTATTATACAACCCCTGATTTTCTTCCCACACCCAACCCTGTCATATTCATCATTCAATTCCCAACTCTATCCTCAAAATCTCCCTCCGAAATCCCCTTTCCCTTACCCTCCAATTTTTCCATGAATCTTCCCGCCCTTGTTAATCCCAATACCAGTTCCTTATCCCGTTCCTTATTCCATCTACCCTAAATTCTATATAAATCCCATGTCGCTGCCAACTAAATTGCTTTGTAATATACCCTTCCAATTCCATTAAACATTTCTCTACCCGACCCGCAACCTGTTTTCCCTTACTTTCTATTAATTTAACTAACCCCTCCCTCCCAGCTTCTGGTGAATCCTCCGAATTGCTCCTTCTTACTCTCTTATTGGATCCCCCCTCTGGTGTTTCAAATACATATTCCCCCTCCTTTTCCCTATCCCTATCCCTCTTCATCCCTTATCCCTAAATATCCCTACTCCCTATAATTATTTACCCACTGTGACACCCTAGTTTGGTGCACTGTTCTTTTCAAAACCCCTTCTGGCTACTATATTCACCAGACCCAGTCCACAGTATTAACCCTTCACTCTCACTGCACTCCCTAATGCAAAAACTCTTTAACACTGTCTTAAACACTTAGTGATGATCACCTGTGCTCCTTTTCAACAAAATCGCACCACTTTATCCTACTTAAAACGACCGAATTGCCGGAGCTCGATACAGACACGTCCGCACTGCTCAGCTGTCCCAACTGAAGTCCAGTAGATAGGGAGATGTGATGACGAGTGCAAACATGTGTTTCGAGAATTGGCGTACCTAGACCCAAGAGTACACCGCCAATCCTCGCTCAATATAGGGAGGAGGGAGATATCTAATATCTAGCACACCCACTACCCAGACGAATCCAACACCAATTATCGTGTGCTTGGAGTTGTCCTAGAGGTCAACTGAAGGTCCTCCAGGGGGCTTTACACGAACCCGTGGTACCTGTATCCTTGGCTCCTCAAGAGGAACACTGGATATAAGGCCTAGACTGGACGCCGGCCCGTTAGCAAACCCACATGGTTAACTGACTACGGTTTCGGTCTCCCTTCCTGACAAGTTGGGGACTTAACGTCTCAGTCCAGGTTTCCTGGTCTTCCGTACACACACTGGTTCTAGGTCAGACCCATTTAAACATTCACGCACTTATATTTTTATTTAATTCAATTCATCATTCCCCATTATTACACCTACATACTCTCTTCATTCCCAATCACTCCTGTTCCTTGACTGCCAGCACCTCCTTAACAAATTCCCTCAACAACTCAAATCCCTTCTCTGAAACCAATTTGTGGTCAATCCTGTTTAATAGTTTTCTAGATTTGGAACTAGGGGAAATTATTAACGAACATGGGGAAGAATAAAATATAACATGTTACATATAATGAATAGGATGCTACATGAGGGAATATTCCCAGATATATGGAAGGTGGGAAGTATAAAAGTTTTTCTGAAGGGAGTGGATAAGATGGTAAAGTCATATCGACCAGTAACGTTGTTATCTGTTTTGGGAAAGATTGCAGAGAGAGTGATAAATACAAGACTTATTAGACATATAAACAAAGTGAAATTTTTAAGTGAAAGACAATATGGTTTTAGAGTGGGGAGAGGAATTACTGATGCGCTGTGTGGGTTAGTTAAGGACGTAAAGTTTCCAACTCCTAAGTATGTATTAGCAGTGTTTTTAGATATTTCAGGGGCCTTTGATCATGCTTGGTGGCCGGTGATTATATTAAAAGATTATATAAGGAATAAAGTGGCAACAAAAGGTTGTCCACAAGGATCAGTTCTAGGACCCACTTTGTGGTTAATCCTGTTTAATAATTTTCTAGATTTGGAACTAGGGGAAAGTATTAGAGTAACGGCTTTTGCCGATGATGGATTGAAGTTGGTAGAAGGAAACTCGAGAAATGACTTGAAGGAGAAAACTGTAAAGCACTGAGGATAATACTTGAGTGGGGGAAAATAAAAAAGCTGCAGTTCGCGGCACAGAAAACGAGAATGATGGTATTAAAAGGAAAGTTAAATAATAGAACAAGAGTTCTTATAAAGATGGGTGGAGTGAAAATAAAATATGCTACAGAGAATAAGTATCTCAGAGTGATGATAGGAGAAGGATGTAAATTCAATAAACATATTATAATGGTTGCAGAAAAGATAGTAAAAATTTCTGCAAAGTTGAGAAGAATAGCAAAAGCGAATTGGGGATACTCATGTAAAAAGTTAAATTTATTATATAAAGGTATTGTACAACCAATTTTATTGTATGGATGTGAAGCTTGGGGTATTAAACTAGAGGCAAGAAAGAAGATTAAAGACATGTTAAGAAGGGCTCAAAGGAAAGTGCTATTGACTGTAACAAAGGGTTATAGATCAATCTCTACTGAAGCGTTGCCTGTAATTGCAGGAATTATTCCTATTGATTTGATGGTTAAGGAGAGAATGAGGATATACGATGAGGTGAAATTAGGTAAAAAGAGAGAAGAGGTAAAGAAAGTTGAAAGAGAGGTGACAATCAATGAATGGCAGGAATATCAAAGATAAGTTTGGATGCCGATTATGTTGAAACAAGTCACTATGTTACCCAAGTTCTTAGTGGACATGGAAATTTCAAAGGCAAGTTATATAAATTTAAATTACATGATAGTAATTTATGCAGACATTGTGGCCAGGAAGAGACGGTGCATTATGTAATGTATGAGTGTGGAAAATATGAGGAGATGAGAGTTAGGGTGACGGACGTGTGTAGTAAAAGTGGAATGCAAATGAATAGACTAGGATGTGTCTGTGGGAGAGTAGTCTTTAAAGAATTTAAGAAAATGTGCTTGGAAATCTCTAAAGTGATAGAAGGGGAAAAATAAAAGTAAAGAAGATCTTAGAAGAAGTATACATAAATAGTAGGACAAACTCTGAAATAAGACAAATCCGATGATTCCCTACATTGGAGGAGGAGGCACTTGTTTAAATATGATAAACGACACAGGGACAGAATATCAGGTCCAGGAGAGAAGGAAGGAGGATAAAAAGAAAAATAAAGAAGGAAAGACGAGACTGATGAAATAGGTCCAGGACCTGCTCATCAGGGGTGGAAGTGGGCTCGTCGGGGGGTTCCCCCCCAAACAAGTGTCCCTATCTTTAGGACTTCAGTGGGGACAGCTGTGCAGTACGGACGTGTTTTAAGTGAGCTCCGCATTCATCGCAGTTTTCAGTGGGAAAAAGTTGTGCTTTTTTGTTGAAAATTGGCAGAGGTGTGGAGTAACAGTGTTGTTAAAGAGTGTTGTAGTTATTTTTGGTGTTTTCATTAGTTAAAAGGGTCATTTTTCAGTTTGTTTGTGTTCATTTTGAAGTTGGTTATAAGTTCTAGGTTAAGTGCGTATGGACCGTCAGGCATACGTAAGTACATTTTTTTAATACTTTGAATTATGATTTGAGCTTTTTATTTTGATTTAATTGGTTATTTTGAGAGATTTTTAGTTTTTTCGTTTATTAATGTGGTAAGATAGCAATGATGTAAGATTAGAATTAGGCAAGATAAGCACTAGATGACGTAGTTGAAGGTACAAGTCGAATCTAGTTAGTAGATAAGGGGAGATCGGCTCAAGATGTAGGCTTATCTTATAGTTTAGTGCTTATCTACTGTGGACTGGGTCTGGTGAATTTAGTAGTCAGAATGGGTGCAAAGGACAGTGCGTCAAACTAGGGGGGGACACTGTGTTTACAATAATTAGGTTATAGGGACAGGGATAGAGAGAAAGTGGGAGAAAATGTATTCGCAACACCAGAGGGAGGGGAGCTAAGAGAAGAGTAAGGAGAAGCAATTCTGAGGGTTCACCAGAAGCAGGGGGATGGGTTTAGGGAAAATGGTTGAATTTAAAGGGAAACAAGTAACGGGACAGGTTGAAAAGTGCTTAATAGAGTTGTAAAACTATATTGTAAAAGAGTTCAGTGGGCAGAGGCATGGGACGTATATAGGGGCGAGATTAGAGGGAATAAGGAATGGGGTAAAAGAATTGGGATTACAAATTACGAGGGCGGGAAGATTTTTGGAAAAATTAGAGGGAAAGGGAAAGGGAATTTCGGAGGGAGATTTTGAGGTGAGGGTGGGAGACATAATGATAAGTATGACAGGGTTGGTAAGGGAGGAGAACCAGCGTTTGTATAGTAGGGTTAGGCAGGAGATAGAAAGGTACGAGAAGATCAATATAGAGGCAGAAGAAAATAGGAAGAAGGAATTGAACAGGTTGGAGGGGGTGTTTAGGGAAAGGGTGGGGAAATTAGAGATGAAGTTAGGAGAGGGGCTTAGGAAAGTAAGGAAGGAGGCGAGTTTGGATAAAGTTGAGGAATTGGGGAAGAAGACTTAGGAAGAGCAAAAAAGAGTTACAGAGGGGTGGGCTAAGGTATCAGGGAGGATACAATCAATGGAGTATAAGCTGGAGGACATTTTGGAAGTTAGGGGGGATGTAAAAGAGCTGGGGAAAAAAGTAGAAGAAGGGAAAGGGGGTAGGGAAGTCATTAATTGGGGAAATTAAGGAAGTGGTCCAGGGAGAAATGAAAGGAGTGTTGAACCTGATGGAAGTAAGGAGGGGGAGGATAGAATGGAAGTAGATGAGGAAGAGGGAGGTTCTTGGAGCCAAGTGGTAAAGAGGGAAAGGGGCAGGGAATCAGACAAAGGGGACCACAGGTGATAGTATAGGCACCGGGGAAAGGATCTGTGGGTAAGGAGAGAGAGGAGTTGAGGTGATTATTGGGGGTTAAATATGAGGAAATAAGGGTAAGGGGATTAAGGAGTTAAGGGAAAAATTTTGTTCTGGAATTGCATAGTGAAGAAGTCGTGGGGAAATTAAGGGGGCTGGAAGGGTTGGGGGGAAAGGGGTAGAAGGTAGATGGGGAACCAGAATTGAGAAAGCCAAGGATAATTATATACGACGAGGACAGGGAAATAGGGGAGGGGGATTTAGTAGATAATTTACTGAGGAAGAATGGGGAAATCTTTGATCGGAGGAAAGACATTAGGAAAGAGATGGTGCCAAAATTCAGGTTAGGGACTAGGGAGGGAAATACTTGTAATTGGGTTATGGAAGTGTCAGGGAGGGTTTTTCCATTACTAACAAAAAGGCGAAGGGTTTACTTGGGGTTAAGTTGCTGCAGGGTCAAAGAGTACGTCGATGTGTGAATACAGAGGGGAGAGTATGAGATGCGCAAACAGCATAAGGGCTGGGCTAAGGGACGTAAATCACTGGGTGGATTGAGCTGTGTGTCAGGCTAGGGAAAATACGGTAAGAAGAATGATGGGACAGACGGGAAGGGAATTTGGGATAGGTTCAAGGGTGTTCCAGGGAGGGAAGGGCAGAGAAAAATCAGAGGCAGCAATAGTGGTCATGGATAATTCATTGAGGGTAATGAGGCTGCATGGGTTATCGGGAAGGAATTGGGGGTTGAAAGCTTCTATATGGTCTCTACGTACTCTAAATATAGTGAGGGAATTAGGGGGTACCTAGATGCCATAAGGGAGATGGGAAATAGGAGGGGATGCCTCAAGGGGGTGGGGGGACAGAGTAACAGATCAGAGGGGAAGAGATTTAGAGGAGCATTTAGTGGAGATGGGTTGGGAAGCTATTAACGATGGGAGGGAGGGGCCAACATTCATCAGGTATGGGGAGGAGGGGGACAGCTACATATACCTGACAGTGGTAGACCGTCTCCGGTCTGCGCCACTCTGTCTATCATCGACGCGTCTTTCTCAAGAAAGTATTATTCTAAATAGCATACGAATATTATTCGGTAGCAAAAGTGTCTCGTGATCATCGGTTGGTCGGAATCACCAGTTGGAGACAATCAGCGGGAAAGCGATGATCGTAAAGCAAGCGCGAGTAAACGGAGGGAGGGGTGCTTCGTCCGATAAAAGATGCCAGCCGTCTCCTGACCATCAATCAGGAGGTTGTTGATTCTATCTATGGCTCACTGACCGAGTTCTTGACTGCCACCAAGAAGTCGAGCACGTCCGGACAGGCGTCGCTTCTTCCTCGACCTCGAACAAGGCGGGCGTAGAAGCAAGCGAATAAAAGATTTAGATACGCTAGTGCTCAAAGATGTCTTCAAGAATAGTACTTTATGGGAAACAAGGGCACCCAAGAGGCTAGGCGACCCTGTCGATGGGCCTCCGATTAAATTGGATAGATTTCCGCCAATCGAAGCCGTAGATGTTAAAATGCGGCTTGACAGGTTTTTTCCAGGCGAAAATCCTATTAAGGTTATCATCGCCTAACTAAAGTTAAATTTTAAAATAAATGTTACATAAATAAAACTAAACAAAATAAAATAAAATAAACGGCTAAAACTAATTGTAACTTTATAAAACTAAAGAACCTAAAATTATACAAAATTTAAATATTATTAAATAGATTAAGGTGGCGTAATAAAGCGAGGACAAGGTCGATAGCCGTGACATCGTCACTTTAAACTACCTCGGAGATTGTAACGAATATATAAATTGGTCAACTCATCACAATCAAGCAGAATGTGCTTTATTGTGATTTTTCTTTTACAAAACGGACAAAGTGGTGGATCGTCATGTCTCATCAACCATCCATGCGTTAACAAAGAGTGGCCCGATGCGAAGTCGATACGAACAAAAGAGTGGCCGATACGAACAGATGTCCTCCATGAACGGGCGGTATTTTTGATGTCCCTCGGCCTGTTTCTATTTACATTTTGTCATTCTTCATTACAAACAGAGAATAGTTTAGTTTTAACATTGCATACAAAATCTGATGAAATCAAACATTGTGTCGATGGCACCATACTTGTAGCTAATTTTCACCTTCATCTGCTGTAGTGTTTCCGAATATTCCATAGGTACAAGGCACCCAGAGAAATGACACCTCGACACCTCGTAATTGGAGTCTGTGTATAGAGCACAAGATGTCTCCAACTAAAGGGTTCTTAGTGTACATTTCCTGAATAGCCTGGAGAACACTTTTGGAATCAGAACATTCAAGATATTGCAGTCCATTGTCCAGTTTTGAACCATCTGTGAATATAGTCACAGTATGTTGGTGAGTTAATTGAGTCTGCAAAAACTCTTGACGATAAATAACGTCAGGAGTATTGTGTTTTAGGTACCTGGACAATGAGAAGTCAATTTTTGGCTTTTGTATTAATCATGGAGGGATGTAGCATGATGTTCGTTCGAATATAGGTGGATGTTCTAAATTTAGATTGCTAAAATTGCGCAACGTTCTTATTCCGAAGGGAGCAATTGAACGTTGACGCACATTGTAACGATCCTCGAGGTAGTTATCAAAAACTGCTTTGAATGCCGGATGTTTAGGTTTACTTCGAAGATGTGGAGGGGGCTTTTAATAGTACCTCTAGACTGGCCAGAGCAGCTATGGATCACGGGATTTCTGATGGAATTATAAATTGGATTATGAGTTCCTTGGAAAACCGGATAAGTACTGCATCCTGGATGGGGTGCACGATAAATGGGATGGTCTCGGAGGGCTGCCCGCAGGGTGGAGTGTTATCCCTTTTGCTGTGGAGCCTTGTCGTGGACGGCCTACTAAGGACGCTCAGTGGAATGGTTGTCAATGTGGTTGGATATGTGGATGACATAGCTTTCATTGTTAGGGGACCATTTGAAGAGGTCCTCAAAGACCTGCTTCAAGAGGCACTCAAGGTACAGAAGCATGGTGCAGGGAGAATGCACTATGCATTCAAGGAGAGAAATCTATGGCACTCGTCTTCACTAGGCGATATAAAACTAAATCGCTGGAGATGATGGAAGTTGGTAGTACCAAAATAAGCTACGTTGAGAGCGCTAAATATCTGGGAGTTATTCTGGATAGGAAGCTACTCTGGCGTGAGCACTTGGAGGATAAGTGCAAAAAAGCCATAGCCGTAGCTATGTTCTGGCAATGCAGAGGAGCAATAGGCACGAGAGTGGGTTAGGGTCCACGTCAGATGAACTGGATTTATTCCGCCATTGTGGTGCCGAGGTTGGTCTTTGCCTCAATCGTCTGAAGGGGCAGGGCACAGAAAGAAACAAGTAAAAGAATGCTGGACCGCGCGCAGGGGCTCTTCCTTAGAGGCATAACAGCTGCAAGGAGAAGCACACAATGTGCGGCCATGAGGGTTATGTTGGGTTTTCCATCCTTGAGTCTTCAAATTCGGATGGAGGCAATGAAAACTGCATACCGGCTAAGTTGTAGGGGGCAGTGGAAGACAAGTAGCAAACGTCATAAACAGCTATTTGGGGATTCACTGAAGGAACTCTAGATAGGACCTCAGGATAAGATACTGTCTCTTAAAAGGGAAAAAGGAAACTACAAAATCTATATTCCTTCAAGAGAGGCATGGTCGGAGTATAGACCCAGACATGGTGAAATTTGGTTCACCGATGGGTCCAAGATGAAGGAAGGAGTGGGAGCAGGATTTAGTGGACCGAGACACCAAGACAGATTTTGTCATCGCCTGAAGGACTACAACTCTGTCATCCAGGGGGAGGGGCTCGCGATCAAACTATGTGCTGAGGAATAATAGGGTCTGGCAGGAGGGGCAAGACCATCTGGATTTGCTCGGACAGTCAGGTAGCTCTGAAGGCTTTAGGTAAGGCTAGTACCAGCTCTAGGCTAATGGCTGAGACTATAGCTTCTCTAGCAGAGCTGAGGAAGTATAATTCACTCAACCTAAACTGAATTCCAGGACATTCTGGCTGGATAGGGAATGAGAGAGCTGACGCCTTAACAAAGCAAGGGTGTATAACTCAAGGACCGTTGCTGAGGGCAATGGGCTTGCCGCCTCAGGAGGGACGCAAGAGGATCACGGCACATATAGACAGGTTGTGCAGGGAAGAATGGAATGTAACCTTAGGTTGTAACAAATCCAAGGTACTGTGGGGTTACTCAGGAGATTTGGTGGGCAAAGAACTACTCTTCTTAAGTAGACATTAATTTAAAGCTACTGTAGAGCTGGTTACAGGCCATGGGAATCTGAGGGGGTTCCAATACAAAATTGGAAAATCTAGGTCCCCTGTGTGCAAGAGATGCGATGAAGACCAAGAGGAAAGCCCAATCCCCGTGCTCTGTGAGTGCCTTTCTTTGGGATGTCCAAGGAGAAAATGGTTTGGCTGGCAGGTATTTACACCAAAGGATATCAGAAGATTTAGCATCAGGTAGGTACTTGGATTCTGCAAGGAGGTAAGTATCCTCTAAGCTAGTCCTGTGGTAAGAATGGGAAGTGTTGTGAATGCAATAATATAATACTCTATGACAATCCTCTATGGAAAAAAAAAAAAGAAAAAGAACATTATATAAATTAACAGATGATTTGTAATTTTTTTAGTTTTTTCTCAGTTCTTTGTTTAGAGTTTTGTTTTAAGAAAGATGTGAAGTAATAAATAGTGTTTAAATATGAAATAAGTTTTATTACCAGCATAATTATATAAATATGACGAGTGTTCCGCCTGTAGCGGCAGTGTCAAAAGTTTATAGAAATAACATATGGCGACCGTGACAGGATAATAATTTGGTTACAGTTAAAATCTATGATCCATTAGTAAGTATTTTATAATGGATGCTCTGAAAAAGAAAAGAAAATTGTTTAGAACTGGATTTTCACGTTTACACAATACATTATTAGAATCCATAAAAAATGAAGATGATGTGATTTTGTTAAAAGCTAATTTAGAGCTATTACGTGAAAAACATAATCAATTGGAGGTCTTAGACCGAGAAATTATTGAAGTTTTACTAAATGAAAATGCATCTACTGAAGTTTTAGAAAATGAGGTAGAATCTGCCGATGAATACTCAGGCAAGTTTAAAATAGTTGAGTATTTAGTTGAACAGGCTATTGACAAGGCTAGGCCTAAGACAGATACTAGTGTGAATGTAGAAAAACGTAAATTTAAGTTACCCACACTTGAGTTTAAAAAGTTTGGTGGTGATATTAGTGATTGGTTGCCGTTTTGGGGCCAATTTAAGAAAATCCATGAAGACCCCTGTATTGATTCTGATGACAAGTATCAGTATCTCCTGCAAGCGACTATCCCTAATACTAAGGCTAGGGAAATTGTCGAGAGTTTTCCCCCATGTGGACGTAGTTATGAACAGGCTATTGAACATTTAAAATCTCGTTTTGCCAAAGATGACCTGTTAGTAGAGTTTTACATAAGAGAAATCTTGAAAATTGTAATAACATTAAATAGCAGTGAAAGTAAAATTACTATTTCCTCACTTTATGATCAAATTGAGTCAAAACTAAGGTGTTTAGAAACTTTAGGTGTAACAAAGGAGAAGTACGCTGCTATGCTCTTCCCATTAGTAGAATCTTGTCTCAGGGAGGATTTATTAATAGCTTGGCAGAGAAGTAGGCCTAACTCTCAACAGGACGAGACCGCGTCAGAAAGTAAAAGTAGGCTAGATAGCCTAATGAATTTTTTGAAAATTGAAGTGGAGGGAGAAGAAAGAATAAACTTAGCTAAACAGGGATTTGGTTTACAAAAAACAAAAGTATCAACAGGTGATAATCCTACGAGTTCATATAAAAGAGACTTTGCAAGTAAAGATAAGCATATTAAAAATACAAGAAGGCCTACCAGCAATGTTACAGCAGCTGGCCTTGTAAATGTAAAATCAAATACGTCTACAGTAAGCACAGATAAGACGAAGTTATCGATGTGTGTGTTTTGTGACGGTGGTCATTTAAGTGAAAACTGTTTTAAAGCTAGGGACATGTCTTTAGAAGAAAGGCAGAATATTCTTACTAGCAAAAGGTGTTGCTTTTCTTGTACAAAAGTAGGACATTTAAGTAAACATTGCAGAGCTATTGTTAAATGTATTATTTGTAATGGAAAACATGTACCACTTATGTGTTCAAAGTTGCAGAATAATTTTAATAGGTCTAACATTAAACCTAAATGCGAGGAAAAAGAAGCTGAGCCCAATTTTGAGAATTCCTTGTCCAATGTGAATGGCAATCAGGTTTACATGCAAACTCTTGTTGTCAAGGCTGTTAGTGACACAAAAGAACTCAATGTGCGTTTACTTTTTGACAGTGGATCCCAGAGGTCATACATAAGGAAATCGACTGTTGAAAAAATGAAATATGACACTTGTGGTGAAGAAACATTATTACATGGCCTGTTTGGAGGAGAGGTCACTAAGCCTCGCAATCATGCATGCTACAAAGTCAGACTACAAAGTATAGATAAAACATATTCTTGTAATTTCAAGGCACTTAGTGAAATAAATATTTGTACTTATGTTCCTGCCTTGAAACCAGGAAGATGGACTGATGAACTGATGGAAAGAGGTATTAAATTGTTTCAGGATGCAGACAGTCCAATTGAGATATTAATTGGGGCTGACATATATGGGAAACTTCTAACTGGAAGAAAAGAGGTTCTAGATTGTGGTATTATAGCCCTTGAAACTCATTTAGGATGGGTTTTGACAGGAAAATTTCAAGAAAGTAAAGAATTTAGTTCTATGACAGCACTTTCTATGTTTGTACAAAGTAATTCAATATGCAAGCTGTGGGAAATGGATGTTTTAGGTATAAAAGACCCACTACAGACCAGAAGCAAACAAGAAATTGAACATTCTGTTCAAACACAATTTTTGGAAACTGTGAGAGTAAATGAAGAAGGACGCTATGAAGTCAAATTACCTTGGTCCGAAGACCACCCAGAAGTTCCAAGAAATTTCAATCTTGCAAAAAAAAGGCTTGAAAACTCAGTGAAAAGGCTAACAAATGAAAGTTTATATAATGTATATAACAATGTGTTTTCAGATTGGCTGGAAGATGGTGTTATTGAGGAAATCCCAATAAGCAAATGGGATGAAGGTCACTATTTACCTCATAGACCAGTGATAAAAGAAAACAGCACCACTGCAGTAAGACCGGTTTTTGATGCCTCGTCTAAAGAAAAGGGTTACTATTCCCTTAATCAGTGTTTGGAAATAGGTATTAACTTAATTGAAATAATACCAGCTTTGCTTTTACGTTTTCGACTTTATAAAATAGGAGTTATCGCTGACATAAAAAAGGCGTTTTTGCAAATAAGTTTGTATGAAGAGGACAGAGATTTCCTAAGATTTCTGTGGCAAAACACAGATGGATCACTCAAGATTTTCCGACATAGAAGAGTTGTTTTTGGAGTCTCAAGTAGTCCATTTTTGCTCAATGCCGTCATCAACTACCACCTGCAGAAGTATTTAGTACCGTGTGCTGAAGACAATCAATTTTCTAAATGTACAATAGAAAAGTTGTTTAAAAGTTTCTATGTTGATAACTGTGTTACAGGTGTAAATAATGAAAGGGATTTGAAACAGTTCATTTCAGAAGCAATACAAATATTTTCTTTGGGAAAGTTTGAGCTGCGAGGATGGGAATATACTGAACCTGGTCTGGAAGACAAGACAGAGGCTTCAGTCCTAGGTCTCACCTGGGACAAGAAAGAAGACACAATTTCTGTGAGTTTTCATAAAATAGTAAATTTAGAAGAGAACTTGGTAACACAACGTGTTATATTGTCCACTGCACACAGATTGTTCGATCCTATTGGATTCACTTGTCCTATTTCCATATGCCCTAAGTTATTATTGCAGGAATGCTGGAAAGATAATTGTGGGTGGGACAAAGAAGTACCAGAAGAAATCAAACAACGATTCAATATATGGTTTCAGGAACTCGATCAATTAAAAGAGATGAAGATTCCACGATGGCTACAAGGTGTGGATGACGTAATCATTTCTGTATCAGTTCACATATTTTGTGATGCCAGCAAATTTGCGTACTCAACAGCAGTATTTATGCGTTTTGAACTTAGTACATGTATTCAATTACAGCTAATCCAGGCAAAGTCACGTGTAGCACCTGTAAAGAAGATGACAATACCCAGACTTGAACTAATGGCTGCTACTATAGGTGCTAGATTAGGTTCTTCAGTAGTGCAAGAATTAAGAGATGAAAACAAATTTGAATGTAATATTAAATTTTTTTATTGGAGTGACTCTTCTACAGTAATAGCTTGGATTAAAAGAGAAGAAAACTGGGGAGTATTTGTTAGAAATAGAGTTGAAGAAATCTGCAGCCTCACTTCCAGAACATCTTGGCGGCACATTCCCGGCACTATGAATCCAGCAGACTTGCCCAGTAGAGGATGTTCAGTTTCCAGGTTGATTAGTTCCAGATGGTGGGAGGGCCCGTCATGGTTGAAGTTGCCTGAAGATACCTGGCCATCAAATGAACCTGAACCTGACGAAGAATTAATTTCTTTAGAAAAAAAGAAAGGACCTACACCTTCACTTTTAAGTAATAATTACCCAAAAGATTGGTTTTATTACTTTTCAAATGATTTTGATAAGATTGTGTGTGTTTTTGCATGGTTGCTGAGATTTATTCATAATTGTAACCCCTCAAAGAAGGAAAAGTGTGTGAGTAAAGTTTTGTCATGTAAGGAGATTATTGAAGCTAACAATTTTATAATTAGAATTGTTCAACAGCAATCATTTGAAGGAATAAGGGAGCCTAAATTGGCTTCATTGTCACCATTTATGGCTGCTGATGGTATTATAAGGCTAAAGACAAAATTAACAGAAAGAAAGGATTTGGAAAATTTTAAATTTCCTGTTGTTCTACCATCAAAACATGACATTGTAGATATTCTTATTCTTACAATACATAAGAGATCATGTCATGTGGGAGTTCAAGGTCTCTTAAGTTTATTAAGAGAAAACTATTGGATATTGAGAGGAAGAAAAACAATAAGTAATACTTTGAAAAAATGTATTCCTTGTCAGAGACATAATTCAAAAAATGTAGAAACAATCACTCCACCCTTACCTGAAAGTAGAGTACGAGATGCCGCAGTATTTGAAGTGGTTGGAATTGATTTTGCGGGACCTTTGTTTCTACGAGATGGCAGTAAAGTTTGGATCTGCATATTCACTTGTGCAGTATACCGTGCTGTTCATTTGGAGTTAGTAAAGTTTCTTTCTGTCGAAGCATTTATAGATACACTTAGAAGATTTATTGCAAGGCGAGGAAGACCATCAATAATATATAGTGACAATGGTACCAATTTCACAGGTACAGAAAAGGCATTTAAAATTCTAGATTGGAATGCTATCTTAAAATATAGCTCATGCCAACAAATTGACTGGAGGTTTAACCCTCCCTCTGCTGCATGGTGGGGCGGATGGTGGGAGCGACTCATCCGACTCATGAAACAGTTGCTACGCAAAACCTTGGGCAAAACGTCATTGGATTATGAGGAAATGGAGACAATCTTATGTGATTGTGAAAGTATCATGAATTCTAGACCTTTGACATATTTATCTGAAACTTCTTCAGACCTAACTGCTATTACTCCAAATATGTTTTTACATGACTTAAAAGAAATTGGAGTTCCAGATTGTGACCATGTAAATACAAAAAGTCTTAACAAGAGAGTACGTTATCGACAACACCTGAGAGAAGCATTGCGAAAAAGATTTAGGATTGAGTATTTAGGACAATTAGCTTTAAAAAGTAAGAAAAACGGCAGACAGTTGAAAGTTGGAGAATTAGTACTGATTGAAGTTGAAAATAAAAAAAGAATTGATTGGCCAATAGGACTGATAGAAAAGACTATCATTAGTAGAGATGGAGTGTGTAGATTAGTGCAATTGAAGACTGCTTTTGGAAGTTTATTGAGACCAATACAAAGACTATATCCTCTTGAAATGCAAGAAGAAACCATCCAAGAACAATTAAAAGAAAAGATTAAACCAAAAGTGACAAAAACCAATGAACATGAACTACACCTGGAAGAAGATAATGTGACAAAAGAAAATAAAATTGTGACATATTCAAGAAGTGGCAGACAAATTAAGCTTCCACAAAAATTTGTTGATTAATCTTTTAACAATATACTATTTTTTAATGTTTTGAGTTAAACCATAACTCAAAAGGTGGGAGTATGTTGTGAATGCAATAATATAATACTCTATGACAATCCTCTATGGAAAAAAAAAAAAAGAAAAAGAACATTATATAAATTAACAGATGATTTGTAATTGTTTTAGTTTTTTCTCAGTTCTTTGTTTAGAGTTTTGTTTTAAGAAAGATGTGAAGTAATAAATAGTGTTTAAATATGAAATAAGTTTTATTACCAGCATAATTATATAAATATGACGAGTGTTCCGCCTGTAGCGGCAGTGTCAAAAGTTTATAGAAATAACAGGAAGAGAGTACAAAGGCTGTAGCTAAGTGCTCTACACCGATAAGGCCCCTCCAAATTTTAATAATAAATAATAATAATGGCTCCTAACCATTGAATCCTAATGTCTACATCAAATTATAATAAAAACATCGGTTACACTAATTGATAGTCTAAATAATCGTCATTAAAAAATTATATCTCTTAATTAAGTTTCTATAGTAACGAACTTTACGTAACTTTAAGAAAAAAAACCAAATATATATTTTTTAAACATTTTATTACATTACAATATATACAAATATTACAATGTTACAAATATATTTTTATTATACAAAATTTTCTAATATTACAGTTTTATTCAAATATTTTTGTGGTCTGGCTGATGGCCCACTCAAATGCTGTTCAGTTGGTAGAGAACTGTCAGTGTGCCTAACAAGCAGCTAATATAATAATATATTGCAAATATAAGATATTTAAAATATATTATTGTATTACTGCCATTGTAAAATGTGAGTGTTAATAAAAAAGGGAAAACTGATCCAGCAGATGAGTGTGTGCTCTGTTATGGCGTAGCGCGGTATCGTCGACTAGAGACCAACGAGAGCAGCGTGCCCAACCGCGCATCATCGTTGGACCATAGACGAAGAGACCCTATCTGCGTTAATGCTTTGCAACATTAACATGTGTTTTTGGTGTCGGTGTGTGTGTGTACAAGTCCTAACTATGTAAGCCATCAGCCAGCTACCCCTTCTAATAGTATCGTGATCAGAAAGAGTAGGGTGTTGCCTCCTAAAGTTGGCGGATTTGAAGATCCAGAATTGTTAACTTTAAGTAAGTGCTTGAAATGCGTGATGGAGAACGGTATTGTTGTCAAGACAAAGAACCATGGATATCAAATTTTATTGTTGTTAAATTTACTATTATTTTAAAATATTTTAAACATTTTAATTCATAACCTACTTTTATTTATATTAAATACGTTTATTACTTGAAACTTAACATTTTATTAGATAAGCTATTTAGCGTTTATCTTAATTTATAATATTATTTGAAGAATATGTACACTAAGAATTATTTTGCATAAAAAGTGGTATAACTGTGGAAAGAAATTTTCCCAAATTTTGTTTTCCATTTAAAATTATGGTACTACAGCTTCAATCAGAAAAAATTGATTTGTTTAAAATGGGTGCTTAAACTTTCCAAAGAAATATGCAAACACCCGTCGCTCGCTTGTGACGATAAATTACACTGATTTTAACTAAATGAAATTAAAGAAACTACTCTTAGTGTTTAATTATTATTTAAAACTGTATAACTGTGTGTGTGTGTGTGTGTGTGTGTGTGTGTGTGTGTGTGTGTGTGTGTGTGTGTGTGTGTGTGTATGTGTGTGTGTTTGTGTGTGTGTGTGTGTGTGTGTGTGTGTGTGTGTGTGTGTGTGTGTGTGTGTGTGTGTGTATGTGTGTGTATAAGATTTAGCATCAGGTGGGTACTTAATTTCTGCAAAGAGGTAGGTATCCAATAAGCTAGTCCTGTGGTAGGGATGGGAAGAGAGTACAAAGGCTGCAGCTAAGTGCTCTACACCGATAAGGTCCCTCCGAGATTTAATAATAATAAAAAAAATATTAAATAAATTCAGGTAGTGTAAGAAAGCGAGGACAAGGTCGATAGCCGTGACATCGTCCCTTAAAACGACCTTTAAACTACCTCGAAGATTGTAACGAATATACGAATTGGTCAACTCATCACAATCAAGCAGAATGTGCTTTATTATGATGGTACTTTTACAAAACGGACATAGTGGATCCTCAGGTCTCATCAACCATCCATGCGTTAACAAAGAGTGGCCGATGCGAAGTCGAGTAATCACCACTTCCTCTCTACGATTCGAACGAACAGATGTCCTCCATGGTCGGACGGTATTTTTGATGTCCCTCAGCTTGTTTCTATTTACATTTTGTCATTCTTCATTCCAAACAGAGAATAGTTTAGTTTTATTATTGCATACAAAATCTGATGCCATCACACATTGTGTCGATGACACCATACTTGTAGCTAATTTTGCACCTTCATCTGCTATAGTGATTCCGAATATTCCACAGTGACCAGGCACCCACTGTATTTCGAGGAGAAATGACACCTCGACACCTCGTAATTGGAGCCTGTGTATAGAGCACAAGGTGTCTCCAACTAAAGGGTTCTTAGTGTACATTTCCTGAATAGCCTGAAGAGCACTTTTGGAATAACAACACCCAAGATATTTAGATTTTGCAGACGGAATTGATCTTAAAGCTTGGAAAATTGCATAAAGTTCTGCAGTAAAAACGCTACAGGCCGAGGACAATTCGTAAGTGAAGGTTTGTCCTTCCATATAAAATGCATTACCTATCCCATTGTCCAGTTTTGAACCATCTGTGAATATAGTCACAGTATGTTGGTGAGTTAGTTGGATCTGCAAAAACTTCTGACGATAAATAACGTCAGGAGTATTGTGTTTTAGGTACCTGGACAATGAGAAGTCAATTTTTGGCTTTCGTATTATCCATGGAGGGATGTAGCATGATGTTCGTTTGAATATAGGTGGATGTTCTAAATTTAGATTGCTAAAAATGCGCAACGTTCTTATTCCGAAGGGAGCAGTTGAACGTTGACGCACATTGTAACGATCATCGAGGCAGTTATCAAAAACCGCTTTGAATGCCGGATGTTTAGGTTTACTTCGAAGACCAGTGTAATATGAAATTTGTTGCATTTGACGTCGCATTGAGAGAGATGGCTTTCCAGTGGAGTAATACCATAAAAGGAATGGAAACAAAAATGTATTGAAGGAATATCAAAGATAAGTTTAGATGCCGATTATGTTGAAACAAGTCACTATGTTACACAAGTTCTTAGTGGACATGGAAATTTTAAAGGCAAGTTATATAAATTTAAATTATCCATATTCAGGTAGTTCCATGCGTTCACTTGATCCAACGAACTGTTGAGGCACATTAAAAAACACTACAAAAACGCCAGAATGACCTCCCAGTCTGGCCAATGTAAAAACTGGGGCATGAACTGCAAGTTAGTTTGTAAACTCCAGTGGTGTTGTAAATGTTGTTGATTTTGTTGTTAGGTTTAAATTGTTTGTTGCGAGTGTTGTGTGTGGAGTAAGCTATTTTGTAGTTGTATTTTCGTAATGTGTTGGTTAGATTGTGGGTTTTGGATGATCTGTATGGTATTGATAAGTATTTTATGGGATTGTCATCTTGTGTGTTTGTATTTGGGTTATTATATTTATTTTTTTAGGAGGTTGTATAATTTGTCAATCATTGTTGGGTTGTATCCGTTCGTTTGTGCTATATATTTTATGGTGTTTAACTCCTGGTAGTGTTTATCTTTGTCTAGTGGTGTTTTAAGCAGGCGATATATCATGGTGTTGTAAGCAGCTAGTTTATGTTGGTGTGGGTGGTTTGAGGAACTGTGTATGGTCGTATTAGTGCTGGTGGGGTTTCGGTATATGTTGAATTTATGTGTTTGTTTGTCTGTTTGTTTAATTGTGAGGTCTAAGAAGTTGAGGGAGTTTTGTTGTTCTGTTTCGATGGTATATGTTAGTTTAGAGTGTATGGAATTTAGGTGTATTAGAAATATGTGTGCTCTGCGTGTGTTGCCTTTATATAATGTTACGATGTCGTCGACGTATCTGTACAAGTAAATTATGTTATCTGAGTAATTGTTGTTGTGTAAAATGTGGTTTTGTTCAATATGGTATTTGAATATTTCTGCTAAGATGCTAGCTATGGGGGAGCCCATACGTAGTCCATCTTTCTGGTTGTAGAATGTGTTATTGTAGGTGAAGTAATTTTGAGATGTGATTAATCTTGTGAGGTGGATGATATCGTCAATGTGTATATGGAGTGTATTTGTGTGTATTAGCATGTTTTTGAGGATGTCGATGGTTTCTGGAATGGGGAAGTTTGTATATAGATTTGATATATCAAAAGAGACTATGGTGGATTTGTGTGTGATATTTACGTTTTTTATTTTGTTTATTAGATTTAGGCTATTTTTTATGATAAATGATTATTAAATTTTATATGGTTTCGGATAGTTTTGTCGAGGAATTTGGCTAGAAGATGAGAACTGGACGGTTGTATTATTTCTTAGTGGACGTATTGGAATGTCTGTTTTGTGAAGTTTGGACAGAGCGTTTAGTTTAGGAGCTATTGGCTTTATTTGTGTTAGGTGCTTTTTGGTGTAGTGTGGGATTATAAGTTTTGTTTTGTTAATTGCTTCTTTGATTTGAGCGTTGTATTTTGTTGTTGGGTCTTCTTTCAGTGTAATGATGAATGAAGCTGTGTACTTTTTATTTTGGATGAAGATGTGTACTTTTTTGTTGAGGTCGCTATTGTTAATAATTACCGTAATGTTGCCTTTGTCAGCTTTGGTAATGGTTAAATTTTGTTTTTTTAATTTGTTTTTGATAAATTTGGATAATTTTAATTCTTTGGTGTTTTTTTGGGGGGTTTAATTTGGGTTATTTTTGTTTTATTTGGTGTCTGATTGCATCTTGTTGTTCTAACGGTGTGTTGTGTTGGATTGTATTTTCAAGATGTAATATTAGGGTTATTGTGAAATTTTGTTGGCTGTACTTAGGTGTGATGTTATGTTTTAAGCCTTTGTCTAATAGGTTTAATTCATTAATTGAAAATGTTGTGTTGGTGAGGTTTATAGTTCTGGGATGAAAAACGTGTGTTGTGTTAATAACCTGTTTTGGGTGTTGTGCTTTTTGAGGTTATGTATTTTTTTGTTATGTGTTAATGTAATTTTATTTTTTGTGTCTGTAATTAGTGAATTAGTGAAATTTACTACTTCTTGCAGTTCGATGTAGTGTAGTTCCATTGTCAAATGTAAATGTGACATTATATTTTATCCCTCCTCATGTTTGTTTTACGATTTCACATTTTATCCCATCAATTCTAGGAGCTTTACCATTTTTTTCTCTTTTTACTGCATTATCTAGCTGCGTTTTATGCATCTGGTTGTACCTACACGTACGGATTGCCCTCAGCTTGCAGTGTTTTCACGGCAGAACTATTTGCTATTTTTAAAGCTTTGACCGTCATTCCATCTCGATCTTCGCATTATCTTTTGTGTTCGGATTCCAAAAGTGCTCTTCAGGCTCTTCAGGATGTTTTCTCTAACAACCCTTTAGTTGGGGACATTTTGTGTGCTGTACACAGGCTTCAATTGAGGGGTGTGGGGGTAACTTTCTGTTGGGTTCCTGGACATTGCGGAATACTTGGAAACACAAAAGCGGATGAAGCGGCGAAGAAAGCTACAAGTTTGGTGCCTATTACTCAACTGGTTATGGCATCTGATTATGTGTGTTTCGCGAAACATTTATTGCTCGCTGCTTGGAATGACGAATGGCATACCGTGATTGAGAATAAGCTGAGGGAAATTAAAGATACCGTCCGTCCATGGAGGTCTTCAATTCGTTCAAAACGTAGGGAGGAAGTGGTGGTTACACGCCTTCGCGTTGGCCACTCTTTTGCAACTCATGGATATTTGATGAGTCGTGAAGATCCACCAATATGCCAATATTGCGGTGATATCTTCACAATAAAACATATTTTAGTAAACTGTGTTAATGTAAGCAATATTCGTGACCTTTTTAATTTAAAAGGGAGTTTAAAGGTGGTGCTAGGGGACGATGCCTCGGCCATTGACCGAGTCATCGCTTTCTTGCACCACTTGAAAATATTTTTTAAAATTTAATACATAAATATATATATATATTTTTATACATATAATTCTCTGTTTCTTTTATTTATTTTACTTTAATTTATTTTGTGTTCTTGTTATTGTTATTGAGATTTATTTATTGATAAATTGTTACCTATTATTGTTTTACATATTGTTATTATTTATTTACTGTTATATTGTTTTTTGTTGTAATTTTGTTATTTAATATTGTTATAGATTTATTGTTTGTTATTTATTGTTGTTGTTTTTTGTTTTGGAATTTTTGTTGTATTTAAATTTATTTTGTTTTATTTAAAATATTCGTTGTCCGTGTTAGATTTAGTTTGGCGATGATAACCACAAATGGTTTTTCGCCAGGAAAAAAAAAAAAAAAAAAAAAAAAAAAAAAAAAAAAAAAAAAATCTTCTACTTCAAAATCCTCTTCGTCCACTCCCTCACTTGCTTCCCTCAATCTGTTCCTTATATTAGTCTGCTCCTCATCATCCTCTTCAATTTTGTCATCTGGTAAAAGACCTTTTAATAATACCTCTATAGTTTCTTCAATACTATTAGTATATTCACTTTCCACCTTAATTCTTAACAACAGGAACATCAGGAATATGGCTGATTAGTTATTGGACGTCACTAAACGGTTCACTAGGCATTTGTGGTGTTTTATAGACAGCAGCGCTAAAAACGAACTGATGCCAACTTCCCTCTTTAACCCAAATGGGAGGACGAGGTACCCTGTATACATGATATTTAAATAGAAAGGGGCTTACAAACTTTTCGCCCCATCCCTCTGCCTCTGAAGTGCGGAGGGAAAGACGAGAATACCCATCGTCCTAGCGGCCGGCATCATGTTGCGCCAGAGACGGTGCATGCTGCTTGGTAAAATTAGGCAAGCGAGCCTCTAGAGAGTCGCCTCAAAAGGGGATGGGAATCGGCTACCTCTTGTTAGGCATTGCCTGGGGAAAACCGCGCAAAGGTTCCCACTCGATGACTCTCCGATGATCGACCCACCGCCCCAGAAGGTGTAGAGAGCCTTCCAGGACTCGCAAGACACACAATACACTGAGCCAGTTTAAAGTATTATACCTGCAAAATAGGTAAGTCAAAGTTTAAAATCTTACATACTAGATAACAATAATAATAACAACAATGGCCCAGCGTAAGGTGTGGCATGCTCGTGCCGACTGGCAGGGCCATCAGGGCACGAGCTCATGAATGAAAGCTGTTGTAATCCATGAACCTGTGGTACATTTCAATAGAGCTCCGAAGAGCTATAAGGGATAAACTCTTTAATATGCCCTTGCCTATTACCCCAAGAGTTCTAAGGCTTTGTAAGGTTGGCTTGGACATTGCCCCTCCCTTACACACCACAATTGGAAGGACGTCCCCACTAGGAACCGAATAGAACTCTTGCAACTGAGGAAGGAGTCCACTGTACTTACGGATCTTTTCATCCCTAGCCCGGTTCAGAGAATCCCCATCATCGTGGCGGACGGTGACATCGAAAACGAAGACCCCTTCCCGGTTTTTAATGACCAGGTCGGGTTTGAGAACTTCCTTCCCCACCAGGGTAGCAGGAACCTACCCTTCCTTGGTAACTACAACCTCCTCATCCCTCGCAGCGTTCAAAGCAACAAGTTTAACGATCTCGTTGTGTCTGTGGATGCGTGCTGTTTTCGTGTGAGTACTCCCCCAGAATGTGGCCCAGTGTCTCCTTCCTGAGCCGACATTTGCGGCATAACACATCCACCTGTGGATGGACCCTTTGCAGCGTGGTCTTGTTCCCCGCTGTGTTTGTGCGCAGCTGCAGGGCGGTTATAAACCTGCAAAGCTTCAACAGGGACGGTTCAAGCAAGAATGCGTTCCCCACCCTGTCGCCGACGAGGGACGAAACAGTCTTGCCCTGAGCTGGGAGTTCTTTCCACAGATCTAACACTGCCTTCCGAACACGATTTTTTAGCAACCGCAAATTGCGCTCGGAGTATGGATAAAAGATTCTTATGCTTTGTGCCAGCCTACGGAGACTTGCAGTAGTACTGGCACACCCAGATAAAGCAACTACATCAGGGTCCGGTGAGTTTTGAAACCGGACACCAAATTTCAAAGCCACTCGAGGGAACTCGAAATGGGTTTCCCATTTAGGAAACCCCAGCCCTCCGTCTCCCCTTCCGCAATAGAGAACACAATCACAGATACTTTGCGGGAGGTGCTTTTTATGTTATGTTGGATCCCCTCACTCTCGGTCCAGTTGTTTCAACCGAGTTATAGTTGGCAAGGCCGTAACCAACTGGTGAAAATATCCAGGTAGAAAATACTTTTGTAGTAATTCCACCTTCTGAAGGGGCTTGAGAGCGAGGTGTTCGACTCTCTGCAAGACCAAATTGAGCTGGGTCTGCAATTCACCAAGATCGATGCCACTCCAGAGGGAATACTTCGCAAAAAGATACACGAAGCTGTCCTCCGCCGTGGCTGAGCGGATTCTATCCCCTAGCCTCTTCAAGCCGGGGTCCTCTAGATACTAAGAGTCTCTCGTCTTGACTATTTTATATGCAAGACTTTTTAAGGCCGAGAGACTCTTACCATGGTCGCCAAAATAATCCACGGTGGCATCCAGAAGATCCTGGCCTTTCGAGGCATCCGACGCAACCAAAACTAGGTCGTCGGCGAAAGTCAAGCAAGAGATATTGCTATTGCCGTTTATCCTAAATCCCGGCATGCTTTCCAGTCGTTCAAGTAGTGGTTCCAGAACTAGGTTAAAAAGCAGGGGAGATAAAGGATCCCCTTGCTTAACACCTCGCTTTAGTTTTAGTTCAACTGGGTGAGCTATACGGGTGTAAAGGGCCCGATAGCTTTCTATAACCAAAGCGTAAAAGGAGATGGGAATCCCCTTACGTCGCAGCGCATATTCAATTGCAACGTGTGGAACCGTGTCAAACGCTTTTGATACATCCAACACAATACCCACACCCCCGGCCTCAGTCTTCATCAGCCGGTTTAGCTGGTCTGATATTTAAATATTCGCAAAACAACCAGCTTCTGCGACAAAACCCTTCTGTATAGGTTGTTGTCCGACCACCGTTCTCAGCCTTTGGTCCATTACTCCCGAGAAGAGCCGACTGAGGAGGGAACCAATCGTAATTGGCCGATAATTTGTTACTTGCGAAGGGTCTTTCCCTTCCTTATGAATGATGGTAGTCCTATTCAATCGCCATTCGGTCGGCAGACAACCAGACGCCAGTACAATATGAAAAAGCCTACTCAACAGCTATTCGGCTCTCCAGCTGTAGATTCCTTGACCCTGTCAAGCCGCCACCGCAGGGGGGTGTGGACTAGCCGCACCTACGAGGGATTTGGCGTCCCTCGCGGTACCCTAGCCTAACATTACACCACTCACAAAGCGAAAACAAGCACAAACACACACACATAAACTAACATCTTCACTTAGGGAATTTGACTGGTCAGAACCGTTGCGCGTTGGGAGTGCTGAAAAGTCCAGAGCTTAACAAACTCTTGTCTGGGACGCTGATGTGAGCTTGCTCTGCCGAAGACGTATGTGCGGTTGCTGGTCCGCTAGCCACTTCGGTCCTTGGTCAGGGAGTATCCGCGGTGCACAGGTGTCGGAGCCTGTGCACAGTATTACAAGTTCTCAACTGACGCCCATCTAGTCGAGCTAAGGAGGAAACTATGGGCCCCAGAGTTCCGGGGGTTGGAAATGATCGAAAGTAATCCATAAGTGTACCCGTTCTCATAGTCTCGTCCTTAACGGTTGACACGATGGTTAGCTTAAAAAACAATTTATGGAAAAGCAACAAATGTCCAACCAGTTTAATGTAAAGAGGCGTCGAGAAATTTCTCCGACAATGCCTAGGGAAGTAAATACGATGAGGAAAGAAATGGATTTAGCATCACCAAAGTTCTTAATTGTGTCTTGAAGCTGGAAAAGATATTTCAAAGGTATCGCCTTTTGTAATCCAAAAGGCTATAACTGGATGTGCAGCAGGACCTGTCTCTTTCATAAGGAAGTTACGGAACGGAACACTGCTGTTAGAAACAAGTAATTCGAAGCAGTCGCAGTTATTATAAAACCTTCTTTGATCAGGTGAAGGTTTCGGTGGCCCCCCACAAAACCTTGAACTCATCAAAGGGAGTAATATCATGCATTGTTCTTTTTGTATGTACGTGACGAAGAAATAAAATCAGAACTGGTATCAGAAGATGTAACAGATGTCGTACGAATTATGAGGATGGAAAACGGTCAGAGAGTTCCAACAACATTAATAATTCTGACATTCTCGAAACCATCTATCCCGGAATATCTATATGCTCGCTATCAACTGCTTTCTGTTACGCCCTACGTTCCCAATCCACGCCGGTGCCTTAAATGCCAAGGTATTGGACCCGTCAGGTCCTCTTGCTCCAAGCCAGAGGTATGCGGACAGTGTGAATCTGAAGGCCATACTGAGAAGGTTTGCACAAGTGCTCCGAAATGCCCAAACTATGCTGGTGATCACCCTGCTCGCTCCTTTAACTTCCCAAAGTTCAAGGAGGAGAAAGGGATCCTCAGCATAATGGCAAAGGATAAAACATCTTTCCACGACGCAAAAAAGAAGTTCAAGTCAACTCAACCTAGACTTGAAACGAAATCTTATGCCTCAGCTACCACCATTGAGAAGTCGTGTTCCAACTGCGTTGAGCTAAACAAGAAAATTGAAGTTCTCACTGAGCACGTTAGTCAGTTATTAGCATTGGTGACGAAAAATTCTGTTTCCAACTCAAAGAATAATGTTGAATGTGCGAAGAAATCTCCATTGTGCAGTTACCACTGGGAAAGTTAGAAGAAGCAAGACACTATTAGAGACTAGTGTGAAACCTACTCCAACTATGAGTAATAATAATAAAAATTACAAGAAAACTGCACCTGTGAAAGTGGGTGCAAAATTACAAGCGACTCAAAAGAGGACCTTTTCTAACTCCCCTTCTGAGTCAAAAAATTCCTCAGATTCCACCACTACAATAGTGGTGATGAAATCTGATGATTCTCTGCTAGGAACGTCCAACATTCCAGGCCAGCATATTGTCAATGAAGGCAGTGAGAGCCAGGTGAATCCATTTCACTAAAATACAATGTCCACACCTAAACAAACCGTGATTCAGTGGACCATTAACGGTGGTAGAAGTCACATAGAGGATCTCAAAATAATTGTAAGAGATGTGTCTCCTATATACATCTGCATTCAAGAGACACATCTCCATGAATCGTACAATTTCTATCTAAGGGAGTATTCAGTTTACAGATCGGACTTCGTTACAGAAAATCGAGCTAGAGGTGGCGTAGCTATTCTAGCCCGTAACTGTGTTGACGCCGTTCCTGTGAGCATAATAACTCCCTTACAAGCAGTGGCAATTCAAACAGCTGTTCCGTACAAACTCACTTTCCGTTGTGTCTACCTTCCACCAAGTGACAACCTGCAACAGAGAGATCTTGTAGACCTTATAAATCAGTTACCGACTCCGTTTTTATTAGTGGGCGATTTCAATGCCCACCATGTTTCATGGGGTTCACCAGAATGCAACCCGCGAGGTACTCCGATCGAAAGCATCAGATCGGAACTGGATTTATACCTGCTAAATGACGGTTCTCCGACACATTTAGCAGCGTCAACAGGTGGAATGACAGCTGTTGACTTGTCAATATTCAGTCCTGCTTTGGCTACAAGGCTAAAATGGTCAGCATTACCTGATCTTTACTGTAGCGATCACATTCCTATTGAGATCTCTTTGTGTGACTCCTCACCCTGTTGTGTTTGACATCCCCGTTGGATCCTGAAAAAAGCCAACCGGGAACAATTTTCACAAGATCTAGAATCGCGGACGTGGATTACTTGGCGCCCATTGAGGACATTGTCAATTCATTTACAAAAAAACAGTTTTGAATGGCACCGGAAAGGCAATTCCGTAAACCTCATCCAAACCACGACGACCACCTGTTCCGTGGTGGAATGATGAGTGCACTGTGATCCTTCGTCAACGGAGAAAAGCTCTGAACCAGTTCAAGAGACATCCAACGAGTGAAAACCTGGGAAAATATAAAATATTCCGTGTGATATCACGCATAATATTTAGGCAAAGTAAACGAGAATCATGGTCGCAGTACATTGGCACAATTATAAGAACTACAGCTCCATCCACAGTATGGAAGAAATTACGATCAGTCTGTGGCATTTCCGTTCCGATCCTATTAATTTCATTAAGGCATTCGGATGGTGTTTTGACCACGGACTGTGAGGAAATTGTTAATGTGCTAGCGTTATCGTTTTCAAAACTTTCTTCATCTTCTGCATACAAGGACGCTTTCCAGGTGTACAAACGTTAACAGGAAGCCTTACCTTTCACCGTTGGATTGTCTGGAGAATCTTATTTGAATATCCATTTCTCTATCGACGAACTCTAGTCAGCTCTCTCGTCAACGAAGGTTTCAGCTCCAGGCCCGGATGATATTGTATACTCCATGATTAAAAATCTACCACCTTCGGCAAAGCTAGTTCTCCTTCGGATATATAACCGTATATTCGAGGAGCACGGTTTTCCCGATACATGGTTAGAAGCGACAATAATTCCTCTTCCTCTTCCAAAACCAGGAAAGGACAAAACTAATCCCAGTAGTTACAGACCCATCTCTCTGAACAGCTGCTTATGCAAACTACTGGAGTAGATGGTCAACCGTCGTCTTGTCTGGTATCTAGAAGCAAACAAACTTCTTTCTAACGTTCAGTGTGGTTCCATACAAGGACGTTCATCAGTTGACCAATTGGTTTTGTTGGAGTCAGCTATATAGAATGCCTTCATGTTACTACAAACACTGGTAGCTGTTTTATTTGACCTTGAGAAGGCATATGACATGGCATGGAGAAGAGGAATTTTGAACGTATTGAAATCATGGAGTATACAAGGTAACATTCTTGCTTTTATACAAAATCATTTGAATAACAGGACTTTCCGTGTACGTCTAGGAGGCATATAATCTGATCGTTGCGAACTAGAGAATGGTGTTCCACAGGGTGGCGTTTTGAGTGTGACGCTGTTTGCTGTTGCCATTAACAGCGTCACTTCAAACGTACAGTCACCGGTCCACTGTTCTCTGTTTGTAGACGATTTTTGTATATATGTGGCTGCTAGAAGTATGGCAGGAGCGGAAAGATCCTTACAATTAGTCATTAATAAATTGCAAGAATGGACCAAATCTACGGGCTTCAAGTTTTCGGCTTCGAAGACCCAGTGTATAGCATTTAGTCGTCGCAAGCAACACCAGGAACCTATTCTTTATCTTGATGGTACGCGCCTTCAGACCGCAGAAAATGTGAGATTTTTGGGTCTTTTATTGGATAAAAGACTCATGGAATCAGCATGTGTGTGATTTGAGGACCCGGTGCAGCAAGATATTGGATATGTTGAGAGTTCTTAGTGGTACAATATTGGGGAGTAGACTGAACCTCTATCGCGCCGTTGTAAGATCGATCATAGATTACGGCTGTATAGCCTATTCATCTGCTCGACCTAAGGTTCTGAAACTTCTGGATTCAATACATCACACTGGCCTTAGACTTTCTACTGGTGCTTTTAGATCAAGCCCAATCTCCAGCCTTCTAGTTGAAGCTGGAGAACCATCTCTCTCAATGCGACGTCAAATGCTACAAATTTTATATTACACTGGTCTTCGAAGTAAACCTAAACATCCGACATTCAAAGCAGCTTTGATAACTACCTCGAGGATCGTTACAATGTGCGTCACCGTTCAACTGCTCCCTTCGGAATAAGAACGTTGCGCATTTTTAGCAATCTAAATTTAGAACATCCGCCTATATTCGAACGAACATCATGCTACATCCCTCCATGGACAATACGAATTCCAAAAATTGATTTCTTATTGTCCAGGTACCTAAAACTCAATAATCCTGACGTTATTTATCGTCAAGAGTTTTTGCGGATACAATTAACTCACCAAAATACTGTGACTATATATACAGATGGTTCAAAACTGGACTATGGAATAGGTTGAGCATTTTATATGAAAGGACAAACCTTCACTTGGAGACATCTTGTGCTCTATACACAGGTTCCAATTACGAGAGGTCGAGGTGTCTATTTCTCTGGGTGCCTGGTCACTGAGGAATATTCGGAAACACTATAGCAGATGAAGGTGCAAAAATAGCTACAAGTATGGTGTCATCGACACAAAGTGTGATAGCATCAGATTTTGTATGCAATGTTAAAACTAAACTATTCTTTGTTTGGAATGAAGAATGACAAAATGTAAATAGAAACAAGCTGAGGGACATCAAAAATACCGTCCGACCATGGAGGACATCGGTTCGTTCGAATCGTAGGGTGGAAGTGGTGGTAACTCGACTTCGCATCGGCCACTCTTTGTTAACGCATTGATGGTTTGGAGACATGACAATCCACCACTTTTTCCGTTTTGTAAAAGCACATCTGCTTGATTGTGATGAGTTGACCAATTTATATATTCGTTCCAATCTTCGAGGTATAAAGGTGGTTTTGAGGGACGATGTCACGGCTATCGACCGTGTCCTCCCTTTATTACGCCACCTTAATCTATTTAATAATATTTTAATTTTGTATAATTTTAGGTTCTTTAGTTTTATATAGTTACAATTAGTTCACTACACTAGAGTGAAAACTGTCATAATCCATGAACCCGTGGTATATTTCAATAGAGCTCCGAAGAGCTATAAAGGATACACTCTTTAACAAGCCCTTGCCTATTACCCCGAACGTTCTAAGGTTTTATAGGGTTGGCTTGGGCATTGCCCCTCTCGTCCCAACCACAATTGGTAGGACATCCCCGCTAGGAACCTGATACAGCTCCTGCAACTGAGGAAGTAGCCCGGTATATTTGCGAATCTTTTCATCCCTAGCCCGGTTCAGTGAGTCCCCATCTTCGTGGCGGACAGTGACATCTACCACAAAGACCCCTTCCTGGTTTATAATGACATTTTTAAAAATGCGAGCCCCGCGCCTTTAAAGGTTTCACACAGAACAGGTTACCTCGTCCTCCTCTTTGAGGTTAAAGAGGGAAGTGGACACCAGTTCGCCTTTTTAGGGTTGGTGTCTAGGAAATAGTCAAATGCTCCGGATAGGATTTCCTCAGCACAAAGTTTGATCTCGAGCATCTCCACCTGGAAAACAGAGTTGTAGTCTTCCAGGCGAAGATAGAATCTGTCTTGGTAGACCGAGAGGTCTACTAAAGTATCTCCCACTTATTCCTTCATTTTGGACCCATCCGTGAACAACATTTCACCATGTTTGAGTCTACATCCTGTTCAGAATAACTCCCAGATATTAAGCACTCTCAATGCAGCTTATTTTGGTATTACCAATTTCCCTCATCACCAGCGAGGGAGATGAGATGAATGTCACAGATTTCTCTCCTTGAATTCATAATGCTTTTCCTCTGCACCTTGCTTCTGTTACCTTGAGTACCTCTTGAAGCAGGTCTCCGAAGACCTCTTCAAATGGCCTCCTAAGAAGGATAGCTATGTAATCAAACTATAGAACAACATAACCTAAATATTTTAATGTTATACATTATAAAAAAAAATCTCTAATTGCTATTTGTTTTTTATAGGTGCTAGATTTGTTGGTCATATTAGTTGTTTCTTCAAATGGAGGACAAATTTCAACCAAATAAGAAAAAGAAGGCAAACAAATATAAATCTAGATTCCCAAAAGCTGTAGGAGAACATAGAAAAAATCATATAAGATGTAGTGCAAGAATCGGTTTTGGATGACGAAGCACTTCACGTAAGTAACTTTTATTAAATTAATACACACACACACACACCACTTTATTATACACTGTATGTTGTAAATCAGGGATCTCCAACCTTTTTTCTCAAGGGCCAGATCGAAAACTTCTGGAGGAAAGGTGAGGCCGGCAATGTTTCAGGGTAGAAAGTCTAGCCCCCCCCACATACAACTTGTTTTTTCTAATCAAGAGGTTTTTGAGATGTTCTTGATTAGGTTTTTACCTTGTTTATACCACGTTTTACACTTATAGAGAAAACAAGTGGCAAGTAAGAGACGAGTGCTGTACTCATATTTAATAGTAAAAATGCTTAAAAGGAAATATGCTGTTAAATAATTTCTTTTTAGTATGCTAGCTTTCCGCGGGCCTGAAAAAATCTGTTCGCGAGCCAGATGTGAGCCGCAGGCCGTAGGTTGGAGAACCAGGTAATAAATGATCCCTCAACAGAATTGTGGTAACATGGCGAATTTCATAATGCCACGGCCAAGGCTGTGTCAAGCAAACGGCTGATGTCACTTTCCCACTATCTATTATTTGCCGTTTCATTTCACTTTGTTATATACAAAATATACATACATATAAAAATAATGGCACTAAAAATAATTGAAATAACTAAAAACTTCTGTCACTGTATTGATGGCTTTACTTTGTGTAGAATGTGTCAAAAAAAACACCAGGAAAAAGTGCAGGTGAACCTGGGAAAATTTCACACACAAATCTTGTTTCTCAATTTCTGTCAAGCAGAAATTTGACAGTCTGCTAAACCATTTTATTTTTGTTTTTTTTGACTCCTAACATTTTAGGCATGAATTTCCAAAATCTTTTTGTTTAATAGTATGATGATAAAGTCAATAGGTTTCAAATCATTCGAATAAAAACTAAAAATATTTCTTTTCTATTAAAAATGACTGATTTCATACCATTAGTGTTAAGACAAGGAGATTCAAATCATGGTTAGGGCCTTTGTCAGTTTCACAGTTAATTTTTAAAGCTTTATAGTTTGTACTACCATTAAAGTTCATTATCAGTGTCGGACTCAGTTCCAAAGTCAGAGAATAGTCTAGGACTTTTGAGTGATGTGGACGCCTTAATCACAATGATAAACCAGTCTATATACACAATATTCTAAAACTAAAAACATATAAAGACACTGAAAAAGTCCTTAAAACACAATAGTAAAGACTAAAACAGAGTGAATGGCACCAAAAGTATGTGCAGACTACAAATCACCTGTCTCATACACAGTGCTAAAGCATACTAATACAATGTTTTAGGGGTCCAGGCTATGGCCAGCAGTGTGGTAGGACTTGAAACTGTATGTGCCAGGGTCAGCACTGAATTAAGAAATGCCTAATGTATTATAGTTGGCCAGTTGCATCGCAAAGGTCTATTCGGGTGTCCTAGCCAACAGATTAGGTAGTTGGGCGGCTGCGACCTCTCGGCTCTCATGGGCCCAAAATGGCTTTAGGGAGCACGAGGGGTGCCTTGAACATAACTTTGTTGTGCAGTCTGTCATCGATGATACCAGGCAGAGGAACAAGCGAGTAGTTATTGCGTGGCTTGACCTCTCAAACTCGTTTGCCTCGATCCCGCACGAATATCTTAAAAATGCTCTCCTGTTACACCAGGTGCCTGGTGCACTTGTACATATAATTTTAGAAACGTACAACAACCCGTGCACCAGGATTAGGACGTAGCAGGGCTATACGGGGCCTGGGTGGAGCAAGGAGACCCGCTGAGCCTCATCCTCTTCAACCTCGCGATCAAGCCGGTAGTGAGGGCGGCTCATAGGTTGGCTTCGAGTCACGGGTATAGCCTGTCAGGCCATGACTTCTCGGTCTTGGCCTATGCTGATGACATGGGCTTCATCTCTCCTGCTATGGAGGAGATGCGCCAGCTGCAAAGGTCGCGTTATGGGCTGACCTTAATTTCAATGCTACTAAATGTGTCAGCCTCGACGTTGACCGCTGAGTGAAGCGACAAGTGACCACTACGGTTTTTGAAATTATTAATAAAGAGAAGGCGACCCTCGGGGAAGACGACGAGTACACTCACCTAGGTGTCCCCACTGGCTTCAAGATCTGCAGACCAGGTGGAGAGTAATAAATCAATGGAATTCAAACTTTAGTGAACTATTACAAAATTTAAATGCTTAAACAGTTTAATACAAAAGTAATAAACTTTAAAATTTTTAGTACGTACATAAACGTAGGCCTATATAATAGAGAAAATAACTTGCCAAGGATTTCCCTGCCGGTCCTGGAGTCCTCTCGTCTGGATTCCCTGGTCCCTGGACATCGGAAGTTGCCATCCCTGGTCAGTCGGTGGAAGTCTTTCTCCATTTCCGCGTCCTGGAGGCTGAGTCTGGAGCCCTCGTCCATGGATGGAGGTAGACGACAGGAACGTGGCAATTTTGGTCCCATCTGGCCTGGTGATGATTGTCCTAGGCGCTGACCGACATAATGACCGTTAGCACCTCGTATTAAAAATTTCTACAGACTGCCTTACAGGTCCTTAAGTTCCTGTATTTATTGCGGCTGTCACCCTTCCCCTCCCCTTTCTGCTCGTCGATATCTCCGTTCTTGTTTCTTGTACGGGCGTTTTGGACAACGTATTAGTTTTAACCTGCATAATTTTGTTATCTTTTAGAACACTGAAAAATGTCTATTATCTTTAAATGGCTGTAACATTTTTGATTATTTGAGTTTTTTAAATTCTGTTTTCACTAATGTTTATTATAGATTTTTCTGGTCATTTCAAAATGTCGATGATAGTTCTACGTGGCCTGGTTCTCAAGTTAGCATTTTTCGGCACTTAGAAAATTTTTCACTTCACTCTCGTTTGTCAAATTTGGTTAGTTATTACAATTTCATGCTATCATAATTTTTAATTTGTTTTAATAATACTTATTCAAAATTTTCCTGACTTCTTGACTCTTTACAATGTTTATTATACCATAAATTAAAACCTTATTATTTAAATATTAAAATTGTTATTTAAAAAATAAAAAATTATGAATTTCTTAATTGAAACGTTAATTCAGACCGTTTCAAAACACACACACACACATGCACGCATATATATATATAATTAAAAATATTAAAATGATTCATTTGGGTTCTGGTCTTAAGAAAGGTCACCTTCTTGTTTCGCTGGATTCCTTGGAAATTTCTCAGATTGATCGTGAGACATTCCTGCAGTCACCTGCAAAACTTACCGACCCTCTCTCTTTCACTTCTCTCCTGCGAAATACCCTTTACTATCTAAATTTGAAAAGGGACCGGAAAAATCCAGTACATAGATAACAACTGATATAAACGGAGACATGAATGTGCTGCCCTCGTTGACGATTGTAGAAACTTTTTGCCTCGTTTATCGGCAGTTTGGCGGTAACACAAAAAAAAACTGTTGCACATCTTACACCCCTTCATCACTTACGTTTTGATTTCGGTACTGGGCGAAACCATCGTATAGGAAGCTCTAGTTCGTCGTTAAACTCATTAAAAACCTCATGAGAAAAAATACTATATAAACTTCAAAATCAAATAATGATACATATCATAATTATATTTGTCTTCTTATACATGAGGAACTTTGTTGAGGAAGCCAAGGCCTATCCCGGGCTGTAGCGCTACGTAGTAAGTATAGGTGTTCATAAAAGACTGCTTTATATTTGTTGCACCTGCAAGGTGTGCGGACTAGTTGCACCAACTAAGAGAAGGTTTGCACAAATACTGCGAAGTGCTCAAAGTGTGCTGGTGATCACCCTGATCACTCTTTAATTGCCCAAAGTTCAAGTAGGACAAAGCGATTCTCAGAATAATGGCAAAGGAAAAAAACATCTTTCCTCGAAGCAAAAGAAGAAGTTCAAGTCAACACAGCCTAGACTCGAATCGAAATCTTACGCCTCAGTTGCCACTACTGACAAGTCTTTTTTCCAACTGCATTGAGCTAAACAAAAAAAAAGAAAATGAAGACCTCACTTAACAGGTTAGTCACTTACTAACCATGGTGACAAAAAACTCTGCTTTTACTTCCAAGAATAATGTTGAATCAGCGGACAAATCTCCATTGCCAGTTACCTCTGGAAAAATTAGAAATAAGACATTATTAGAGACAAGTGTGAAACACGTTAAACCTACACCAACTATGAATAAAAAAATAGCAAAAAAGCTGAGAGTAGGTGTAAAATCACAAGTGTCTCAAACGAGGACCCATACAACCTACCTTTCTGAGTCAACAAATTCCTCAGATTCCACCAATATAATAGTGGTGATGGAATCTGATGACACTCTGCCATTTGATTCATCGAACTCACAAACATACTATTTCTATATTTACAGGTGATTCAAAACTGGACAATGAGATAGGATATGCATTGTATGTAAAAGGACAAATCTACGCCTACGGATTACCCTCAGCGTGTAGCATTTTTACTGCAGAACTGCATGCCATTTTCGAAGCTTTATTCTGTCTGCAACATCCAATAACCTTATGTGTTCCGATTCCAAAAGTGCTATCTAGGCTATTCAGGAAATATTCGTGAAAAACCCTTTAGTTGGAGACATCTTGTGCTCAATACACAGGCTCCAACTACAGGGTGTCGAGGTGTCATTTCTCTTTATGCCTGGTCACTGCGGAATAATCAGAAACATTAGAGCAGATGAAGGTGCAAAACATCAAAAATACTTTCCAATGGAAGTTATCTGTTCGTTCGAATCGTAGGGAGGAAGTGGTGATTACTCGACTTCGCATCGGCCACTCTTTGTTAACGCATGGATGATTGATGCAACATGAGGATCCGCCACTATGTCAATGTTGTGGAAGTATCATCACAATTAAGCACATTCTGCTTGTTTGTGATGAGTTGAGAAGATTTGTATATACGTTACGATCTTCGAGGTAGTTTAAAGGTGGTTTTAAGGGACGATGTCACGGCTATCGACCATGTCATCGCTTTCTTACGCCACTTGAATCTATTTAATAATATTTAAATTTTGTATAATTTTAGTTTCTTTAGTTTTAGATAATTATAATTAGTTTTAAACATTTATGTTATTTTGATTAGTTTCATTTATAGAACATTGATTTTAAATAAAAATGGAGTTAGGCGATGATAACCTTAATAGGTTTTTCGCCTGGAAACAAAAAATCCTATCTAGCTTTAGTTATTTTTAAACAAGAACAAAATATTAGTATTCGATGATGACCTTGTTTAATTTTTCGCCTGTCAAAAACAATTATTGTTGCCGGTAGAGGTTTTAGTGAATGTTCTTAATGGTAAGGTGGAGTTTTTCAAATGCTTGCTCCACTTTATAACATTTTGGTGTAGTTCCAGCGTTCAACTCAATTTCCATTGTAACAAAGCTGTTTTAGGATATCCCAGATATATTATTGATGCTGCTGATTGAATTAACTGCAGTTTGCTTATGTCCGATTTAGCTGCAGAGCCCCAGACCTCTGCATAGTAGATAATTTTCGGTTATCAGCCTTTATCATAGCAGCGTTCCGATGGCCCGGTGATTCATGCGATATCCATAAGGTCACATCAACTTCGTAAATGACACATTTGTCATCAGAAGAGAGAACATCTGCTATATCGTATGTGTTAATCTTGAAGAGAACTAGATTCCTGAACAATGCCATTCTGCAATTGTCCAGAAACGATAAGTATTTCAACATCTTTCCTTTAATTACCAGCTTCATTAATAGCAGCAGAATCGTTGAATGAGGGGTTTTTATCAAAAGCAGAGTCAAAATCCAGTATTAATCCAAATGTTTTTCGAACCCTTCGTAAATTCTGCATGCGAGTAAAAGTCTGTGGTACTTCTCTGCCTGCGATATCCAAATTGATAGCTGGAAAATGAATTATAACTCTCTTGTCTCCATATAATATGAGAATTTGTATATCTCTTTTATATTGGCAATTGAACTGTTATTGAAGTAAACTGAAACTTTGAAAAATATTTTACTGTCTAGATTGAACATCCGAAAGTAGATTTAAATGGTATGTTAAAAACAAACAAGGCCGGTTGTAAAAATGCTATTTAAAGTCCAGGTTCCTTGACAAGATTAGCGTAAACATTATTCTACGTAATAAGAAATAAAAGTGTAAGATAAACGGCCAAGTAATTAATGTGTGGAAATTAAAGACGTTGAAAAATTATTACAATTAACGTAAAATGTGTGGAATGAGAAATGGGAAATTACAATATTTGCAGATAAATGGAGCAGATATTTTACAGAGCTTTATGCTTAAAACAAATTGTGAGTAGCACCGTTGGACATTTATGCGGAATTGTTTAGAGTACAGTAGTTTAGACGAGTAATAGACTCAGCCTTGGAGAAGGGTAGTGTTTTGCATAAATTTAACAAGTAAACTATGAATAATAAGCATGTCTTCGTTACGATATGAATAACAATTGGATTATATTTAATTTTGTTTGATGTCTTAAGAAACTTCAATTTGTAGTTCTAGATACGTCTGTTAATTTGTTTGCCTAATACGATGTTAATCTTTAGTGAGTAAATAGTGTGCTACTGATCAGCGTTTAATTTTTACAGAATTTTATCTCCTCTTATTAAACATTCCTTTTAAAAAAACTTATCTTTTAAACAATAAACAAGTGCTAAAGATAAATAATAAAGGAGTGTGTTTAAAATCCCACTTACTCACACAGACTAGCTTCGTCACAGATATTTCATACATCAGTGATGTGCTAACACTAATATATTTCAATAAACAACTTTGTTACAAATTATTTTTTATAAATTAACATAAATATAAATTATATAGCTCGTTTCGCACAATTTATCAAGAAACAAATTACATAAATTACTTAAGATGTCAAAGAACAGAGCAATCCTCATCTATACAACAAAAACTCTACCCAAGAGAGTTATCTATTTTACAGTATTTTCCCTGTATCATTTTCCTTGGCGTTTTAACAAGGCTCTAAGAATTATTAAAACAAGTTACATCACACCAGCACACAATCTCAATCATAACAAAAGCAAACTATTTGGTCTAAGTTAGTAAAACTATTATTTGACCTAGAAAGTATTTTATAAAGTAATTTAGCGTGTTAAATGTATTAAAACGTCACTTGACATTTCTATAGCCTTTCTGTGCTTTTTTGTGCTTGAAGAGTTACAGGGTTTTAAAATACTTGCTATTGAAAAACAAATAAAATTGCCATCCTGTTGTGCTAAATTTGCTAAAATTTTAATTTTACAAAGCATGGAACTGTATAATAAATTTAACATCACCGTAACACATACTGTTATGAATAACTAATAAATAACCTTAAAACTTTCTGTAATAGATAGAATGAAAATTCTTCAATTAAATGATAATAGTGAGAAAAATCTAAGTTTTTTAGGAAAAATGATTAAATTAAATTAAAATATACTCTTTTACACTGAAAATGTCTATGCCCACACAGATAGTATCTAGGCTGTGCACTGAGTAATACAGATAAGGGAACGAGATGCAAGGGACTAATTTCCTCCCTTTTCAAATTATGTTACATTTTTAAAGTAGCTCTAAAAGTTAATTACGTTTAAGCTCCTTATAGACCTTGTTGAATACTCATACACTATTATAGACTACGTTGCATAACATCAAAACTCGTATAGAAACCCTGAATTACGAGTAATAAACACATTTATAACATTGTTCATTTGAGAGTTTTAATGAAGTATGTTTTCTGAATTTTAAAACCATTTGAAATGAAAAAATCGATGTTTTAAATTTTTTATTGGTCAAGTTCTCACCATCAGATAGGATTCCTTACTTTTAGATACATATATATATATATATATATATATATATATATATATATATATATATATATATATATATATATTAAATAGGGTGATATGTTTTCTTGTAATATAGTTAATAAATTAAAAATATTTCAAAAACAAGAATACTTTTAATGAATATATTTATTCAAAGCTTTTCGCCGTTGAATAATTATTTTCCTGAAGATGCTGATACTATTTCATCGGCGAAAAGCTTTGGATAAATATATTCATTAAAAGTATTCTTGTTTTTGAAATATTTTTATAATTTATTATATATATATATATATATATATATATATATATATATATATATATATATATATATATATATATATATTTATTTATTTATACACACATATATATTGTAATCCTTAGATGAATTATTTTTTCTTGTCGAATATGTATGGTGAAATAAAATAATTTTCATAAACAAGAATATATGAGTATTACTTCATTTTATTGTTGATTGAAGCTTTTCGCTAATTTACATTATTAGCATTTTCAAAATTTATAAATGACAGTGATTTATAAATTTTGAAAATGCTAATATTGTAAATTAACGAAAAGCTTCAATCAACAATAAAATGAAGTAATACTCATATATTCTTGTTTATGAAAATTATTTTATTTCACCATACACATATATATATGTATAAAACAAAAGCGAGGGCTAAAAGCAAGTCCTAAATTCTAAACATTCCAACTAAACAGACATTCTATATATATATATATATATATATATATATATATATATATATATATATATATATATATATATATATATATATATGTATATATATATATATGTATATATATATATGTATATATATATATATATATATATATATATATATATAGCTTTTGTTTTATTAGTTGTTCTTCAGAAAAACATCTTTTAGTGTTATTTATTAAAATTATTTACTTTAGTTTGCATGATTCTATAAAAAAATACTTCCTTCATTACAATAGTGATAAAGTATTGCTGGAAATGCCGTAGGCAGAAGAGGTAACCATGTTTCTGATATCTTTTTTGGTCACGAGGAAGATGCATACTAAAGAAATATTAAAGACGGCGGCGGCGTTGAGAGACGATGCTTGATCGTATTGATTTTACCGTCTAAATATTCAAAATAAAACTTTAGTGTATTTAATAATTTATAGAATTGTCTTCTTAATTATACAAGTCTTAGTAGACCTGTAATTTTTTTTTTAAAATAAGTTTAATAATTTTGCCCTTTTATTTTTTTATATATTCACTTTAGTTAAATTATTTTAGTGTAGGTTTTAGTTTGTATTTGTTCTATTTTTAGTGTTTAGGTTTAGTTTTATGTGGCTAAATATTGGCTATTATGAATGATGAACGTATTATTATTTTCAGGGAAATATCGAAACTAAGGTGTTGGCTATGGATTTTATGCGCACTCATTCCTATAGATTACCGCAGTCTGTATTGTATTTGAAGCAGGACATTTTTTAATCCTTAAATCTCGTCAACATTAGTCGAGTTTAGATCTGGAAATTACCTTGTGTGTTTTCGACTCTAAAAAAGTCTCTTCAAGTTGTTTAACAAATACATTTGAATTAATAGCGAAATAGATAGTTAATTAATGCATGCATGTCCTTTTCACTCCAGTCAACCATGTATAGGAGAGCGAATAAATTGCTACATTATATCTGCAAATTACAATTGAGAGCCTCAGGGGTTTTAATTTGAATGGAACAATATTTTACAGAAATATCCATCATTTGAAAAAATCATTATCAAGGGCAATGGGTAATCTTTATTAGTGCACAAAATGAAAAACTCTTGTCAAATTATTTGTTGTAAAAAAAAACGTTTTCTGATCAGTCGTGAAAATAATTTGTAATTACTGAGATTGTGTTATCGAATCGCTCTTACGTTTTCGTGTAAAACAATTTTATAGAAAAGAAAAATATTAGTCAAAAAACTAATTTCACCAAACTAATTATATTTCAATTAGTTGTTCAAAGAAATGTAAAAACATTTTATCAATATAATATTCAAATGGGTTTCAATGTTATATTGATAATATTGTATACTTTATTTAGAATAATCTAGTATAATCATTTATCCAACACTCAAAATGAAATTTTTTAAGTAACTTAATTGTATTGTGTAACTTTGCAGGCTCGTTAAATAAAACCTATTTAAATTTCACGTTAAATAGTTAGCTTAGTTTGTTTTTTGTTGTACAGATGTCGCGTTAGTTCAGCATATAATCTATTTGGCTCTCACATCTCCATTTAAATAACTTATTTGGAAAAGAAAATCCAGGTTTCAGTAGTCTGGATTTCAATAAAGCCTTAGTATGACAAAAAATTATTATAAAGCTTCAGAATAAATGTTGGCAAATCTTTATAAAGTTATATTCATGACCTTTATGTTGTTGATTATTGTCTGAACAGTTATAACAATTAAATAAATCTGACGTTTTGTATCTAGTAATGAATGATCATGGCCCTGACGAGTTATTTAATTAAATTCAATATTTCCACCAAACTTAAATGAAACTTCTACTGTAGTCTCAAAGTAATTTGCTGATTATCTGGTCTAAATATTACTAATATAACAAAAGGTTTTAGTCCATATATAATTTTGTAATGTTTTTTTTTAAATATATATTTGTAGATTTTTCTTATTCTCATCTAGGTTTTTTTTATTCTTGTGTTTTAATAAAGAAATAATACAATTTACAAATACAAGAATAATTTATTGAATGTACAATTCAAAGCTTTTTGTTGGCAAAAAATACCAGCATCATGAGGTACCACCTATACTAAATAATTAAAATCAACCATACATATGCAAACTAGCTCCAATAAAAAGCGTTGCCAAATTTATTACATTGTTGTCAAATTATTACTTTGCTGTCACAACATTACAAACACTGAATATAGTATCAAATTTAGATTTTACTTCTATTTGATCATTTATTAACTTATTATTAGTATTATATTTATGTATTTCTAAAGCCACATAAATATTTATTCTTAAGCCTTTGTTAATTTCTTTTACAAGTATCATATTATCTATATTAAGAAATATGTGATTATTATTAATACAATGACTAGCAAATTTTGATTTATAAATTTCTGGCTTTTTATATGCATTGAAATGCTCTTTATATCTATCTTTAATTTTTTTTTTTTAGGTTGCCCTATATAAACTTTATTACAATAGTCACATTTCAATTTATATACACCGTTTTCTCCATGCATATTAATAATTTTATTATTATTATTTATTATATTTATTAATTTATTATTAGTTTTGTTATTATGCGAATTTTATGTTGCTACCGTTAAACAATTTTGTTATATTTTTTACTTCATTACCAAAAAATGCAATTGAAGTCAATATGACATTTTCATCATTATTTTTGTAAATTAAATTATGATGGTCTTGTTTTAAAATATTAAAATTAAGTTAAAGTTTTTTTTATATGTATTTAATAATAATGGTGTGAAGTTAATAACTATTTTAGAAAAAATAAATGGAATAAATAAAAATATTAATTTTACTTATGAAAAAGAAAAAAATAAGATCAACTTTCTAGATATAACAATAATGACATAATAATGAATTTGAATATAACATATATCGTAAACTGACACAAAATAACCAAATAATACCTAATAATTCTAATCACCCACATAATCAAACAATGGCTGCCTTATACAATTTATTTAATAGATTACATAAAATACCTATGAGTAATGAAAATAAAATTAGAGAGAAAAATATTATTTATCAAATTACAATTGAGAATGGTTATCAAAAGAAAACTGTTGATATTATATATATATATATAACTAATTCAGTTATTCGATAATGGTCAAGTGACCGAAAGGTGCTTCAACACATAAGGTAAAATTATTGCACTTAGTGGTGGAAAAAATTATGTACAAAAAATAATAATAACTATATATATGTGTGTGTATATATATATATATATATATATATATATATATATATATATATATATATATATATATATATATATATATATATATAATAACTTAAATTGCCTTCTTCTGCATATGCATTACGAAGTTTGTTTATTGCTCCGTTTATTAATTGAGTAGGCAATAAGACTTACTTGTTTCCACTAGACAGACGAATCCACCGGAAACGTTATTAATGCACCCGACTACTGTACTTCATTGCGCCCCTGTCAGTCATATGTAAATCCCCTGATGGAGAACTGGCAATTATAGACAGGTTTTATGAGCTACCACAAAATTAATTTTAACAAAGCTTACAGCATTCAAGCTAGTAAATTTTAATAAAACAATGTACGAACATGATAAAATATAAGTTAAACTACTTGGTGTGGATCGTATCACCAAGATTGTGATACAAATATATTCGAATATATATTTTTCTGCCTTTCCTAGCATTACAGTTTCCTTTGTTGACGCGTTTCAGAATTATTCCATTTTCAAAACCTAAGTACTGTTTAAGAAGTAGTTTTTCGAAACAACGAAATCTAGACGTTCTGAAACGGATCAACAAAGGAAAATATTGTAATGTTAGGAAAGCCAGCAAAATGTAGTGGAATATATATATATATATATATATATATATATATATATATATATATATATATATATATATACACTGAAATCCTTAGATGAATTATTTTTCCTTGTTAAATATGTATGGTGATATAAAACAACTTTCATAAACAAGAATACATTACTTCATTTTAATATTTATTGAAGCTTTTTGCTAATTTACATCATCAGCGTTTTCAAAACTTATACATTACTGTCCAGTTATGTGACTAGAGTAAGACTGTTGAATAGAATTGTACTATGCTTAGTAAACCTAATCTCCGTTATCTTATCAGTTAAACAAATATACTTTAATATTTTCATTTATCCTAATCTTTTATTTTTAAAATATCATTATATATGCTAAAGATTGTATAATGTTTTTATTTTATCTAAACTTGTTCCTCTATTAGTGTTTTCTTAATTATATATATATATATATATATATATATATATATATATATATATATACATATATATATATATATATATATATATATATATATATATATATATATATATATATAAGTTTTCTATTATATTCATTTTTAAACCTTTTTGTTGTATTTAATTAATTTTATGTTACTAATATCTGGAAAATCGTGATTCCTTTCTATACAGTGTGTTGCAAGATTAGATTTATAAGTATGTGGTTTTTTAAATGCATTTAAATGTTCCTTGTAACGGTCCTTTATTTATTTACTTTTTTGTTTGCCCTATATTAAATGTTTGACATTTTCAACTGTTAATACTATATACGCCATTTATATTAATTTTATTTATTTTAATGTTTGTATTTATTATATTATTAATTGTGTTATTAGTGTAATAAGCTGTTTTGACATTAGTACCTTAAAATAATTTTATAATAGGTTTGATTTCATAATCGGTATATAAGAATTAGGACCAAATAATTTCTTTATTATTTTTTGAATAATAATTTTTATTTATATTACTATCCATTTTTTAAGGATCTTATATTCAATTTATTAATGGTTTCTTTTTTATATCCATTTTGTATTGCTATTTGTTGAATAATATTTAGTTCTTTTAACTTATTTATCGGGTTTAATGGAATTCGGTTCATTCTGTATAATAAATTATAGAAACATGCCATATTTTGATTGTACGGTTGGTTTGAATAAATAAGTATTATTTTAACTGTTTGAGTGGGTTTTCTAAATATTGTGAAATTTAATTTATTATTTACCTTATAAATGGTGATATCTATGAAATTTATAGCATTAAATTTTTCTATTTCGTAAGTATTACATAACTGTATTTTATTGTATATATTATTTATTTCGTTAAATATTAGTTTTAAATTTAATGCATTGTTGACATATATCTATGCATTATCTATGCATATATCTATGATATGTCTATCATCCACATATCTATACCATTGTCCATTATTATATTATTTTTTAAAATAATTTTTATTATTTCTTCATCAATATATTGTAAAAATATTTCGGATATGATACTTGATAGCGGTGAACCCATTACCAAGCCATCTTCATGTCTGTATATTTTGTTATTATAACAAAAGTAATTTTAATTTAATATTATTTTAAGTACATTAATTATTTCATCAATTTCTTTTTTATCACATGTATACATAATTCATTTATTTTTTATTTTTTAATAAGTATCCATTAAAGGTATATTGGTATACATGTCTTTTATATCGAATGGTATTAATTTGCTATTATTGTCTGCTTTTACATTTTTAATTTTCTCTATAAGGTGATAAGTATTTTTTATATTATGATTGTTATTTAATTTCATTTTGTCTTTTAACTGTTCTGCAAGAATTTTAGATATTTTATATGAAGGTGCACTTTTAAAATTAATAAGCGGTCTAATTGGACTATTCATTTTATTTAATTTTATACCATTTAATAATGGTAATTTAGGGTTATCATTTTTGTTATTGCTTTCCGAATTAAATAATACATAAAAATTCTTCACAATACTTTTTATTTCATTTTAATATTCATCGGTGGGATCTTTTTGTAGGTCTATAAACATATTATCTACAATATATTTTTCATTTTTGTTTATGTAATCTTGTTTATTTATTACAACCACAGCATTTCTTTTATCTGCTTTTATTATACATAAGTTATTATTTTGTAGTTTTTTTTAGATTATTAAATCGTATATATTAATTTTTATTTTGATATTTTTTCTTTTTTAAACATTAGTTTTTTTAATAATTTAGCTATTTCATTTTGTTGCATTAATTCTTACCTTTTCTTGGTCATTTTCTTTTAATTTATTTATAGTGGTTTCTGTATCTATTACAATATTATCAGTATCTTTATTAAACGTTTTCTTTATGTTGGCAATATGAATGTTTTCTAATATTTTTTCTTCATTTCTAGTAAAATTAATGTTTGTTAAATTGATTAAATTTGTGAAAAATTTATGAAACGTTTCTTCGTGTACTTTGTTTTTTTCTTTATATATTTTTAATTTATCTACTTTATTATTTATACTATTCCTTATATATATATATATATATATATATATATATATATATATATATATATATATATATATATATATTCCCACTTTATTATCTGTGACTTATTTGCTAATTATAAATTTAATTTATATATTTCATATGTTAATTTACTTTGTTTTTTATATAATTCATTAATTTCATTTTTTATCGATATCTTCTCCGTTTGTATATTAGTTTTTTGTGCTGGTTTACTTTTATCTTTTATGTTAATTTTTGCACATTTGGGAATAATTTGTAATTGTATACATTTTTTATTTAAAAATATATTACAATTATTTCTCATGAATTGAATATTCATTTTTTTATATAAATTTATTTTGTTTGTTAATGTACCAAAATTTTGTACTGATTTAAACATAGTACAATTATTTAATATATACATTTTTATAATATTAACTCATATTATCCAAATATTTACCTATTCATGTATATCTATATGTATTTTAAATTATATTATATATATATTATCTAATATTATAGTTTGTTTAAACAATTTGTTTACCATGTAATTAATTTTCGGTATAACGTAATATTACGTATATTATCTATTCACATTTCCATACAATACTTTTTTATATATTAATCCATCATATAAATATTTAAATTTTATTCTTTAGTATTGCATTCTTTATATAATTTATTATTATGTCAATTATATTAAAACATGTAACTAGTTTTTCGATGACGTTAAATCATAACATTATTATACTTATTATTATAATTAATTTATTAAAATATGAAACATAAATTATTCCGATAATATCAGATAATAAAATCATTAAACTTATGGCTTCTTTATAGTTACTTTTCAGTATTCTTTACATTCTTGTTACATTTACTTCATACAATTTTTTATATCAATATTGTTGTGCTTTTTATATTACAATATAGTATTTATCAATATATATTTATATATCATCCTAATGTTAATTTATTTGTAAAATATTATTTAAAATATTAAATCATTCCATGTGCTGAAATTAATATCTTCATATCAATGATTAAAACCGAATTAATACTTGATGTAATGAAAGAATATGTATATATTTGCATGTACACTTAAAAATCATGTATTTAAATTTATATTTCTATATAATACTATTTATGTTATTCTTTAACAATATAAATAAGCTTAATCGCCGTTTTAGCCATGTTATCTTTCAATAAACTATACAAACAATCACTTAACTAAATTAAAAGTACATTAATAAATTTTATTATTTTAGGTTTCATCCTACATGGCTATTTGTACATTATAGATTCAATAAAATAAAATGGATTGTTAAATTCATTGAATATAGTCACATTCCGATATGTCTTTAACCATTATCAATATAAGTTCCTTTTGTTTTTGTTTTCAAATAAGAAGTGTATCTGATGCACTATATCAACATTGAGTCTTGCCTAGTATTGAGTTAAATAGTAAGTTATGTAAACTGTAGATATTATTCACTTACTCATATATCATGACGATGTATATCTTTATTATATTGTTCATTTTAATGTTTTATGTACCTGATCTAGTTCTTTTAGTTAATGACTTTATTCATCAAAACCTTGATAGGCAAATATATTGTAGTTCTTAGATGAATTATATATATATATATATATATATATATATATATATATATATATATATATATATATATATATATATATAATAATAATAATAATAATAATAAAGATGATTATTTTTTCTTGATTTATTACAATTATTTAATAACTTCAAAGTTTTTCATAATCAAGATGTATATTTCATTCAACACTTACAAATTTGCTGAAGGTTTTCGCTGCTGTACAGTTCCAGCATTCCCAAAGTCTACTATCAAGTCTACTATTATTTATAAAACTATTCAAACATTACTTTATTTGATTGCACTATGTACATAAACTACTGATAACTTTAACCCTTTAATTTATTTGTTTTACATTAAATAAACTATCTGTTTAGTAAAATTTTAAATTCTATCCAAAACATGAAAAATTGTGTTGTGTCAGATTTAAGTTGGGACTGTTCTATATATATATATATATATATATATATATATATATATATATATATATATATACAGTAAACTCCCGATTATCCGTAGGCGGATTAACCGGTTTGTGGATTATCCGGGGTCTGCCTTTGTTTTACAAATATCCAATTTTTATTCCAATCAGATTCGTGTGTTTAATATTTCAAACGGTGAATTACGACGTAAATAGATATAAGGCCTAATAGAAGTTAAGATGAAGGTAATAGATAAGTAAATATGTACATACTAATTTTTACATTGAAAGGAAAGCATCCCGACGCGGTCCAGCGAAATAAAAGGAGAGAGCAGACTATTGTATATAAGAGACAATGACAAAATGTTTGAACGCCCGAAAACCTAATGTGTATCATAAGATTGTAAACAAATGTCAGCTAATCTCGGCTATAAATAGTCTAGGACGTGACATATGCATTATCCATGTCTGTAATATACATTATCGATCTTTATGGTTTTGTGACACAAGTAGACACTGTGCAACAAAATCATTCTCAAGAAACGTAGATCGCACATTAAAGCTAAATCAATGCTCACAAAAACAGACGAAAGTGACAGATTTTTTTGTTAAAAAGTGAAAGTATTATGTGTAAAGGAAATTACATATGTACTGTACATACATACTTACGTTTGACATATACTTATGTACGTATTGTAAATAGTTAGACATATTGATGTACATGTTATAATCCGTCAAATACATCGACATTTTAAATTATTTTCTGTATTTCTTTTGTCCTCTGAAGATTATTTGTGAATTGCATTAACCAAGGTCATTATTTGTGTACCTTATGGTATAATAATCGATTATCGATCGTTTTGCGTATTCTTTGTTCATAGCGGATTATCCGGGAAATTCGTTATCCGGCGTTGCCGGACCACCTTATTCCACGGATAATCGGGAGTTTACTGTATATATATATATATATATATATATATATATATATATAAATATATATATATATATATATATATATATATATATATATATATATATATATATATTCTAAGCCTTTTACTGGAGATAATAGGGAAATTGATAGATTGGCTTAAAACACAATTTTTATTGGTTCTTAATATAATTATTTTATTTAAGCTAAATGTTTGTGAAGAAAATACATATTGGATATGTATATATTTATATATACAATTGAATATGTATAAATAAAATTAAAATTATAGGAAAAACTGCCTCAGAGTTATCTTTTACTTAGTAAGTCTCCTCTGTAAGTTTAATCCAATAAATTCTTACATTAGAATACTTAAGAGTTGAGAATAAAACTCCTGTATCGCCAAAAGCAGTGAAGTGTTCAGTTGCATTTAATCACGTGGATTTCATTCAAATGAAACTAATTTGTTCAGAAACTGTTCAACAAAAGGCGCAACACTCCTACTTCAGCCAAAGCATCTGAGTTAAATTATTCGATATTTAATTTAAACTTTCCAAGAGAATTTGAGGAAACATTTTGCACGAGTAATGGCCGACCATTACCGTTTGCACAGGCTTGAATTAATCAACAACGAACAGTTGTTCTTCAAGTAATTTTAATGTATACAATATAATCAAGACTGTACATTGGATATAAGAGATCGATAATTTAAATTGTGGTGTTAAACAAGTAAATAGAATTATCGTATTTTTTTAGTATAGAAACACGTGAGAGTATGTATTTAATTTTTTTTTTCAGTTGCACCAAAATGTGATATTAAATTTCAACGTCACGCTCCGTACCTTGAACATCAGAATACTCAAACAGCATGACAGTTTTATCAGTCGGTAATACGCATCCACGTCACGTCCTACTCTTGGTATTGCTTCCTTCAAGCGAAATCCAAAATATACGAAATAAGTCCAGCGGCAAGAAGATTTCACTCATTTTCATGATCAGTTATGAATCGTAAATAAATATTTCACACAGCTTTTAATTTACAAAAGTTTTAAAAGAATAGAGTTTCTTGTTTTCAATGTATAGAGTAGAAAAAAAAACACTTTGTGAAAGCAATAAACTATTTCTTTCTCAACCCATTCACAACGCTTGAATTTTAAAACATTTAAAATTAAAAAACACATTACGAGTCATGTAAAATAAAAATATAAACACTCATACGATCTTGCACATACACACGCTCGAGCGCCTTTATAACACTGACACTCTAATTTGATACTCTTCTGTGGAAATGTGATTTTCATGGTTTCGTTTGAAACAAGTTATACAAACTTTGACATTTTTTTCTCCTGTCATCTTTATGGTGTCATTCTGTACAAAGAGCACTAAAAAATTAGTTTAACATAAATTTCCTTTTGAAATAATAGAATTGTAGCGTAAAATATCTTTTACGAAAAAGGAGTTGAATATATATATATATATATATATATATATATATATATATATATATATATATATATATACATATATATATTCAACTCCTTTATATATATAAATATATATATAATAATATAATATAATATAATATAATATAATATATATATATATATATATATATATATATATATATATATATATATATATATATATATTAATATGAATGTTTTTATGTATGTATGCAATTTATGAATTTTTAAACCTCTGATCCGATTGCCATGAAACTTTGAGAAATTGTTGATTACATTCCTGTTAGTTAACCTATAAAACGTTAAAACCTCATCTTATCCTAAGACATTTTATTAAATGCATTGTAAATTTTGATTGCAAACCACACTCAACAACTTTAAAATAATTGGACCTAATTTTGAAAAAGCATGCTTCTCACATTAGCTGTATGTGGTTTGCTCGCGAGTCAGAAAACCTGATTTATTTGTGTACGCACCAGATAGAAAAACCCAAAATACTGTATAATCGAATGCACTTCAATAAATACTATTCAATCAAGCACTTTTATTGTTACACCTTTCTCGAACGACTACTATAAGTTCAGCTATATTTATGTTAATAAAATACTACATTAAGTTCAGCTAATGTTAACACACCATTCATTCAGTTCGCCGGGTCGACCAGATTAAAATGATTTTTAATAATATTTTGTGTCGATGTAAAGAACGTCCGTACGACATTTTTATCGAAATAATTTATGAGTTGTTGGTTTGCGAGCAGTATATTCATCTATTCCGAAAATATAAAATGAAAAATTGTTGGATGTTATACAGTTAGACTGTGAACTGTGTGACAATTCTTGCTGAACTTGGGACTAAAAGTAGTATATTTTCCCTCGCCCACTTATCGATTTTGTTCCCTACTGAAACACTTCAAGCTGTATATACTCCTGACTATGATGTGCCCATTCATCAGACGTTGCACATAAAAGGTTAAAAATGTGTAAACAGAATAACTAAATATACGAACAATAAGCCTTTCTCTACTCACAGCAAAAGCTCGGTCGAACATTATTCTTGTAGTAAATGTTTATTAAGGCCACTGTTAAAATACCGTTTTTAAAGGTATGCTTTTTTTTTCAAAGTAAAACATGAGCATACAGTTATTTAGGTTTGTAATATGTACACCGAAACTGTCCATCTACGATGTCATGGCCTTGTAATCGCCTTCTGATGTTATTTAATACAATTTAGGAATACTTTTTTTAGTTTTAGTTATTTACGTTTAGGACTTGTTTAATTGTTTTACTATGTTAGCATTTATTTTGAAAGTAATCTAAGTTAGGTAAGTATATTAATACTTAGTTTGTTGTAGTAGCTTAATTTGTAAATATTATTAATATTTTCCTAGTTATAAGAATTCGTTCGGCGATGATAACCTTAATGGTTTTTAGACAACAAAAAAGTTACAACAATCTAGCTCGCACACGATCGCGTGCTCATACACACACAAATACACCACACACACACAAATGCACCACACACACACACTGCAACGTCCCCCCCTCTCTGTTTTGTTGGCACAATTACATACTTATTATATATATATATATATATATATATATATATATATATATATATATATATATATAAATTATAATATTAAATTTATAAATATTTAAAAAAATAATAATAATAATAATAATAAAAACTAAACATTAACAGTAAACAATACTTCCAAAAGTTGACTTAGTAAAAGCCGACAAAGGAATACATTAAACAAAAAAAAAAAAAAGTTTGAAAAAAAAAATATTTAAGGCAATAAACAATTTGTAAAACCCTTAGAGAACTAGGGTAGAGTTTTTGTTAGGTTTTAGAAAGTTGAAAGGGACGGGAGAGAACGACAGATGTGTCACGTACACTTTCAAAAATAACGGATAGTTTAAAAAAAAAGTATAACGTACGAATTTCAAATTTGATTGGTGGAAGCCAAGATAGATGTTTTTCATTGGGTAGAAAATGAACGAGAAGGGGAAATACGCGGTAAACAAATTCAAGTGCAAAAAAAGAGAGGCAGTCTTTTTCCGACCAAAAAAGTAGATGGACGTGTGTGGATGTTCCTGAAGAAAGTGTGTGAAATTGTTTAAAAGAAATATAAGTAATTTAATTATCGATAATGTGGTGTTAAGAAGTTGGTGTATAGTTAATTTATTAAATTTATAATCACTGCATAATAAAGGTATCCTTGAGTCAGAGTACCAGATACCAATTGTGAGTGAAGTGTTGCAAAAAAATCGTCGAACTAATGCCAAGGGTTAACGAAAAAAAGGAAAGAACGTCACTGCACTTAAGTAAAAACTTTAATTAAAAACTAATTTAAAAATTATAAATTTCTGGTCAATAAAACAAATTTTCTAATATACAAGTAACTCTAAATTTCAAAAGAAGAAAGTAATTTCATAAGGCAAGAACCTAAACACGCCCCAAAAGTCTTTAATTTATTAGCTGGTCAAATTTAAATAATAATAAATAAAATGAATGAAATAAATAACAGGTTGTTTACCGTATAAGATTTTGGTTCGACATTATAGTCTGAAATAATTTGTAATTAAATGTAGATTTAACATGTATACTTTGTATTTAACTGGCAACAGGAATTAATAATGTTCTAAAATATTAAAGCAATTGTTATAACTAAAAAGTCTTGTATTTCTTTGTAAGGCCTACTCTAATTAAGAAATTTGGTTGAAATCTTATAAAGAAAAAGGAATCAAAATAATTAAAATAAAGGTAGGTCATAGTAATAAGAAGCATAATTTAAAATTATACAATATAAGCAAAATGTTTAATTAGAACTTCAGTCGAACAATAGGTAAACTGGCGCCCAACACTTTAAAACAAATTAATTAATCTATAACAATTAAATTAACAAACTTGAAATAACATAGATAAAGCCCAAGGGAATTTATGTTATAAATTGGCGCCCAACGTGGGGCTATTTTGAAATTGCATCAAAATTTAAATGTATTGACCAGCAGACCTAGTAGTGTATTATTGTATTAATAAGAATTGTCTAGCGTAAGTTGTTATATTAATTAATGAGTAAGGAAAATATTGTAAGAGGGCAAATAGATAGCTACACGCTTAGACGCAGTATAAGAATACGCGACAAAAATTTCAAAATGGAACATCAAAATACACAAGAAACACAAGTAGGACAGATGAGGCATACGGAAGACGGGTTCGGAGACGTAGAAGTGGTGAGTGTAACAGAAAATGTGAATGAAGAGATAAGGGTTTTGGGGGCAGAGAGCACAACAGGCATGTTGACTAATAATGAGATCACAGTAGGAGCACTAGGAGACAATGATATTTTGAGGGAAATATTAAAAAAGTTAAAGAATCTTGATGATAACATGACTAAAACAAATGAAAATATTGTCCAAAATAAAAGAGACATGGATAATAAATTAATAGAAATAAATGACAATATAAAAAAGAATAGGGAAGACTTGAATAAGGAAATCACAAAAATGGGAGAGAATTTTGACAACAAATTAAGGAAACTGGAGGAAGACAGGAGGGGAGATATTGCAACACTTAATAACAAGTTAATGGTAACCGAAAACAATTTGCTAGAAACACTAGATAAAAAAATATTAGTATCAGGCCAAAATACTCAAGGATTACACCAAGAGTATGCACAAAAAATTGATAGCCGATTAGACAACATAAACCGTGAAGTTCAAAATACGCAGGGAAAGATCGTGACGATTGAAGACACATGCGCAGAGCAATATAACAGACAAACGGGTTACCTAGAAACTTTGAAAACGGCAATTGACAAGAGAATAACAGATAATAGCAGAGAATTAGAGCCAAAATTGAGAAAATTAGACGAAAATATTGAACAGATAAGAAAACAAATAAATTCGACAGAAAACCGAAGAGATAATAATCTTATAACACCAATAAACACGAATATAATGTTTTCGGGAGATGAAAGAATACCTATGGCATTTCTTAACGAGCTTATGGGGTTACATGAAAAGTATTACCAGGGAACAGGTTTAGAATGGATAATGCAACATCTACGCGGGCCAGCTGCCAATTGGTTTAGATTACATTCAGAAAGCTTTAAACAGTTCGGGGATTTTATCTTTGCATTTAAACAAAAATTCTGGAGTGAATTAATACAGGGGCGTGTTCGGGATGAGTTGGAGTTTGGAAAATATAATTACAGGGGGCAGTTGAACATGGTAGAATATGTAGAACGAAATTTATTATGGTTTAAAGGACTCGAACCGAGACTTCCAGATGATCTAATTATACGTAAACTAGCCAAACATTTTGATCCTAACATGGCGATTGCACTGGTGACGAGGGGAATTAAAACTAATGGCGAATTTGTCGACCTAGTAACAGAGTTTCATTATCTGCACCTACAAAGACAAGCGAACGGCATTCGGGACAGGAATTTGTCAAGAGAGCAACGACCTGACCTTAGGAATAACGAAAATAGCCGGGAGACAGGGTATTGTCAGAACGACTATCGGAGTAAACAGCTGGACAAGGGTAGACAACATAAGGGTGATGTCATAAATTACCAACCCAAGCCCTCTACAAGTGCATGAAACGAGGACGCTGACCCTAGCCAGGTACCTAACTCTAGTAAAATAACCAACTGTAGGACACTAATTGCGGAAATACGGGACATTTTAAATGAAGACGAAGTTTGTGTTCAACCATCATTAGAATTAGAAAATTGCCCTGAACTTGAAATCCGATTAGGGGATATTAAAACTGTTGCTTTGATAGATTCGGGAAGTCAGTTTAATGTAATGTCAGAAGATTTTTATAGTAAGAACAAGGAGCTGTTAGAGAATTCGTCAGATTGGAGAATGTCAAACATAAGAGTTATGGGAGCGTTGGGTCAGAAGTCTAAAGCTATAAAAAATCAAATAGTAACTACTGTAGGGATAGGGAAATATAAAGTGGAAACACATTTCATAATTGTGCCAGGTCTGATTAAAACTTGCATATTAGGCATAAACTTTTTAATAAAAAATGAAACTATTATCGATTTTGTAGAGAGAACAGTCGAATTTAATGCCAAATGTAATGATCGATTAAAGAAAGAAAAAAAAATTATTAAGTTTTATAATAATGAAGAAACAAAATTGGATTGTAATGTCATAATGAACTATAAGGAGGAAAGATTAGGAATAATAGAAAAAAACATGTTGGAATTAGAGAATATAAAACCCGACCAAACGAAGAAGTTAATAGAGATTATCTATAAGTATGAACAAATTTTTAGTGAGCAACCAGGGTTAATTACTACCTATGAGCATGAATTCACCGTAACTGATAAGAGACCATACAAGCAAAATAGTTGGCCTGTGGCAATTAAATTTAGGGAGGCAGTCAACACTGAAATAGAAAGGATGCTGAAATTAAATATTATAGAAAGAGCCAATAGTCCATACGTAAACAGAATAGTACCTGTGTTTAAAAAGGATGGCACAGTCAGGATCTGCTTAGATGCTAGAGAAATTAATAAGAGATCGTTACCAGACTATGAAGGAAACTTACCGATTCAAGATCTACTGACAAAATGTAGTGGTTATAAAGTTATGTCTTCTATCGATTTGACCAGTAGCTTTTGGCAAATCCCATTAAAAACCAACTGCAGGGACTTTACGGGATTCCTACATAATGTACTGTGTTATCGTTTCAAAACGGTACCATTTGGATTAAGCTCTAGTCTAGCTAGTCTTACAAGGAGTTTAGATTCCATACTAACAAAGGAAGCAAGGAAATTTTTGATTATTTACGTTGATGACATTTTATGTTTGTCTAAATCATTCGATGAACACCTAGAACAACTAGAGATAATTTTTAAGATTTTTAAAGATGCAAACGTAACTGTCAATTTCAATAAGTCGCAGTTTTGTAGAAGGGAGCTTGAATATTTAGGACACACTTTAAAAGTGGAAGGAATTCAGCCAAGTGAAGAAAAGGTCAGAGCCATAAACCAATTTCCAAGGCCTAGAAATTCGAGACAAATAAAAGGATTTCTCGGGCTCATAAATTTCTATCACCGTTTTGTAAAGGACAGCGCATCAATTACCGCACCATTACAACAACTGTTGAAGAAGGGATGTAGGTTCAAATGGTCTAAAGAACAAGAAGATAGCTTTATACAAATAAAGAGGATATTTTTAGACCGGGTTATGTTAGCACATCCAATACTAAATAAACGGTATTACCTGCAGTGTGACGCGAGTGGATATGCTTTAGGCGGACAATTATTCCAATATGATGAAGAAGAACGTATTGCCGTGATTGGGTACACAAGTAGAACATTTAAAGGAGCTGAACTGAACTACAGTACGACAGAGAAGGAGCTTCTGAGTATTGTCCATAATCTCAAAAAATTCAGATGTTTTGTGTTGGGGAACCCTTTGACGGTGATTACAGATAATAAGGCCCTATCATACATTAACAACTGTAAACTGTTAAACGCTCGTATGACCCGCTGGATGTTACTTATACAGGAGTATAACTTTGAAATAAAACATTGCAACGGAAAAGATAATATTGTAGCCGACGCATTAAGCAGACACCCTGGTGAAGACAACATAGAAATAAATCAAGACAGTAATTTCATTCAAATTGCAACAATACGTAATAAATTTGACCACAAAGTTTTGGATATGTTGAAACATATACAGACATTTCAAGACAAAGACCATAAAACAAAACTTATAGTTAATAAATTAAAGAATTCATCGGACAAATTACACCAGCATTACAAATTATGGGAAGGCAAGTTATATCGTCGAGATAAAGGTCATTTCAAGTTATACATACCAGACAATATCAAAAGGAATCTAATCACGGAAATACATACTCACTTTGGCCATTTAGGTATTAACAAGAGTTATCAAACATTTAAAGAAGATTTCGCAGCGGATCATCTAAGTAAGGACATCGAACAAATAGTCAAATCATGTGAAATATGCCAGAAATGCAAACATGACATACGACATAGAGTTGGGGAAATGGATTGTATCATACCAAAAAAAACAAAGGAGAATTGTTATCTATGGATTACTGTGGTCCTTTACCAAAAGGAAAAAGTGGTGCAAAATATATTTTGGTTATCATTGACGTATTCACTAAATACGTACAGCTTTATAAAGTCAATAGACCTACAACGACTATTACACTAAGGAGATTGCAAGATTACTGCAATAGATATGGATAACCGCAGGCTATTATCACGGATAATGGAACGCAATTTACTGCAAGAAAATGGAAAGAGGAACTCCGACGAATTCAAATAAAAACACTAAACAATTCGGTGAGGAATCCACAAAGTAACAGAGCTGAGAGAACCATGAGACAACTGGATCAACTTTTCAGAATATTATTAAAAGAAAATCATAGAAATTGGGAATTACTATTGGAGGACGTACAAACAATAATCAACGAAACCTTTCAAGAAACAATTAGGGTTACTCCACATGAAGCACAATTTGGAAGAAAACCGAAAAGAATATGGGACGAATTTATAAAAATGCCAGAGAAAGAAAGTGAAAAAATCGTCGACACCGCCGAAATTTATTTACGAATGAAAAAGAAAAGGGAAAACTGTGCCAAGAAGTTTAATCAAGAAAACCAGTTAACCGAATATGAAGTAGGAGATTTAGTGTTGATCAGGAAGCTAAATACATCTAATGTGGAAAAGGGGATATACGGGAAATTTTTAGAATTATTCAAGGGACCATATAGGGTAATTGAGAAATATGGGAAGTCTAGCTACCTAGTTGCCACTCTAGAAAACCATGTTGTAAAAGGAAAATTTAATGTTAGAAATTTAAAAAAATATATCAAATCAGAAATAGTGGATTAGAATTAAATAAACTCCAATAAAATCTGTTAGACTATTAACTATAATAAACTGTTATATATTTTGTTTAGAAATAGACATGTGTAAGCTAGGTTGTAATAAGGAGACAGAAATGTTGAGGGTCAGCAGTAGAAGGACTTTGAAAAAAAAGGTTTCTGTTGCAGAAAGAGACAATAAGAAACAGGTAGCTAAGAAGGAGCCTTTGTGTAAGAGACAATGAAAAGGGACTTTATGGGTAGATAAGTGACAGCAATAGAGTTGTAGCAGTTTGAGTTTCATGTCATTAGTGTTTTAAGAAATTAGAATAAGTTAGTAAATATGTCTAGATTAACTTATTTAAAAATTTAAAAAAGGGTTTAAACAAAAAGTTTTCATTCATTTAAATCAAAAAAAAAAAAGCAAATAATAGAATTGTTTTGATTTATAATCACAGAAAATTTTTGTTGGGGACAAATTATAATATTAAATTTATAAATATTTAAAAAAAAAATAATAATAATAATAAAAACTAAACATTAACAGTAAACAATACTTCCAAAAGTTGACTTAGTAAAAGCCGACAAAGGAATACATTAAACAAAAAAAAAAAAAAAGTTTGAAAAAAAAAATATTTAAGGCAATAAACAATTTGTAAAACCCTTAGAGAACTAGGGTAGAGTTTTTGTTAGGTTTTAGAAAGTTGAAAGGGACGGGAGAGAACGACAGATGTGTCACGTACACTTTCAAAAATAACGGATAGTTTAAAAAAAAAGTATAACGTACGAATTTCAAATTTGATTGGTGGAAGCCAAGATAGATGTTTTTCATTGGGTAGAAAATGAACGAGAAGGGGAAATACGCGGTAAACAAATTCAAGTGCAAAAAAAGAGAGGCAGTCTTTTTCCGACCAAAAAAGTAGATGGACGTGTGTGGATGTTCCTGAAGAAAGTGTGTGAAATTGTTTAAAAGAAATATAAGTAATTTAATTATCGATAATGTGGTGTTAAGAAGTTGGTGTATAGTTAATTTATTAAATTTATAATCACTGCATAATAAAGGTATCCTTGAGTCAGAGTACCAGATACCAATTGTGAGTGAAGTGTTGCAAAAAAATCGTCGAACTAATGCCAAGGGTTAACGAAAAAAAGGAAAGAACGTCACTGCACTTAAGTAAAAACTTTAATTAAAAACTAATTTAAAAATTATAAATTTCTGGTCAATAAAACAAATTTTCTAATATACAAGTAACTCTAAATTTCAAAAGAAGAAAGTAATTTCATAAGGCAAGAACCTAAACACGCCCCAAAAGTCTTTAATTTATTAGCTGGTCAAATTTAAATAATAATAAATAAAATGAATGAAATAAATAACAGGTTGTTTACCGTATAAGATTTTGGTTCGACATTATAGTCTGAAATAATTTGTAATTAAATGTAGATTTAACATGTATACTTTGTATTTAACTGGCAACAGGAATTAATAATGTTCTAAAATATTAAAGCAATTGTTATAACTAAAAAGTCTTGTATTTCTTTGTAAGGCCTACTCTAATTAAGAAATTTGGTTGAAATCTTATAAAGAAAAAGGAATCAAAATAATTAAAATAAAGGTAGGTCATAGTAATATGAAGCATAATTTAAAATTATACAATATAAGCAAAATGTTTAATTAGAACTTCAGTCGAACAATAGGTAAACTGGCGCCCAACACTTTAAAACAAATTAATTAATCTATAACAATTAAATTAACAAACTTGAAATAACATAGATAAAGCCCAAGGGAATTTATGTTATAATATATATATATATATATATATATATATATATATATATATATATATATATATATATATCTGCTGCTCACACAGTTTTGTATACCGTGTTAATATCCCTAAAATTTGTCTTGTGTTCCCATGTAATTTACCACGCCTAAATGCAAGCCTATTCCCGCTGAATTCTACCATAACGTTTGTATGACCTCCCCTAACATGGTTGGCAAGTATGTTGTGTCTGTATATAGTCATACATGTCAGTAAAATAGTCAGCTGGAAAGAAACATCATTTATATGAACACACAAAATTTTCAAAGAATCTTACCACTTCATGAGATCTGCAGGCACAGCAAGGGGACGTGCAAAATATGATCATGTTTAAGATACCTTTTTTAAACGGCTCCTGTGTTCTTTAAACATGATCTGCCAGTAGACTTCGTCTCTGGGCTTCAATGCAAAAAACCAACTAATTTATAGAACAGCTCAATAAAATTTTTCTCAGGAGAGAACTCGTTTGAAGAAACATTAGGTTCTTAATTTTATATATTTATTATATAATGAAATTTAATTAAAACTGTACTTTGATTTTATAATCATTATTTATCAGTTGGAGAAATCTAAAAGGTTTTATTGGTTGTTCAACACAGGATAAATTCAAATACTGTAAGTTTTTATAATGCATTTAATTACTGATTTTAAGTTGAACTAATTATCTTTTCAAATAAAACATATTTAGCTCTCTCTTTATCTTCGCAAATTATTAATTAAAAGCTCGTTAATTTTCACCTATTTAAATCCTACATTTCATATATAATTCATTAATTACATTTACACATTAAAAAAAAAAATTATTTCCAAATTTAACATAATAAAAAATTGTATCTTCTCATTTCAAGATTGAATTGGTAAATTCACATTTTATTATAAATAATTTTAAAATTTATATGATTCCATAAATCTGGTCTTCTTGAAAATGATTGGCTTATGGCCAAAACCACTTTGTAATTTCAATACTTATTATTCATTATTTAAACATTTTTGTTATACTAATTTATTTTATTACTTTTAAGATTTATTTAATTTTCAACATAGAATGAAGTCAAGTTTAAGTTTAATTGGTAATTTGAATTTAATAAATTTAACTGACTAAATTTGACGTTAATTTGTATATAATAGAGAAAATGACTTGCCAAGGATTTCCCTGCCGGTCCTGGAGTCCTCTCGTCTGGATTCCCTGGTCCCTGGACATCGGAAGTTCTCATCCCTGGTCAGTCGATGAAAGTCTTTCTCCATTTCCGCGTCCTGGAGGCTGAGTCTGGAGCCCATGTCCAGATGGTCTTAGACGGCGGAAGCGTGATGGTTTTGTCCCATCTGGCCTTATGGTGGTTCTAGGCGCTATCCGACATTACCGCCGTTAGCGCCTCGTATTAAAAATTTTTACAGACTGCCTTTCATTTCCCTAAGTTCCTGTATTTATTGCGGCTATGTAACCTTTCCCCCCTGCTCTAAGCTCGTCGCTATCTCCGTGCTTCTTTTCTTGTACGGGCGGGTTGGACAACGTATTCGATTCAAACGGCATAATTTTGTTGTCGGTTTTAGAACACTGAAAAATGTCTATTATTTTAAAATGGCTGTAACATTTTTGTTATTTAAGTTTTTTAAAATCTGTTTTCACTTCATTTTGGATCTTGCTGGTCATTTAAAAATGTCAGTGATAGTTCTACGTGACCTAGTTCTCAAGTTAGCATTTTTCGGCACTTAGAAAATTTTCACTGCACTCCCGTTTGTCAAATATAGTTAGTTATTACAGTTTCATGCTATTATAATTTTTAATTTGTCTTAATTTGTTGAATTTCACAAGGTTAGAAAAGGGTTGTGAAAATACTTGAAGAAAATGTTGAAATCGTCTATTTTGAGATATAGGAAACGATCATATTAACGCAAAATTGAAGTAGACGTAAGAAGAAAGAAAAAAAGATAGACAAAGGATTGAATAGAGGTAATACAAAAGGAAAAAACTTAACGTTCTCCAGATACTGGGAGTGTGGGTACATAAACTTCGCATGTTTAGAGTCACTTATTAAATATTTAAATGGGAAATTTAAAGACACGAAAGGGTTAAAATAAACTTAACTGAATATTTAGATAATCATAAATCTATCAAATATATGTGTGATTGCAACATCACGTGATAAGGGTTGTTAAACCCTATTATAGGAAAGTAACAAAGCAATCTATTTGTAGGTTACATCCTCTAATCATCTAGTGTCTTCAAATCACAAGTCAGCTAAAAACCACTTATAACTCATGGTATTATAAAGTAATACCCTCGACATATTTTAAAATAATTCCTCCAGAGAGATAAAACTCTTGTGCAAGTACTGCTAACACGAGTTGAATCCTGAGAAGTTCCAGCTGTCAAAGGGCGTCATGAGATCTACATTATAGACACTTTGCATAACTCTACAGCGCAATAATGCACCTGGCGAAAACAAACACACGTTTTACAGGTAGCTTTATAAGGTATGCAAATTTCCAAACCCTTACACAAATCCTAATTCCCCTTACAAATACCTTAATGTACTACAGCCTTTCGTTATTACCTTTAAGAAGATTGTCAATGAAAAAATTTAAGTAATGCTGATTTAATTTTTTTCTTACATATTAAACGTTTTGGTGCCAAAGTAAGTGGTTTTATCACCCTTCGACAGGCATATATAAAAATTATTTGATTGCTAAATGTTGTATAAGAACTTTCCAACATATCTTGATGCTTGAGACTTTTGTTACACTTGTGGACATGCTTGCTTATACCCTAATCTAAAAATCTTGCGGCCATGAACTTAAATGTGTCTAAAAGTTTTCTTTTTGTGCAGGTAAAAATTAGTTCCTAGATTTAAAAACCGTCTACACTTTAAAGTATTTTTGTTTCAATATTAATTAGGTCTTATAGCAAATTGAACAACCCATAAAATCCTGCATCTGGCAGTTACAGAAATTGCGTATTGAATGTGTCACATACTGGTACTAAACACATCTGTTAACCTATTCGAATAACAGATGCAAAGAAATCAAGTAACAGATGTACCGATTGTTCATTTTCTTACTTGTAAAACAGTGTCTATAGCAGTTCACAAACAAGCGTTCCTGAAGTAACGGTTCATTTACGTACAACAACGACATTCCGCTTTGGAAAACGATTATTGATTACAATAAACCTTGGTAGACACCTCTCTTCATGCAAGTTGATAGTTTTCTCCACTTGCATGGAATATAGATAGTTCTCATTACTAGTGAAAGTAGTTTGAGAGTCTTCTCTCTCTATTAATTAATTTAGTTTTCTGCTATAATTCCTTATTAGCAAAACAAAATAAAGAAGTGATTTGAAGAACCGGCATTTATACATATTGTTATCTATGGTCGCTAATAGGTTTTCATTTATAACATTTTATAAATACATCCCAGCAGCATATTGGTAAAATATACCCCATAAACGAAATATAAAATTTCCGTATTTTTTATGTTATGTAGAAGGTTTTTTTCCCAATTTTGTGACTAATATTTTCGCTAACGCAAACAGTGTTTTTAAAAACAGGAAACGCTAACGGAAAACTGTAACTCTCTATAAATAATTGGCACTTCTAAATAATTTGGCGAGATCTTTGTACTTATAAGATTGGCGGAGCGGCCAAGTACGCTTGAAGTACTGGCGATAATTGGGAGAAATTCTGAACTAATTAAGGAAAGTGTGTGTGTGTGTGTGTGTGTGTGTGTGTGTGTGTGTGTGTGTGTGTGTGTGTGTGTGTGTGTGTGTGTGTGTGTGTGTGTGTGTGTGTGTGTGTGTGTGTGTGTGTGTGTGTGTGTGTGTGTGTGTGTGTTGCAACGGACCTTCACCCAGCTCACTCACTCCCAACCCTAGCAAACTCGACCTGCCACAAACCTGTCGACGTTTGCCCAACTCGTAATTACAAGAACATGAATTTAAATCGTAATTAAAAACCCACCCTGTGGATTCTGTCTACTAAGATTGAAAAGGTCATGGTCATGTCAGTGATGTGTCAAACGGTGTAACATTGGGTAGCTGAAAACACAGAAATTTATCACACAAATTAATACCTTACCATGCTTTGTAGGCCTGTTTGCTCCATGTTCCTGCTCTCGTGAAGTCCGTGTCAGATAACATCCTACCATATCCTCTTTACTGAGGCCCTGTGCTATATACGATAAGATCTGCCAGTGGGTATCAACCCCTGGACTTGGAAATAAACCCAGCTAGTGTTGGCCTAGCTCAAACTGATTTTGTTGTTAAATTTAATTCTTTGGGTGGGTTCCTCGATTATTTTAAGGGGCACTATGATCATTTATTATATGTAATTTATTAAGATAAATGACCCTATTAGGCTTGTTGGTATGGCATTTAAAGCTTTCAATGGTTTTATTAAATAAATTTTCTAGCTGGGAAATATTACATTTATTACTTAGCACACAGGATTATTTAATAAAATTTTTCACTAACCTTTGCTTGAAATATGAATTTAATAATATTACAATAACGAAATTTAATCAAATGATCATATTCTTGAACTACAATAATATTTTGATATTTGGTTTTATATCTGAATTTAATAAACATTGAAATAACGAAGTTTAAACAAATGAACATATTCTTTAGATCAAAATAATATCTTGACATTTAGTTTTACCTTTGCATTTAATCGCGTGGAAAATAATAATTGTTAAACAAAAGGATCATATTCTTTTAACAACATTATTTCATGACGTTTATACATATTAGAACATAAATTAAATTTTCTCTTACTACCCAAATACATATTTTCATTGATTGCAGGGAGGTTGACAGATCATATATCAAATTGCTGCACTCATTTAATTTATGGGCTGACTTTGCACCAGCAGTTACTTGACATTTATTTATTTATTTATATATGAAATTACTAGAGAATACAATTGTTACTAACACTACTTGTTAACACTTAAGAATTGTTTACCAATTTTTTGGACATATACAATTTACCTTCAATTTCTGATAAACTGAGTTTGGATTTACAACAATCCTTTATAACTTATCAAACGAGTTATACATGATTTCACGTTAATTAATAAAAACATATCAATTTCTAAACATCTTAATGATTGTGCTTTTATAAGTTTATCTTTCCAAATTAAAACAGTTATTACTTTAACATTTATCAATCATTTAAAATTTCACATAAATCTTTTATATATGTTTAATAAGCTTCATATTTTAATTTATTTTTCAAGAAATAAAGCCATGACTTAGTTATTTAAACATTGAATTTGTCGTTTTTGACTTTAGAAATTTTTCCAAATAATCTGGTTTATAATATTTAAAATTGTACAGAAATTATGACTTGCCCGACTCGCACTTTCCTGGATCCCCCTTGTATCTCCTGGGTGGTCAGATCCTTCCTTTCAGACTGGCAGTTGTTCTCGTCAGAAGGATTTTCCTTCCAGGCTGCGGCACAAGGCGACGTCATCTTCTTCAAGAAATGAAATCTAACCGGGAATTTATCATGATCGATAGCTAGCTTGCGCTAGTCGTTATTGTTAGACATTTTACGGCCAAATCGTGCACTCCGCGGCCAGATCAATGAAACTTAAAAGTCCATTATGACTTTCTCTGCAATTTAATTTAAACAGTGACCTTCTCGGTCGAATCCTCAAACGAGAGTCCCTTTTTTCTAAACCTGCAACCAATTCACTAGCTGCTTACCCCCACTACTTGATTTTCATGCACAGTTTTGATTTTAAGCGTATTTCTTGTCTTTGATTGCTTATTTAATATTCTGTTGGAACTTGATTCTGGTTTTAGCACACAAAGCACTCGCAAAGTCATCATTTGTGTACATTACAATCGGTTTTAATCTTATTCAACTAGCAATTGAGTTTCATGGCTTAGCAAAACTAGATAAACTTATTCAATAAAATTTAAGATTTTTCAATTTCTATTCAATTGTTACGGAACCAATTTTTTCCGTTACAGTGTGTGTGTGTGTGTGTGTGTGTGTGTGTGTGTGTGTGTGTGTGTGTGTGTGTGTGTGTGTGTGTGTGTGCTTGTGTGTGTTCGTGCATGCGTGCGTGCGTAATAAAAATACGAGAAAATACAAACACAAAAATAATTTATTGTATTGTACAACTCGATTTTCATTGACAGACAGCACCAACGTCATCGGGAATAATCAACATTATGATAATAAAACAAATAAAGTTATCTACATATATTATAACATAATACTGTATACATTTTCCAACACTCTAAAAACATATTATATATTGAAAGGATTTGAAATTTAAAAGAAATACTTTCACACTGAATTCCTACAAACACAAGCGCTCGCGCACACGCACACACACACACATCCCTTATTATTTATTTAATACTCTATTTGCTCACAAGTGAAGTTCGAATGTTTTGCATAAACGCAATACAGTTCCCAGAAACTGTCAAACTACATTATTGAACACCTGCCTTTAAACCGCTTCCGCCTTAACAACCCATTCAAAAGTTCAACCTAAACATTCATGAACACCGCCTCTTGGGCTTTAAGTTTTTCCTCTGCAATTTTTATAAATTGTATTACTCGTGCAATTCCAACATTTAAATAATAAATTTGAATATGTAATTATATTAAATACAAATTATTCAACTAAAATATATGTATTAAATGTAGAAATGCAAGAATATATCACAGTGTTGCTCAATAGGTAAAGGGCTGAAAATCAATGCATTTCTAAATAGCAAATTCTATATAGCAGAGGAAGATTAATGAAATTTCTGTAGAAGTTTACAAAGCTTGAAACTGCCGCAGGCATGCTGTTCTCAGTATCTTCTTAATGTACAAAGTACCTGGTGTATTAGTTTCTCAACTTCACTCCTAGGTTTTAAAACTAAAAAGTTATGAAATTGTTCTACTTCGCTGACATCCTTCAGGTGCCGCCGTATTTCTTCTTCCAACACGAGATATAAATAGAACTAAGTAATTTATTTTTAATAATTTCATCGAAAATCAGCAAAATGGACGTAGAATGTAATAGTTTTATTTCAAGGTGTAATATTTGTATTAGAAAAATAAATGATCGCCAAGTCCAATTTCTTTGCAATTTTATTACATGAACTCATCCATGTTCATATACTTCCTTGTATGTAAATGTCAAACTTTAATTACTTATAATATGAGGAGCTTAAAGCCTGGATGAATAGTCTAAATAAAATTAATTATCTCTGTTCTCCAGTTAGCATTTTTCGGCACTTTAAAAATTTTCACTGCACTCCCGTTTGTCAAATTTAGTTAATTATTACAGTTTCATGCTATTATAATTTTTAATTTTGTCTTAATAATACTTATTCAAAATTTTACTGGCTTCTTGACTCTTTACAACGTTTCCTTATACCATAAATTAAAACCTTATTATTTAAATATTAAAATTGTTATTTAAAAAATAGGAAATTATTAATTTCCCAATTTGGACGGCCTTCCAGACCGTTACAACACACACACACACACACACACACACACACACACACACACACACACACACACACACACACATACACACACACACACACACACACACACATACACACACACACACACACACACACACACACACACACACACATACACAGACACACAGAGAGAGAGAGAGAGAAATACAAACATTAAATTACGTTTTACAAACAAAACAAAGACGTTTTCTGCGCTTAGCTCTTTTGTAACATGACCAAAATCTTGTAAGCTATATATTTTTCAAATAATAGCAACTTTAAACTTTCTTTTAAAATATCTTAAAAATAATAATCTTGTCCTAACACCAGCAACCGTGTTATTTGTAAGTATTAGCTTGTAAATACCTCGCTTTACCATCAGCTGCTTTGTCAGAGTTATGCTTTTGTAGATGCAACGTCTACCTATACTTTAACACTAAATTCTTCCTTTGAAATTCTTCCTTTTTAAATTCTACACTTTGATGCTTCTAAGTATCTCATAAACCGTAACTGTAATTCAAATCTGTCTCTGGACTAATTTAAAATTAATTATCTCATCCATGTTCATATACTTACTTGTATGTAAATGTCAAACTTTAATTACTTATAATATGAGGAGCTTATAGCCTGGACGAATAGTCTAAATAAAATTAATAATCTCTTGTTCACAATATTTGTTTCAGATGGATCTCTCTATAATCGAAAAGGTCATGGTTGATATACAGAGAGCAATACTGTTAGCTCTCACTGAGATCAATGAAATCCTACGTCGACACGCAACAGGACATCCCATCTGCCTATTCGACTGTCTGCATTCCGTAGGTGCAAAACTATTTAGCCTTGCCCTCCTTAATGAGGTACAGACACTCATTGGAGCTTGTCATCTGGTGGGTTCCGTATTATCATTAAAAGCACTTGATCAGCATATCGCAGTAATACATATAGGGGAAAGCTCTTTGACGAAAACATTGCCGTTGCATTACTTTAATAAATTTTCACAAGAAATTAAATAAGAAAATAGCAATTAATTCGTAAGTTACTGAAAACTCAAAAACCTATTGTTCGATTAATATCTGTTAGCAACTCATTATTTCGTATTCACATTTGCAGTAGGTTATGTCTCATTATTAACTATAACCAAACGAAAATAGTGCGTGCATATTCTTGATTTTAACCTCTAAATGATCGATAATAAAAGTCGACATTTCGATCGAATTCGATATATCGCCCAATCGATATATCATCTTTAATAATCGACTCAAAAGATTAATTCAAATCGGACATTTCTGTAACTAATGAAAGCAGTGTATAGGCCTTAGAGAGTGGGCTAAACTTAATCTTCTACCAAAATTATTACAAACAAAAAATTCATTACTTTAGACGAAATTACATTAATTGTTTTTAAACACACAGAAATAAAACTACTTTAAATTATTATTATTATTATTTATTACAATTATATCTTTAATATTATTATACCTTATAATTTCGGGCTTATCTTTATTAAAATTGTGATCAGGATGCATAATAAAAATTATCAATTTTATATATAATGGGAGAACTTGGACAGTTCCTCCTAGAGAACAAGGCCAGAGCGCTCTGATAGTGACGTCACAAGACGAGGCTGACTACGCGGAGTAAACATCTAGCAAATCCTTACCGTACGGTTGTTACAAAAATATTAAGACATGTTTACTTTGTTAATTACGTTTAATTACATTTTATTTTTACTAATGAAAATATAATAATTTAATGTCCGGGGTATACATAATGAAACTGGTCACTGTAAACACCCGGACATAAAATTAGACCAGATAAAGGATGCAAGGATACTAGAAGTACGACGAAACTATCTTTTTACGTGTTGTAAAGTTAAAGAATTTATTACATGATATAAGAAATGACCATCTGTGAATCACTATAAAATGCGTAAGTTGTCTGAGGCCTTCTATTTCTTCGTACCGTGAAGGTGGTTGTTACACGACTTTTCATTGGTGTTTATTTCTGAACTCACACCTGTTTTATCCAATAAACAGCTGATGCACCTGTTTAAATATGATCAGTTGGCTGATGCTCGTAGAAGTTATCTTTGAGAAAGTCTTAAGGTGATGAAGCGGAACGGTGCAACGATAATTTTAATCTCCTAGATATATGTACCGTGGAGTTTTATGTCTCTACTTTGTTCTTACTTATTTTGACAGGGCAGAGGTAAACATCCTTGTTTATTGACTTGAAAATAAAATTTAAACCATTTTAATCTCTAAATACTCGCTATAGTATAGTTAAGGATTTGTTTCTCGTTTTTAAAAAAATGTATTGAATTATGTTCAATAGTTGCATCTAAAAACATAAAAAAATTTTAATGTTTCAAGTAAACAATCCTAACAGTCATTAACAAGTTTTAAGTGGAAGGGAAACGAGAGAGGGAAAATGAAGAAAATGGCGGCAAGAGCATTCGTTACAACCCTTGATGGGTTTAATTTCCTCCTGACATGGATATTAATACAATAACGATATTAAAGTATCTTTAAAGTTCTTAAATAGAGTCTAAGCACGAGTCATCCCATCTAAGCTTAAGTTGTTGAAAGTGTAGCAAAAGATAAATTGTGGGGTTATTAATCGTATCAAACTTTAATACTAATAGGTTGCTGCATTATGTAAACTATGATGGAACTTTGGGGGCTTAATGTCTTGTAACGGCTAGACACACTTTGAATTACCTTTCAAAGGTGGCCACCTTTTCAATTAATAATATTACTTGTTAAAAGTTCTGATTGAAATTTGCAAACTAATATAAATAATAATCTTGTATAAAGTACAATATACAATATATGTAATTGTAATGATAGTTTATTGGTGTAGTTAATACTTTTTTGTTGTAAATATTTGGTACTAAAATTTCTATAAATCAATGGTTAAACATAATTACAAATGTCCATGATCGATTAATGTTCGTGCTTTTAAGGAGTTCCGAATTGAAATCTTTTTGAGAGTTGGGTTGTAACATGACATTTTCCCTGTAAGAAAGAAAGCAAGCTATTGGTATGTATTCTACTCAATGAAAATTCAAAGAAAACCCATTTAAGCACATTATACGATTCAAAAAAAACATTTAAACGGCAAAAAAAATTATTTATAATGTCAATAGTAAATTTAGCTTGAAATTAGTTTAATTGAAATTACTCACGGAACGAAAGCTATTATTCGTTGTTTTGGTTTAACTCATTGACTATCATCTACATCGCAATATTCGATTTTTGCCATCGATATATATGATGATATCATGATGACATCTGTCACACAGCCATAGTAAGGCTAAATAGCGAAGTTATGCCCCAAAATAAAATTTATAATGTCCCACCGCTCAAAAGAAGTTTTAACAAATAATCTTCCTCGGGCCGTGGCCGCTGCGCATACTTATAATAGAGGATACATACACACATACACACACACACACACACACACACACACACACACACACACACACTGCAACATCCCACCCCTCCTTCGCGCGCGCTGCTGCGTGCGCGTGTTGCACCGCTTCGTTTTTGATGTTTGATTTTGTTGCAGAAAAATATATTTATTATATATTTATATATCTGCTGCTCACACCGTTTTGTGTACCGTGTTAAGATCCCTAAATTTTGTCTTGTGTTCCCGCGTAATGGACCACGTCTAAATGCAAGTCTATTCCCGCTGACTTCTACTTTAACGTTTGTATGACCTCCCCTAAGTTGGTTGGCAGGTTTGTTGGGTCTGTATTTAGTCACACATGTCAGTAAAATAGTCAGCTGGAAAGAAACAACATTTATATGAACACACACAATTTTCAAAGAATCTTACCACTTCATGAGATCTGCAGGCACAGCAAGGGGACGTGCAAAATATGATCATGTTTAAGATACCTATTTTAAAAGGCTCCTGTGTTCTTTAAACATGATCTGCCAGTAGACATCGTCTCTGGGCTTCAATGCAAAAAAACAACTAATTTTTAGAATAGCTCAATAAAATTGTTCTCAGGAGAGAACTCGTTTGAAGAAACATTAGGTTCTGAAATTTATAAATTATTAATTAATGAAATTTAATTAAAACTGTACTTTGATTTTATAATCATTATTTATCAGTTGGAAAAAACTAAAAGGTTTTATTGGTTATTCAACGCAGGATAAATTCAAATACTGTAGGTTTTTATAATGCATTTAATTACTGACTTTAAACTAAAATAATTTTCTTTTCAAATAAAACCCATTTAACTCTCTCTTTATCTTCAAAAATTATTAATTAAAAGTTCGTTATTTTTCACATATCAAAATCCTACATTTCATATACAATTCATTTATTACATTTACACATTTTTAAACAAAATTATTTGCAAATTCGACATATTAAAAAATTGTATCTTCTTATTTCAAGATTCCATTGGTAAATTCACATTTTATTATAAATAATTTTAAAATTTATATGATTCAATAAATCTGGTCTTCTTGAAAATGATTGGCTTATGGCCATAACCACTTTGTAAATTTAATATTTATTATTCATTATTTAAACATTTTTGTTATACTAATTAATTTTTTTACTTTTAAGATTTATTTAATTTTTCAACATAGATTGAAATTATTGTTTAATTTTAATTTGTAATTTGAATTTAATAAATTTGACTGACTAAATTTGACGTTAATTTGTATATAATAGAAAAAATGACTTGCAGAGGATTTCCCTGCCGGTCTTAGAGTCTTCTCGTCTGGATTCGGAAGTTGCCATCCCTGGTCAGTCGATGGAAGTCCTTCTCCATTTCCACGTCCTGGAGGCTGAATCTGGAGCCCTCGTCCATGGATGGAAGTAGACGGTGGAAACGTGGCTATTTTGGTCCTATCTGGCCTGATCCGAAATGGTCCGATCTGCCATTTGATTCATCGAACTCACAAAAATACTATTTCTATATTTACAGATGGTTCAAAACTGGACAATTAGATAGGATATGCATTGTATGTAAAAGGACAAATCTACTCCTACGGATTACCCTCAGCGTGTAGCATTTTTACTGCAGAACTGTATGCCATTTTCGAAGCTTTATTCTGTCTGCAACATCCAATTACCTTATGTGTTCCGATTCCAAAAGTGCTATCTAGGCTATTCAGGAAATGTTCGTGAAAACCCTTTAGTTGGCGACATCTTGTGCTCAATACACAGGCTCCAACTACATGGTGTCGAGGTGTCATTTCTCTGGGTGCCTGGTCACTGCGGAATAATCAGAAACACTAGAGCGGATGAAGGTGCAAAACATCAAAAATACCTTCCGCTCAATGGCGGTCATCTGTTCGTTCAAATCGTAGGGAGGAAGTGGTGATTACTCGACTTCGCATCGGCCACTCTTTGTTAACGCATGGATGGTTGATGCGACATGAGGATCCACCACATGTCAGTTTTGTGGGAGTACCATCACAATTAGGCACATTGTTTGATTGTGATAAGTTAAGAGATTTGTATATACGTTACGATGTTCGAGGTAGTTTAAAGGTGGTTTTAAGGGACGATGTCACGGCTATCGACCATGTCATCGCTTTCTTACTCCACTTGAATCTACTTAATAATATTAAAATTTTGTATAATTTTAGTTTTTTTAGTTTTAGATAATTATAATTAGTTTTAAACATTTATGTTATTTTGATTAGTTTCATTTATAGAACATTGATTTCAAATAAAAATGGAGTTAGGCGATGATAACCTTAATAGGTTTTTCGCCTGGAGAAAAATCCTATCTAGCTTTAGTTATTTTTAAACAAGAACAAAATATTAGTATTCGATGATGACCTTGTTTAATTTTTCGCCTGCCAAAAGAACAATTATTGTTGCCGGTAGAGGTTTTAGTGGATGTTCTTAATGGTAAGGTGGAGTTTTTCAAATGCTTGTTCCACTTTTGGGTGTAGTTCCGCGTTCAAATGAATTTCCATTGTAACAAATCTGTTTTAGGATATCCCAGATACATTATTGATGCTGCTGATTGAATTATCTGCAGTTTGCTTATGTCCGATTTAGCTGCAGAGCCGCAGAGCTTTGCATAGTACATCATTTTCGATTGCACAAATGTATTATAGAAAAACTTCATAATTAATGTGTCTGCTCGCCGTCGACTGGGAACAATCTTCAGAGACCTGAGCCTCGCTGCGGATGCCACCGCTGTACATTCGACCTACTACTTCCATCGCAAATTTAGGTCCAAAACATCACCCATAACCTTACGATGAATCAACAACGGTAACGATTAGCTAATCCGTAATTAACGTAATCTTAGGATGAATGATCATTTTTAGCGGATTCGCATTTAATGTAGAGGTCGTGCGGAACGAGGCGAGCCCCGAGTAGGGGAGGAAGTAGGGTTAGGTGGGAGTGCTCGCTGGCGTAGGGGAAGCGCCGGCGCGGCGTGCCGGCAAAGCGGCGATGTACTACAATAACGATGTGAAACCGGCGGGTGAAAGCAGCAGACTGACAACCTGCCGCCCCACCACTCCAAAACCAGTTGTATAACTGTTTTGCCGTTCAAGGTCAGGGCTCGCCTCGTTCCGCACGACCTCTAAGCGTAGGTACAAAGTTGCCATATTTATTACGACTGGTGAAGAACATGGATTCAGACTTTGGCACTAAAAGTCCCAGTAATCATTTCTCACTCCATCTGTAGTTTTTTCGTAGGGCCTTTATCATAGCAGCGTTCCCATGGCACGGTGATTCATGCGATGTCCACAAGGTCACATCAACTTCGTAAATGACACATTTGTCATCAGAAGAGACAACATCTGCTACGGCGTATGTGTTAATCTTGAAGAGAACTAGATTCCTGAACAATGCCATTCTGCAATTGTCCAGAAGTGATAAGTATTTCAACATCTTTCCTTTAATTCCCAGATTCATTCATGGCAACAGAATTGTTGAATGAGGGGTTTTATCAAAAGCAGAGTCAAAATCCAGTATTAATCCAAATGTTTTTCAAACCCTTCGTAAATTCTGCATGTGAGTAAAAGTCTGTGGTCCTTCTCTGCGTGCGAAATCCAAATTGATAGATGGAAAATGAATTGTAACTCTCTTAATATAATATGAGAATTTGTATATCTCTATTATAATTTTAATTGAATTGTTTCAAATGTTATTAAAGCGAACTGAAACTTCGAAAAATATTTTACGGTCTAGATTGAACATCCGAAAGTAGATTTAAATGGTATGTTAAAAACAAACAAGGCCGGTTGTAAAAATGCTATTTAAAGTCCAGGTTCCTTGACAAGATTAGCGTAAACATTATTCTACGTAATAAGAAATAAAAGTGTAAGATAAACGGCCAAGTAATTAATGTGTGGAAATTGAAGACGTTGAAAAATTATTACAATTAACGTAAAATGTGTGGAGTGAGAAATGGGAAATTACAATATTTGCAGATAAATGGAGCAGATATTTTACAGAGCTTTATGCTTAAAACAAATTGTGAGTAGCACCGTTGGACATTTATGCGGAATTGTTTAGAGTACAGTAGTTTAGACGAGTAATAGACTCAGCCTTGGAGAAGGGTAGTGTTTTGCATAAATTTAACAAGTAAACTATGAATAATAAGCATGTCTTCGTTACGATATGAATAACAATTGGATTATATTTAATTTTGTTTGATGTCTAAAGAAACTTCAATTTGTAGTTCTGGATACGTCTGTTAATTTGTTTGCCTAATACGATGTTAATCTTTAGTGAGTAAATAGTGTGCTACAGATCAGCGTTTAATTTGTACAGAATTTTATCTCATCTTATTAAACATTCCTTTTAAAAAAACTTATCTTTTAAACAATAAATAAGTGCTAAAGATAAATAATAAAGGAGTGTGTTTAAAATCTCCCTTTACTCTAGTTTACTCACACATACTAACTTCGTCACAGATATTGCATACATCAGTGATGTGCTAACACTAATATATTTGAATCAACAACTTTGTTACAAATTATTTTTTATAAATTAACATAAATATAAATTATATAGCTCGTTTCGCACAATTTATCAAGAAGCAAATTACATAAATTACTTAAGATGTCAAAGAACATAGCAATCCTCATCTATACAACAAAAACTCTTTACCCAAGAGAGTTATCTATTTTACAGTATTTTCCTTGGCGTTTTATCAAGGCTCTAAGTATTATTAAAACAAGTTACATCACACCAGCACACAATCTCAATCATAACAAAAACAAACTATTTGGTCTAAGTTAGTAAAACTCTTATTTGACCTAGAAAGTATAAAATTGCCATCCTGTGCTGCTAAGTTTGCTAAAATTTTAATTTTACAAAGCATGGAATTGTATAATAAATTTAACATCTCCGTAACACATAGCGTTATAAATAAGTAATAAACAACCTTAAAACTCTCTGTAATAGGTAGAATGAAAATTCTTCAACTAAATGATAATAGTAAGAAAAATAGAAGATTTTTTTTGAAAAATAATTAAATTAAAATATATTCTTTTACACTGAAAATGTCTATGCCCACACAGATAGTATCTAGGCTGTGCACCAAGTAATACAGATAAGGGAACGAGATGCAAGGGACTAATTTCCTCCCTTTTCAAATTATGTTACATTTTCAAAGTAGCTCTAAAAGTTGATTACGTTTAAGCTCCTTATAGACCTTGTTGAATACCCATACACTATTGTAGACTGCGCTCCATTTCATCAAAACTCGTATAGTAACCCCGAGTTATAAAACACACACATTAGAGTTGTTCATTTAAGGGTTTTAATGAAGTATGTTTTCTGAATTTAAAAAGCATTTGAAATGAAAAAAATCGATGTTTTAAATTTTTTATTGGAAAAATTTGGAATTTAATGAATATTTATAAACCCCATAAAGACCTTAACATAATGCAATTTATTAATCTACAGGCATAAGGAGACTTTTTCTATGCAGTATAGTTTTTGCACAACACAACCGGTCACATGTCTTCTTTGTAATATTATAGGCCTCACCTCACTCCTTGCAGATGTTCAACGAATTTGTTTTTGGATTAACTGTAGGCCTATTTATTTTAGCTTTTCTAGATTAAGAGAATTTTTGTCTAGCCCTTTGGCTGTCACTAAAACCCTCATTGGTGAGTTCATTGTCAGAGTCAGAAGAGAAATCATTGAAACTCAATCTCTTCTTTACTGGCTTAGACCAAACAACCTTTCCTTTCTGTCCTTTTTTAAAGTCTTCTAGTTTTTCATCTAATCTCTTTTTAAGGTTATGTCTGTTTTTGACAGGAGTCGAAACAACTGCGCCTTACCAGCATTTTTTCTTTAATTTCACTCCTTTAGTTTTAGGACAGGAAAGATTTTTGTTAAAAATTTTGATGGACTCTCCTCTTGATCAGGTTTATGCTGTATTTGTCCCCGCAGAGGGGTGCGGACTAGCCGCACCTACGAGGGGTTTGGCGTCCCTCGCGGTACCCTAGCCTAACACTACACCACTCACAAAGCACACCCACACACACGCGCGCACATGCACATACACTAACATCTTCACTTAGAGAATTTGACTGGTCAGAACCGTTGCGCGTTGGGAGTGCTGAAAATTAAAGAGCTTGACAAACTCTGGTCTGGGACGCTGATGTGAGCTTGCTCTGCCGAAGACGTAAGTGCGGTTTCTGGTCTACCAGCCGCTTCGGTCCTTGGTCAGGGAGTTTCCGCGGTGCACAGGTGTCGGAGCTTGTGCACAGTATTACGAGTTCTCGACTGATGCCCATCCAGTCGAGCTAAGGAGAATACTATAGGCTCCAGAGTTCTGGAGATTGGAAATGATCGAAAGTGATCCAAGGGTGTACCCGTTCCTATAGTCTCGCCCGTAACGCCTTACACGATGGTTGGCTAAACGCATTCTATGGATCCTAAAACTAAGTCAAATTGTTTGAGTTTAAGAGGACTCGTCAGGATTCACCTGATGAACCTAAAGTTGATGATTTGAGAAAGAAGTTGATGTGGGCAACGTCACAAGCATTGCCATCGCCCAAATATTTAATAATTTCTAGTGCCGAAGATGGAAAGGATTTGTCTAGAGTTTAGCCGTTTCTTATAAATAAGGCAATTACTGCCTGTGCTGGAAGTCCTGTCTCATCTATCAAAAAATTAAGAAATGGGACACTGCTTGTTGCTACTAGTAGTGAAAAACAGACCCGATCTCTTTTAAAAACTACTTCCTTCTTTAACCAAGTCAAGGTGTCTGTGGCTCCCCATAGATCGTTGAATTTCTCTAAGGGGGTCATTACATGTAGGGACTTGATGCAGGTCCCAATAAATGAAATCAAGGCCGAACTCTCATCACAGTCTGTTACGGATGTTGCTGTTATTATGAAATCTGAAAAAGGCGAGAAAATTAAAACAGCCTCTTTCATACTTACTTTTGGGAAACCAGAGATTCCTGAATAATTAATGCAGGTTATCAAAGGTTGACAGTGAGGCCTTACGTAGCTAATCCTCGGCGATGTTTCAAGTGTCAGCGTTTTGGGCACATTAGTTCTGCGTGTTCTAAACAGAGTGTATCCGGCAAGTGTAGCATGGAAGGTCATGATGAAAAAGATTACGGTAACCCCCCGAAGTGCGCTAACTGTGGAGGCGATCATCCGGCGCGATCTTACAACTGTCCTCATTTTGGAGGAGAAAGCAATCCTTGGCAATGTGGCTAACCAGAGGATATCATTTGCTGAAGCTAAGAGGATCTTTAAAGCTTCCCAACCAAATGTCAATAAAACTTATGCTGCTTCCGCGAGCGCTACGAAGTCGTCCTGTGCCAACTGCGCAGACCTGACCGGAAAAATTGAAGCCCTTTCTGAACAGGTTGCACGCCTTCTGTCTTTAGTGACAAATGAACCTTCAGTAAGTGTAGTACAACCAGCGACTACGCCGAGTAATCTGCTAGTACGTAGCAAATCAGACGATACAGGCATTCCTGCACAGGTATCTCTCCACAAAGGAAAAACTTAGAACAAGTAAAACGTCTGAAAGCGTTAAGTCTGTAACATTAGAGGGTAGGAAGAATAAATTAAATTTTGATATTTTAAAAAAGAATGCACCCATTAAAGTTGGGGGTAAAAAGAAAAAAGCAAAGGCCAAAGGAGGGGCCCATTCCATCTCACCTCCTGAGCATACAAATTCCTCGAGTTCCACCACTGCAATAGCGGTGATGGAATCCGACGATACATTGCCTGAAGCGCCTCCTGACGTTCCAGGTAAATTAACATTTAATGCCAACAATGGGAGCCAGGTCAACCCTTTTCACTAAGTATCAATGTCCACACCTAACCAATCCGTGATTCAGTGGAACATTAACGGAGTTAGAAGTCACATTGAGGATCTCAAATTAATTGTAAGGGATGTGTCCCCTATGTACATTTGTATTCAGGAGACACATCTCCATGAATCGCACAATTTCCATCTAAAGGAGTATTCAGTTTACAGATCGGACTTCGTTACAGAAAATCGAGCTAGAGGTGGAGTAGCCATTCTAGCCCGTGACTGTGCCGACGCCGTTTCTCTGAACTTAATAACTCCCTTACAAGCAGTAGCAATTCAAACAGCTGTTCCGTACAAACTCACTCTCTTTCTACCTTCCACAATGTGACCACCTGCAACAGAGAGACTTGATAGACCTGATAAACCAGTTACCTTCTCCATTTTTATTAGTGGGCGATTTTAATGCCCACCATGTTTCATGGGGTTCACCAGGATGCAACTCACGAGGGCATCTGGTTGAGAGTGTCAGATCAGAATTGGATTTATACCTGCCAAATGACGGTTCTCCGACATTTAGCAGCGTCTACAGGCGGATAGACAGCTGTTGACTTGTCATTGTGCAGTCCTGCTCTGGCTACAAGGTTAACATGGTCAGCATTGCCTGATCTTTACAGTAGCGATCATAATCCCATTGAGATCTCTTTGTATGACTCCTCACCCTGTTGTGATCGACATCCCCGTTGGATCTTGAAAAAAGCCAAGTGTTAACAATTCTCACAAGATCTAGAATCACTGGAAGTGGAAGACTTGGCTCCAATTAATAACATCGTAAATTCAATTACCAAAACTATTTTGAATGCCGCCGAAAAGACAATACCGAAAACCTCATCAAAACCACGGCGACCACCTGTTCCGTGGTGGAATGATGATTGCTCTGTAATCCTTCGTTTACGACGAAAAGCTTTGAACCAGTTCAAAAGAAATCCAACGAATGAGAACCTGGGAAAATATAAAATCTTCCGTGCGAAAACACGTAGAATATTTAGGCAAAGTAAACGAGAATCATGGTCTCAGTACATTGTCACTATTACAAGAACTACAGCTCCATCCACAGCATGGAAGAAATTACGATCCATCTGTGGCATTTCCGTTCCGATGCCATTAATTTCATTAAGGCATCCGGATGGAGTTATGACCACGGACAGTGAGGAAATTGCCAATGTGCTAGCGTTATCGTTCTCAAAATATTCTTCATCTTCTGCATACAAGGACGCTTTCCAGGTGTACAAACGTAAACAGGAAACCTTACCTTTCACCGTTGGATTGTCAAGAGACTCGTGTTTGAATATCCATTTCTCTATCGATGAACTAGAGTCGGCTCTCTCGTCAACGAAGGATTCAGCTCCAGGCCCGGATGATATTATATATTGAAAAAAAAATGCTGTATTTGCTGTAACACGGAGTAGGTTCGGCGATTATCTGAGACGATGCAGGCATACCAGTAGTCTTTCTGTAGGATTGGACAGACTTAGTCTCCGGTTGTGTTTGAACAGGTTCCAAGTTATCCGATATGGAGAACAAGTAGTATTGAGAGCATTTCGTAGGGGACAGATCCTAACCACTTGTATTTCCTATTGAGGTAGATTTTTCCCACAAATCATTATTCCCTACGTGCGGCAAGTATCCCGTAATAGAAAAGTGCGGCATTGCCGCGGCCTGAACATTACACCCTTTGTCTTCTACTCGCAACCTTTGCGTGGAGAAATTTCCTTTCCCCCGAAACACTCGTTCCTCGGCGGGAGCCGTCACGCTAAAGTCCGACCGCGGTCAAAATATGATCTCACCCGACTTACCAGTTCGTGGTATCTGTGGTGTGTCGAGATCGATCTGCCTATGGATAGATCCCTGGACTTTGTTTTGAAAAACCAACCACAAGGTTTTTACCTTACTTAAGAGTTAATTTATGTCTTATACCTTGGTTACAATTATTTCTAAGGAACATTTTTCTTAATTCTATGTGATTTATTTAATCTCTACCCTTTTTATTGATTGGAAAATGTCATGAATTTTATTTAATTAATTTCACCACAGGATGGTTTTAATAAATTCAATCATTGTTTGTTATAAATTGTTTAATTCTTTAAATTTGAAATATTATTTAAAATCGATTCTATTACACGATGTTTACTTTTTCTGTAAATTTAACTCATTTTACATTTGTTTTCTAATAAGCAATTATTTTTACAATAAATACATTTTAATTGATTTTTTAATTTATTTCTACATTTTCTTAAAATTTGTCAAAATTTTGCTTATATTATTGTTCACCTTTAACATTTATAGTCTATCCTTGAACAGGTCGTATCTTAAAGTTCAAATTAAACCCTTAAATTTACTCACATATTCAATTACAAAAGAAAAGAATTTATATTAATTTGTTTTATTGCATGTCCAATAACCCTTTCACGAAGCAACAGGTGAAATTACTTCTTAGTAATACTGTGTTTTAATTATTACTGTGCTCCCACACATAATTCTGCTGGTCTTTAGTAAATATTTCCCTTGATTTATTTTTAATCAGTTATCTAATCCTGTTTTCTTCATATCGGATATATGGACATAGAACGTTTTAAACTGTGATTATAAAGTAAATCACTTCATATTCTTTTGTTTCAAGAATCTCATATTACTTATTGCATTAACATTTAAATACATTACTTTATTTCTTATTTTGAATATCAAGTGGATAAACTAATTTCTTCGTTAAATAAATGTAACTTTAATCATTTGCTTTCCATATTTGATATTAATTACTTGAGCAATATTTTATTTTATGACCACCTTTTATGAAGCTTTTTGAAAATAAGTCAATTGGCTCCTAATTTTAATTTTCTTTTTTTAATAATTGATGATTTTACTGATAATTCAAAATCTGGTAACTATTCTCTAGAAAATTTATAATTTTTAAAAATTGGTTTATACTATTAAAATTTAGACTTGCTCCAAAACTTTCACTGGGATTGTTCCTCTTGTCCCTCGGAGGTTGTCCTGAAATTCTTGGTTCCCTTTCGGATATGATCCTGGAATACTTGGGTCCGGCAGCAATCGCACTAGATCGGTTTAAGGGTCGTCTTTAATACTTTTCTACTTTAATTTACATTTTACAAAAATAATAAAAAGTTCGTTCTCGCGGAAGCTCGCAAAACAGACCATCTTCACATCCATCTAGGGCTAGTTGTTGTCTTTAGCCACGGGACATCATCCTGGAAACGCCTCTGGATGTCTCGCTAAGAAACGTCCGTTCTTTTTCAAATCTTCTACGCGTCCCTCTGCTCGATTTCTCGTCGGGCGGTTTAGACAGGCCAGTCCTGACCTGCAAAGTGGTTGTCTATTAAACTTTCTCTTTTTGTTTTGGTCCGATTTTAGCTAGGCCTAGTAAGTGTTCCTCGTGGTGCAAATTTAGATAATTTCTTAAACTTAGATCCATTATCATGAGTTGAGATGCTGCTACAAACTTGGTTGACATTTCTAACCCTTTCCGTTCGTGAGTTGCTTTAGACATATTCCTCCTTCCCTCGACAGTTTATCGTTTTTGGGGCATTTACATAACCATTCCTTCTTTTACTCTATTAGTACATAATTTCAATTATATACTTTTCATTAAATTTGCTTTTAACATAATTCTCTTTTATCTTATTTTATATTAGCTTCGGTGGTTCATTTTCTAAACTTTTATAGTTACATTTGCTACGTTTGTTAATTAATCTAATTAACAATTTATTACTTTTTTCATTAATCTATTTGAAAGGAAAACATTACATATATGCTAGCATTCTGTTATGTGAACCAATTCGACCCTATGGACCGGCCTTGTTCACATAATCAGGTAGTGCCGCTCCTTGCCGGCATTGTGCGTAGCATTTGTTTAATTTTGACGGTTTTTTCATAACACTGTTTGAAAAGATTTTCGGCTAGCCTCAATCTTTTCCATTGAGACGGTTTTGGCCGTCTCAACATGTATACCGAAATTGTCTGCGGCGACTCTCCTGTTTTGTACGGGAGAGATGCCGCAGCTAACAGGTACGTGGCTTTGACTATCAAGTTGGCGAAACTAGACAAAAAACAGTCGGAACAAATCTTATTGTGGCTGCAAAGCTCAAACAATGATCTTAATCTAGTGATTTAACGATAGTTACGAATGTAGTTTGAAGTGAAATAATCTTTAAGCCAAAAAAAACAGCATTGCCACAGTAAAAGCTCTTTAAAAAAATGTAAAAACAGAGCAAATCAAACATAACCTCTTCACTTATTCTTTAAATACTACTGTGCGTCTACAGTGAACATCGCTGCCCATTCTGTTGACAGTTGTCAAAACTAGGGGGAGGGGGTGCGCTGTCTATCCCGGATGCTGGAACTCTCCCGGGTTTACCCTACTAGAAGATTGTTATGTCTTTCACTGGGCCCTAAATATGTTCACCTCCCCTTCTTACTAGAGAATTAACCAGGAGACACATCGTTATGAACCCGGAAGTTCAACGTGACCTTGAACTTGGGATGCTATATCCTGACCAGGGAGTTCCCTTTTATTCACCATTTCTTCCCCTTATTCATGGGAATAGACATATTCTCTGATCGCATTAAACTACCAACTCCTAGATTTACTTCAATGTTTATAAACTGAAAACTCAATAATCGATTTTATAAAATAACAAATACATTTGAATTAATAGCGAAATAGATAGTTAATTAATGCATGCATGTTCTATTCACTTAAACAACGATGTATGGGAGAGCGAATAAATTGCTGCATTATATCTGCAAATTACAATTGTGAGCCTCAGGTGGTTTAAGTTGAATGGAACAATATTTTTTCAGAAACATCCATCATTTGAAGAAATCATTATCAAGGGCAATGGGTAATCTTTATTAGTACACAAAAGGAAAAACTCTTGTCAAATTATTTGTTGTAAAAAAAACGTTTTCTGATCAGTCGTGAAAATAATTTGTAATTACTGCGATTGTGTTACTGAATCGCTCTTACGTTTTCATGTAAAACATTTTTATAGAAAAGAAAAATATTAGTCAAAAAAACTAATTTCACAAAACTAATTATATTTCAATTTGTTCAAAGAAATGTAAAAACATTTTATCAATATTATATTCAAACGGGTTTCAATGTTATATTGATAATATTGTATACTTTATTTAGAATAATCTAGTATAATCATTTTTCCAACACTCAAAATGAAATTTTTTAAGTAACCTAATTGTATTGTGTAACTTTGCAGGCTTGTTTCGAAAAGTACGTTAATAAATCAATGTCTGCTAGAAATGTTCGCATTAGTTTATTATATCAGACTATAGGCCATTGTCATTGCTCGTTGTATTTAATTACATTCAAAGGAATTATGAATGATAATAATTACATTTTTATATTGCCTATAAATAGTAGCATGTTATTTAAGTATCAATGAACTAGTTTCACTTTAATACCTCTGTAATCGCACTTGTTTTGCTTAGGAATGTACAAACGTAAAACACCTAAACCATTGCTAAGGATAAAAACACCGAGGATCGCTGAATCTTGGCCATTTTGCATTGCCAGGAACATTTATAGTGTGCTATACTGAATATTACAGAAATGTACCCATCACTAAATGCTATAAATGCTTCCTGATATTGCCGAAGATGTTTAGTGATGGCATTGTGTATCGCCAGTAACGATAGGTGCTTTAGGAATACAATACAAAATATATTATATTATTTTTTAAAATTGCTGAATTTTAAACTGCAGCACATGTGACTTCCTACATATGCTCTTTAAGATAAAACCAGAGATTCTGTCGGTAAATTAAACATTTGGTTGTTTGAACCAAATTTGCTGCAAAAATCCTACAACATAATGAGCTTGCATAAATAAGAGCAGTTAATATTATGTATTAAATGAAATAATGACCACTATGAATATGGATATAAATTATGTAAATTACTGGCATTAGCAAGTTCTACAAAATTAATTGAAAGGAAACTGACGATTACGTTTGAAATTTATGTTTCAATGATATCCTCTGCCAAACATTTCCTGCTTCAAAGTTGCTCCATTAACATTAACTATCTGTTCCAATTCCGTTCTGTTATTACAAACTACTGTAAATTCATTTTTAATCTTTATATGTAGATATTATCATATTCATTAATTATAGTACACATGTGTGTAGATATTTATTTAGTAATATATTTATTGTTTATTACTTATGTTTTTACACTTATTGTTATTAATTTTTGTTGATTATTCAGTGTTCAAAACTTACTGTAACAGATTTATTATTACTACTAATTTATTGGTAAACATTGTTATAATATAATTTAATAGTTAATTATTTTATATATATATAAGTTTGAAACACTGTTTTTTTGTATTCACAAGATTGATAGTATCCTCATTGTCGAGCATCAACTGAACGGGGTTTTGTAGTAGACCGCTAGGTGTGTGGAATTTCCGTTGTCACGTGGTGTACCGTTATTGTTATATTTTCGGATTCACTGTACTGTGGGAATCTTTTAAGTTTGTCTTCAGGGTTAATTTTGTCTATTAGGTTGAATAATTTATCGTTTTTTTAATTTCATTTGCATTTGTTTGTTTATGATAATATTTTTATGTTTATAAATTTGTAGTTGTTCCCAGATTGTCACTTCACTTCACTAGCCAACTCCCACCCCTGGCTGTTGAGCCATTTGGTGACGCGCTGACCAGTATAGTCGAACAAGTGGGTCATCATCATCTCCGGAATGGTTGAGCGCGCTGCATCTCATCAGATGATCCGCATCCATCGTATCGTGTCCACAGAGAGGGCATTCCGGTGTTGGAAGCACACCGATGCGTTGTAGATGGGCGACCAGGTAGTCATGGCCGGTTTGCATTCTGAACTTGGCAACGCCTACAGCTCGTGGAAGTCTGTGGTCGATGGGCTCTGTGCTGACTAGGTTTTCCAATTTTCTTCCTGCTGATTGCTTTGTGAGGTGCAGTTTGCTGGCCCGGTAACCATTCTGGTTGTGGGTACTCTTCATTGATTGTATGCAGGGCTGCTTGTCTCAGTTCTACGTCCAGGGATGCTGGTTTCGACTGACTGTGGTTCTTCAATCCACAATTAGCGTTTGGTAAATTGTGGAAAAACTCGCGGTAATCTGCAAGCAGTGCTGGCTTCTCTATGTCCATTCCATATTTCAAGGCTACCCTTTCATACGACGCCATTGGGGTTATTTGAGTCTTCAGTCGGGCCGTGGCTTGTCTGTAGCTTGTCCAATGAGTGTGTACTTCTCTATGTCTGCCAGAATCGGAGAGCTATTTTCTTTCTATGGCTTTCCATTGAACTACACTAAGTTTGTGCTTCCATTGCTGCAATGGGTGTGGATTTAGGTGCATCCGTTATAATCCTTAACGCTGTTTTCTGCACGATGTCCAATTTACTGAGGGTGTTAGGGTTGCTTGTGATGATCACTTCACTTCCGTAGTCAAGGACAGATCTGATATATGACTAGGAACCTGGCATGATTAGGACATCCTGGCTGGCACCCATGCTGTAGCTGTCAGTCTTTTTAATATTTTAGTTATTTTTGTTGCTTTTTCGGCGCACTGTTCGACATGAGGACCCCATGTCAGATGTCTATCAAGTATTACACCCAGATATTTCGAAAGACTACTTTCTTCCAACGGATCGCTTTTGTAATACAAAGAGATGCGGGGTACATTGGTGGAAAGCGTGAACAGTTGAAAAGTGGTTTTTGTGGAGCTAACCCTCATAGAATTATAACTGGTCCACATTTCCAACTTTCTGAGATTCATTAAATGGTGTTTCAAGCGCTAGAATACTGCTGCTTTTTGCCCACATAAATAAGTCATCCGCATATAATAGTCCCTTGATTCCTGTCACTTCCTTAACGGCGTCAAGTACGTCATCAATCATGATATTAAACAGCGTGCAGCTAAGCACAGCTCCTTGAGCGAGGCCTTGTTTTTGAATACGAAATCTCGACTTTCGGTTGCTGTATTGCACTCGAAATATTCTTTGTGACAGTGACGATTTAATCCACCTAAAAAGGTTTCCGGATATGTCATTTGTTGCCAATTTGTGTAAAAGCATTGGCCTCTACACGGTATCGTAGGCGGCCTTGAAATCCACTAGTACCGCCAGAGTATACATCCTTTTGTGGTATCCATCTTTGACGTGTTGTGTAAAATTCATTACATGATCCATAGTACTACGGTGACTTCGAAACGCGGCTTTAGCATCGTCTAGCACGCTTTTTGTTCGATGTACTGATTAAGTCGGTGGACCACCATCTTTTCTGCCACTTTACAGCTGGCGCTGGTTAGGGATATAAGCCTGTAACTTTCGGGTTGATCAGGAGGTTTATCCTTTTTCAGAACAGGTAATATTTCGGCTTTTCTCCATTGCTGAGGTACATAATGTTTCCAGGTCAGGTTCACCAAGGCTAGAAAGGTTTTCTTGGCTTCGTCTCCCAAGTTGACAAAGAATTCCGGATATATCTCATCAATACATGCAGCTTTTTTAAGTTTGGTTTGTGCTAAAGCCAATTCCAGTTCCGTGATTGTAAACGGTGATGGGAAGAGTTCGTGGGGGTGATGTTTATCGCCTGCTCGTGGTGCCCCTGCGTAATCTAAACGATCAACCAAAGGTTCGCCTCAATGTGTGGTTCGATGTATGGATTGAGGTGTCTGTCTTGATATCTGTCTTTTAATTTCTGTTTTGTTTGGCCTATGTACATTTTGTTACAGTCTGGGCATTCGATTTTATATAATCCGCTATTAAGTGGGGGACATTTTTTTTTCCGGTTAGTTAATTTTATTGATTTTGTATCCTGTGTTTATTATTATTTTTTAGTATTTTAGTTTTTCTTTTTATGTTGTCTTCTGTGTATGTGAATGTGGCCCATTTTGTTGTTGTTTGTATATAGATTTTAGGTTGTTTTAATTTATGAAATATTTTAAATTCTAATTTATCTATAGTTTTTTATTGTATCCATGTTTTTGGCTATTTGATATATTATTTGTTTTCCTTTGGCTTTTACTTCATTTTTTAAAGGCAGTTTTAGCATTCTGTATAAGAGTGAGTTATATGCAGCCATTTTATGTTGTGGGGTATGGTTAGAGTAGTTTGATATTGTATTAATGGCTTGTGTGGGTTTATTAAAAATTAAATATTCAATGTTATTTGCATTTCTGGTTATTGTTAAATCTAGATAGTCTATTATGTTGTTTATTTCTTCTTCCATGGTGAATTGTATGTTGGAGTGTAAGTTGTTGATTTCATTTATAATGATATTATTATTTATTGTTTATTTTGTGAGATGTATAATCCATTATCAACATATCGTATCCAATGTCCGTTGGGGTCGGGTGTTTTTATAGTTTGTGTCAAGGTTTTGGAGGTAAATTTCTGATATTATACTTCATAGGGGTGACCCCATTGCTAAGCTATCTATTTGTTTATATATCTTATTATTAAATATGAAATAGTTTTGGTTTAGTATGGTCTTTAGGTATTTTGTTATTTGGTTTGTGTATTTGGGGTTGGTTTTAAGATCAGTTAATTTGTTTTCTTATTATTTGGATGGATTCGTTTATTGGTGTATTAAGTATGTGTTGTGATATAGAATGATATAAATTTAGTGTTTTTTGTTATGTTTATTGTTTTTAGTCTGTCGGTGAAATTAATTGAGTTTTTATGGTGTATTTACTTTACAGTTCGTGTTTTAGGTTATTGGCGATTATTTGCGATATTTTATAGGCAAGTGCATTTTTGAAATTTTTTAGAGGTCTTTTTAGATGGCATTGTTGACTTTATGTATTTTGATGAGGGCGTTCATTTTAGGCGAATTTGAATTGTCTATTGTGTATTGGTAAAGGTTTTTTTGGCTGATAAAATTGGTATTGTTTTTCCTAATTGTATGATTTCGTTTTTTAATTTGTTAGTGTGGTCTTTGGTTAATTCTATGTCATTGTTGGATTTTATGAATTCTTCTGCTTTTTGGTTATATTCTGTTTTCGATATGACTACTGTAGCGTTGTTTTTGTCCTTTCTGTTGCAATTATTTCATTTTTGAATAGTTTTTGTTTTAATTTGTTTATTTGGTTAGTTTGTGTTTTATTTTTGTTGTGATTTCCTTTTTTGATTTTTTTGTTGATGATTTTGTTGTTTTCATGTGATTCTGTGTTTCTAATGCTATCTTGGTTTTCATAATTTATAAGGTTTATTGCCAGTTCTGTTTCTACTATGAGGTTTTTCTATTGTACTTTGTAATTTTGGTTTCATGTCGGTTTTTGTGCTTTTTTCGAGTACCTTTATTTCTCTTTCGATAAAATTCGTTTTTGTAAGGTTTATAAAGCTGGGATGGAATTTATGGCTCGTATTATTGTCTATGTTATTTTCTTAGTTTGTTAAGTTTAAATTCAATTTTTCGTTTTTTAATTGAAGTAAATTTCTTGCATTTTTCTTGAATTTTGATATATTTATAATCTTATTAGTTTGGTTTAAGTATGTCAGCTAATTCTAAGTGGGTTTTGAAGAGTGTAATAGTTAAATGTTTTTTTTTGTGTATAGGAATTCAATTTTGTTTTTTGTCCATAAAGTTTCTACTTGTTTAGCCGTTTTTTTTGCAGAACTGGTTTAGTTTTTTAAAAATTATTATTTTTTCATATTTTGGTGTTATTTTGTTTTTTATGCATGGTTTAATAAAGTATAACCTATGGTTAATATTTATGATTTGTTTCCTGAGTTTTTCAAAATTGTTTAATAGTTTAGCTGCTTGTTTACCTTGTGAAGCAGTGAATATTAAATAAATCGTCGAAAGTTGATTGTGATTATAGTGGAACGGACGAAACTTTAGGACCACGAGCTACGATCAGGTGAACCTCAAATTATAATAATAAAACTTATAAAATAAAATTTTTATTTAATAATCCATAAAAGCAATATTTATTAAATCAAAACTATAAAATAATATTAACCTAAGTTTCTCCAATTGCAACCCGAGCCTTATATAGCGACCCTGAGATCAAAAGAAATTTTTGTAAATTTACTTAAGTATATAATAGAAATAAGGTTAAAAGTCTCTTGCAGATTAGAATAATTGAGCAAGCCATATTCAAATTAAATTAAGAAATTCTCATTTCAATAATATTGTAAATTGTGTGTTATTTCAGTGTAACCTAGAGATCAATATTATAAAACATAAATTCATTCTTATCAGAGGTAAGTCGCACCTAAAACCGAGTCCTATTAATTAAAATAATCTTTGAGTAAATAATCATGTTACATTGAAAGTTAACCTAAAAAAGGTTAGAATATATATATATATATAACTAAAAGTATGTATTTCTTGAAGTTTGGTAAAGAATTTTAATAATGTAACAATCTGTTGTCACTTAATAAAAAAAAATAAAATTTGAATTTCCTATACTGAGTCTAGAGGGAATAAAATTATTCCAATTTTATTAAAATAAACTAAATTCTTTGTGTTTTGAAGAGTATTAAGGCGCGTTGTAAGTACCTGGGAAGCAAGCTCTTGGGCTAATGAGGTTTAGACATGAGAATGCTTGAGCGATAATTGGATATCTTATTAGAAGCGACCTCCATTGGGTATTTGTAGAGAGAAATATCACGTTCGGTGGAAAATATTTCAGTTTGGGACTTTTTGATTTTTTCCTTGTGAAATATATATATATATATATATATATATATATATATATATATATATATATATATATATATATATATATATATATACGTTTTTGCTACTAATTATTTACTGTTGTTCGTTGTAAAATATTTCTTTGTTATATTTTTTTTACTTAGATTTTTGTTTTTATACACTATTGTTTATCAGAAGGAAAGGTCAGTTATTCCCTGGAGTTTTCGCATGCTGTAATCTAAGATATAAAAATTAAAATTAATATACTCTGTTTTAAACATAAAAAGTCTATATCTATATTTTCTAATTTTCACATTGCATTCTAAATTACTAATCCTAATTCAAAGCCTATTTTTTAAGAAATTTTTAATAAGCGTTCAGTGGATTTTTAATAGTCGTTAAAACTTTTTTTATTTTACATTTTTCACTTGTTGGAGTAACAAGTTTGTTTTATTACTCCAACAAGCATTAACATATTGTTTTTATAAATATGAGCACGATAATATTTTCGAACTTGTTTATTACATATAAATAGAAGATCTTATAAATGCATTGCAATTAGAAAACAATTATTGCTATGGGGGGTTAGATGTAGAACTAAAATAAAACAATATAAATATAGGACGTAAGGTGAATAATACATTTTACAGGGCTTCAATGTTTGATGTCGAGTTATAAAAGTTTGAAATTAAAAGTCGAATGTGTTCGTGTGTTTGTGTGTGTATGTGTGTGAGTGTGAGAGAGATGGGTATTACGTTATTCAATTTGCCTGGGTTAAAACAACTTTATAGTCTTCCTATCATTTCTTTTATCTCTACCACAACGACCTTACCATAAATGAATTTATTTATTAAGTTCAGAGTATTTTATATTGTTCTATTTTATATACTGATAGAACCCAAAGTAATCAGCGTCTATAATTCGCTTTTAATTTTAAACAACGGAAACAGACAAGTAAATCTGGAGATGAATAAAAATGCGGTTTTTTTGTAATGTTAATCAACTAAACCCTGCATTTTATCAGATAATGTTTATATTAAATATTTCCACTGTAACGAAAAGCTGAAAAATTGTTTTTATAAAACAAAACACTCTTTGTTTTAATTCAGTTGTGATAAAATTAATTATTTTTTAAGAGAAAAGTTTTTAACAAAGAAAGAAATGAGTATTATTTATTCTTCGAGCTTGGTTTTGTTTTAGTTCGGTGAAAATCTGAGTACGAAAAGAATGAAATTAATTTCGCTCCTCTTAATTTTTACAATACCAAGATAAAGAATTGTCGAGTGCAAAGTTCCAAACACGAGTTGCTATTGTTTGTACGTAACTACATATATTATGATTAGTGTTGAATTTTTATTTACATTTTGTATAAACCACTTCCAAAGTGTTTTCTCTCATTGTTTTAGATTATTTGTGACCAATGTTATTTAGTGGCATGCAACTTTTTACAATAAAAACCTCTACTTATCTTTAAGAAATACATCCTTTTAGTTAATTTTTCATAATCAGAGCAAACCCCACCAGGTCCCACCAGTATAATGAATACATATTCACTGGTGGGTATATACTGGACAATGGTATCGGGTGTGCCTTTTATACGGATTGGTCTCAGCTTGCAGTGTATTTACAGCGGAACTCTTTGCTATTCTTAAAGGATTAACTGTAACTGCTGCAATCTAGATTTTCTCACTCATTTTGTGTTCCGATTCCAAAAGTGCTCCTCAGGATGTTTTCTCTGTAAACACTTTATTAGTTGTGGATATTTTGTCTGCAGTACACAAACTTCAAGGGGGTCGGGGTAACATTCCGCTGGGTTCCTGGTCACTATTTGTTTAGGAGTATAAAAATATTTTTAATTAATAATAAATAATTTATTATTATTATTTATTAAGTTTTTAAATTTTATTGCTATAGAATAAATTCACTTATTGTTAAGTTGTTAATTTTTCTAATATTGTTATTTGTTGTGTTGTATTTATCTTAATATATCCATTGTTAAATCTTTATTGTTATGTTTTGAAACTATTTATTTGATGTTTCTTGTTGTTTGTTTGGTATATATTTATTTGTTGTTTTTGTAATTTTTATTTATTTTTCTTACTTCAAAGTTTTTGCCTTAGAAACTACACAAAATAGGCGGTACTGTAATAATAAAAAATTGGTTTTTCGACAGGAAAAAACCAAAAAGTCCCAAGCTGAAATATTTTCTACCGAACGTGATATTCTCTTTAGAAATACACAATGGAGGTCGCTTCTAATAAGATATCCAATCATCGCTCAAGCATTCTCATATGTCTAAACCTCATTAGCCCAAGAGCTTGCTTCCCAGGTACATACAACACGTCTTAATACTCTTCAAAACACAAAGAAGTTAGTTTATTTTAATAAAACTGGAAAGATTTTTTGCCCTCTAGTCGCAGTATAGGAAATCCAAATTTTTGTTTTTATTAAGACATACAACTTGTTACATTATTAAAATCCTCTACCAAACTTTAAGAAATAGGCCTACATACTTTTAGTTAATTTTTCATAGGAGCATATTATATGTATTATTACCTATAGGGATATATTGTATAACATATTACATATACGGGTTTGATTGACTCTTCGAAGCATGGTGGTTTTGCAGTTTTAAAGTACCTGGTGGCAGGCTATTAAAGGTTAAGTATTGAAACAGTTGAGTAGGTACTCCTGGCCGGATCTTGTATTTAATTAGGACATCGCTGTACACTTATAGAGGGTTTTTTTGGGATTTTACCCTTTCGGCTTGTAGTTTGTCCAACGATGACTATATGTCCCCTTGTACCTCTCCCGGAAATTGCGCATTAGTTTTCTTCTCGTTTGAATTGGTTCTATTTGATATGAGCCTTCATCGTAGCAATATGGGTACACTTGGGGCCTCTTGTTACAGCTCGAAGAGCTGTGTTCTGGGCAACACCTAATTTGCGTGAATTTGCATTTGATGTGGTGATATTTCCTTCAGCTCCGTATTTAAGGATTGGCCTGTTAAAACCTTTGTAAAATGCAATAAGGACGTCTTGGTTTGCACCCCCAAATAGTGCCTGTAAGTAGTTTTAATATTTTTGACCTGTTGATAGCTCTTTGTGTACAGTCTTCTATATACGGCTTCAAAGTAAGTTTTGTGTCAATCGAGACCTCCAAGTATTTGGAGAGGTCGAGTCCTTTAAAGATATTATCTCTGTATTTTATAGTTATATGTTGGCGCTTGGCGGACAGAGAGAAAAAGTGGAATGTAGTAACCGAATGAATAACTGCCATAGCATTTGTACATCCCAAGACAGAGTTTCACATGTCAAGTACAAAGGAGATAACATACGATTGTTGTTTGATCACTTGGTGCAGATCCCAGCCACAAATCCTTACCTTATCAGATGATTAGTCCTGATTATGCCAAAGTAAACAAACAAGTGCCTCTGTAAATATTTTTAATGGAGTATTGGAGAAAAGTGGGGTTTAAAAATTGACTGGACAGAAGGAAGAGGAATCGGAACTTATTGCTTGGGGTATTTAGGGATGAATGGAGGTTGTTCATAGAACGTAAACCCTCAAGGGATGAATGTGTTAGTGTGTGTTTGTGTGTGTGTGTGTGTGTGTGTGTGTGTGTGTGTGTGTGTGTGTGTGTGTGTGTGTGTGTGTGTGTGTGTGTGTGTGTGTGTGTGTGTGTGTGTGTGTGTGTGTGTGTGTGTGTGTGTGTGTGTGTGTGTGTGTGTGTGTGTGTGTGTGTGTGTGTGTGTGTGTGTGTGTGTGTGTGTGTTTGTAGTAAATACAAACTCTAAACTGATAGAACAAAACAATGTGTAGCTCAAAGTTTTTAAATGAGCTATTGGAATAGATAATCCTCAGGTTCTATAATTGGTAGGTAACATTTTGGGAATATGACTCAAATTATTTCTAGTGAGGAATTAGAGAGAAGTGGATTTTGTTAAATAGATAGACTAAACCATAGCGAAATTGGAAGTATTTTATTGACGATGTGGAGACGGCTTGAGTTTTTTTTGACAAAAAGGATGAAACGGAAATTAAGTTTTATTACAATAATAACAAATAAAGATTTGAAAATCGATTTAACATTTTATAAAATATTGTTAATAAAGACACTAAGCAAGCTTTGTACTTGTGGTATTGATTTTAGCTGACCATTCCGTGGCAACTGGGTCATGCTATAGAAATTTCATTAGTGTAGTTGCGAACTATGTATTAACTACTACCAATGCTCACACCAAATTAATTTCAATGGCAATAATATAATCCAAATGCAGAATAAAGCTACACTTTATTGTTCTAAAACCTATTTAAATTCCACGTTAAATAGTTAGCTTAGTTTGTTTTTCGTTGTACAGATGTCGCGTTAGTTCAGCATATAATCTATTTGGCTCTCACAGCTCCATTTAAATAACTTATTTGGAAAAGAAAATCATACAGGTTTCAGTAGTCTGGATTTCAATAAGGCATTAGTATGACAAAAAATTATTATAAAACTATAGAATAAATGTTGGCAAATCTTTATAAAGTTATATTTATGACCTTTATGTTGTTGATTATTGTCTGAACAGTTATAACAATTAAATAAATCTGACGTTTTGTATCTAGTAATGAATGATCATGGCCCTGACGAGTTATTTAATTAAATTAAATATTTTCACCAAACTTATATGAAACTTCTACTGTAGTCTCAAAGTTATTTGCTGATTATCTAGTCTAAATATTACTAAAATAACAAAAGGTTTTTAGTCTATATATAATTCTTTAATGTTCTTTTCAATATATATTTGTAGGTTTTTCTTATTCTCGTCTAGGTTTGTTTATATTTGTTTTTATATATTGTCTGAACCGTTTACAAAAATGCCTAATTACTTCAATAGATATATTGAATTATATAAGTTAAATTGCCTTCTCTAGCATACACATTACGGAGATTGTTTATTGTCCCGTTTATTAATTGAGTAGGCAATAAGACTTACTTGTTTCCACTAGACAGACGAATCCACCGGGAACGTTATTAATGCACCCGACTACTGTACTTCATTGCGCCCCTGTCAGTCATATGTAAATCCCCTGTTGGAGAACTGGCAATTCTAGACAGGTTTTATGAGCTACCGCGAAATTAATTTTAACAAACCTTACAGCATTCAAATTAGTAAATTTTAATAAAAAAATGCACAAACATGTCAAAATACGAGTTAAATTAGGTTTTATTATTTTCAAGTGCATAAAGAGGCATAACGTACTTGAAAAAAATATGTGCAACAAAATGTGCATTTTGCAATATTTGCTTCATATATCAAATTACTTTTATGAATTGAACATAACATTGGTGTGCGATCGTATCACCAAGATTGTGATACAAATATAACCTCTGAGTTATCTCGTTTTACCAGATTTTAACACGAATTTAACAGATTTTTATATATAGATAAATAATAATTTGTGTTAGAAAAAAAATATAAAAATTGTATGTAGATTTGTCGCTCTTGTTTTATAATCTGTCTAAAAAAACAAATAAAACTGATACTTTTGTTTTTTTTTCATTTGCTTATAATAATTTACTTACTTTACACAACTTTACTTACTTTAATTTATTTAATTTTTTGTTTAACATACATTAGAGAAGATTTGAAGTGAGAGAGTAAAAACAATAATAACTTGGAGCATTTGGAGTGTACTTTTAATTATAAATAACCAAAACCTCTTGAAATAAAAAACTTTTGATTTTTGTTATGATGTCTCCACTATTGACCAGGTGCACCGAATTGTAGAAGTAGTTGAGGAAACTTTGGAGATGAAGAGGGTATGCTCTGGTGTCTTCCTCGATGTTTCGCAGGCATTTGATCTTGTTTGGCACGGTGGCTTACTATATAAAATTCATCGAGATCTTCCAGAAGAATTCTGGCAAATACTAAAGTCCTATCTGGCGGACAGAATCTTTCGCGTCAAGCAGGGTAAGGAGTACTCTGGTTTCAGGGACATTGTTGCTGGGGTGCCTCAGGGTAGTGTCCTTGGACCGGTATTGTACCTCTTGTATACAAGGGACATACCTGTAAATGGGAATACAATTATGGCGACGTTTGCAGATGACACAGCTATCCTGTCTGTTGCACAAAATGAGGCTGACGCAACAGCTAAATTGCAGATCACCCTGGATAGTGTTAGTGAGTGGACTAGGCAGTGGCGCATAAAACTTAATGAAAATAAATCTGCTCATATTATTTTTACCAATAAGGCAGAGAGAAAAACTGACCTCATAATAAATAGTTGTTCCTAATTGTAAGGAGGTGAAATAATTAGGTTTGACATTGGACGCTAAATTGAACTGGAAATCTCATGTGAAGAAAAAAAGAGTTGAACTAGATGTAAGATACAGAAGACTAGCATGGCTCATGAACCGGTATTCGGAGTTAAGCCCCTACAATAAACTCTTTGTTTATAAGCAAGTGCTAAAGCCAGTATGGACATACGTGTTACCACTTTGGGGATGCACCAAGAGCAGCAATTTACAAGTAATAGAACGCTTCCAAAATAAAGTGTTGAGAGCCATAGTGGGAGCTCCATGGTACGTCCGTAACTATTATATACTTAGGGACCTCAAGATGAAGAGCGTGAGAGAGGAGGCCGCCACTGCAGCAGTGAATCACTTCGAGCGGGAACATACGAACCCTGTAGCTACGCGACTAGCTTACAGAATACCTAGACTTAAGCGCACTAAACCTTTGGACTTGATTCCAGAGCAACATTAAGTTAGTCTCGTTCATTGGAACAAGACGAACATTGTAATCTCCATCAGAAAGCAAGCTGCTAGATAGGATTTATCTTAGTTGCAGTTTATAATAAATCAATTGAAAAAAAAATGTTATGATGGTAGATTTCGATTGCAAAGCAGTCATCTTCAGAGGAAAGTATCATAAGACTAACCTATAAGACAAAGTGTTGTAGTAATCTTGTCTCACTCCAGACAAGTTAGTCTTGCAGTAATGTCCTCTAAAGATGATTACTTTTTAATCGAAATGTAATACTTGATGAATAAAACGTTTTTATGGTTCAAGAGGTTTTATTTATTTAAATAAAAACATTGCTTCTTAAAAGTAGATGCTAAGGTTAGAGAACTATTATGTACCCTTACCAGCTTTACTTGGGGCAGCGTGTAGAAATCAAGCTTCACCCCGATCGAGAGTAGGTATACCCTGCACGCCCCATACCATAGATCTATAACAGGAGATAGTTTTTCTCATCTACTGAATAATTCCATCCATGAGTGGCGTAATCCTCCTTTTTCAGTATCCCAGACAAAATGATTTTATATTTCTACTTTAATATACTAATCTTCATTTATGTTTGGAATTTTTGTATATATTCGAATATATATTTTTCTGCCTTTCCTAACATTACAATATTTTCCTTTGTTGACGCGTTTCGGAATTACTAAATTTTCAAACCCTAAGTAGTGGTAGAAAAGTCGTTTTCCGAAACGACGAAATCTAGTCGTTCCGAAACGGATCAACAAAGGCAAATATTGTTAATGTTGTTAATATTGTAATGATGAGAAAGCTAGAAAAATGTATTCGAATATATATATATATATATATATATATATATATATATATATATATATATATATATTATAAAGATCATTCTAAGACGCAATACAACGGGGTTTATTATTGAATGAAAATAATTAATTTCTCTAGTTACAAAACACAAACTCCTGAATAATTTAAAATTCTTTATTATAATTATTTTATTTCAACAGTTAACAGAACAATTTTATTTTAACAGTTAAACAATAAACACAAAACAAAAATTTACAACTTAACAAATTTTAACACAATATACTAAACTCACTTTCTTTGATTTTTAGTTACAAATTTTTATATACCCTAGGCTAATTTTACGATCTCTTACTATCTCGGGGTTTATAGCATGGGCTATATTTTTTTAATTCTTAGGTTAATTAAATAAATTTTGAAAAACAATACTAAATTTTGAAATTAGTTTTAATAAATATTTTCCTGATGGAAAAACTTTAATTTGGAATAAGCAAAAAGGCGAAACTATTTGAACTGGATTATGATCTTATTACTATTAATCACAAGATATTCTAATGTACAAAATTAAACTTCCCTATTATCTTGAAGGTCCACTAAAGTTTATTTTTTATAGCGCTATATATACTTAACTTATCAAATACCGAAATTCTGCAGGTCGCTTACGTAAGATTCCGTTCTCTTCAAATTTCACTTTTTACACACTTAAATTCGTTTTAGTTCCTTCAAATTATATTACCACTGTACTTTATCTTTACATTTTCTTATCCTTATTTAAATTTGCCAAGTTTCTTCATAAACGGTATAATTTTGACGAATTCCTTCCAATGGAAAATTTTGACTGGTCATCGCAGGTCCGATCTTGTAGCGTCACCCACACTATCTCCAACTCAACTAACGCTTCGTTTTTCTTTTAAAATGTTACAAATATGGCGGCCTCCTTCTTAAAAAAAAAAAAATCATATGGCTTTAATTTAGTTCGATTCCTTCTCACTAGAGTCGACTGCAACTGACCTACTTCTTGCTTTCTACAGCTGATGCAATAACGCGATTGTTTTCACCAGTTTTAATTTTGTTAACATACTGTTTCAATTTTCCGATCCTTAACAAACCTTCCAGTGTTTATTTAATTACTATTATTAGTGTGTGAAGTGTCTTTGTGTTTTACTTTTGTAATAATTCGAATTGTGTGTGTTTTGAGCTGAATTCATAGAACATAACCTTCATTGTTTACAATCGTTTTTCACTTTTTCCTTCAAGTAATTACTTATGCCCTATGTTACTAATATTTACAATTTTGTTTGAATATAATTATTATTAGATTATCTTGTTTTAAATTTTATTTGATACAACAAATTTCCTTATGCATTTACAGTTCAAATACCTTGTTTACATTTTACAACCGTTTTATAACCTTTCTAGAATTTTACCTAAAATTATTTTCTATTTAATCTAATCAATCTTTTAATGAATTTCTTTTTAAATTTTGTGTGAGTTATTTCTAATTTATTTTTAAAATTCTTAAAGAACATTATATAGCCCATTCTATAAATGTTACAAAATATATATATATATATATATATACATATATATATATATGTTTATAGTGAAAACAGTCTCACAATTATTTGTTACTTCTCTGTAAGTTTTATCCAATAAATTCTTACATTAGAATACTTGAGAGTTGAGAATAAAAATCAACCTGTATCGCCATAAGCAGTGAAGTGTTCAGTTACATTTAATCACGTGAATATCATTCAAATGAAACTAATTTGTTCAGAAACTGTTCAACAAAAGGCGCAACACTGCTATTTCAGCCAAAGCATCTGAGTTAAATTATTCGCTATTTAATTTAAACTTTCCAAGAGAATTTGAGGAAACATTTTGCACGAGTAATGGCCGACCATTACCGTTTGCACAGGCTTGAATTAATCAACAACGAACAGTTGTTCTTCAAGTAATTTTAATTTATACAATATAATCAAGACTGTACATTGGATATAAGAGATCGATAATTTAAATTGTGTTGTTAAACAAAGAAAATAGACTTATCGTATTTTTTTGGTATAGAACCACGTGAGAGTACGTATTTAATTTTTTTTTTCAAATGCACCAAAATGTGATATTAAATTCCCAACGTCACGCTCCGTACCTTGAACATCAGAATACTCAAACAGCATGACAGTTTTATCAGTCGGTAATACGCATCCACGTCACGTCCTACTCTTGGTATTGCTTCCTTCAAGCGAAATCCAAAATATACGAAATAAGTCCAGCGGCAAGAAGAATTCACTCATTTTCATGATCAGTTATGAATCGTAAATAAATATTTCACACAGCCTTTAATTTACAAAAGTTTTAAAAGAATAGAGTTTCTTGTTTTCAATGTATAGAGTAGAAAAAAACACTTTGTGAAGGCAATAAACTATTTCTTTCTCAACCCATTCACAACGCTTGAATTTTAAAACATTTAAAATTAAAAAACACATTACGAGTCATGTAAAATAAAAATTTAAACACTCATACAATCTTGCACATACACACGCTCGAGCGCCTTGACTCAAAGAAACCAAATTAAATAACACTGACACTCTAATTTGATACTTTTCTGTGGAAATGTGATTTTCATGGTTTCGTTTGAAAGAAGTTATACAAACTTTGACATTTTATTTCTCCTGTCATCTTTATGGTGTCATTCTTGTATAAAAAGCACCAAAAAATTAGTTTAACATAAAATTCCTTTTGAAATAATAGAATTGTAGGGTAAAATATCTTTTATGAAAAAGGAGTTGAATATATATATATATATATATATATATATATATATATATATATATATATATATATATATATATATATATATATATATATATGCAATTTTTATGTATATATGCAATTTATGAATTTTTAAACCTCTGATCCGATTGCCATGAAACTTTGAGAAATTGTTGATTACATTCCTGTTAGTTAACCTATAAAACGTTAAAACCTCATCTTATCCTAAGAGATTTTATTAAATGCATTCCAAATTTTTATTGCTAAGCCACACTCAACAACTTTAAAATAATTGGACCTAATTTTGAAAACCCATGCTTCTCACATTAGCTGTATGTGGTTTGCTCGCGAGTCAGAAAACCTTCTGATTTATTTGTGTACGCACCAGATAGAAAAACCCAAAATATTGTATAACCGAGTGCACTTCAATAAATAACATTCAATCAAACACTTTTATTATTACATCTTTTTCGAACGACTACTATAAGTTCAGCTATATTTATGTTAATAAAATACTACATTAAGTTCAGCTAATGTTAACACACCATTCATTTAGTTCGCCGGGTTGACCAGATTAAAATGATTTTTAATAATATTTTGTGTCGATGTAAAGAACGTCCGTACGACATTTTCATCGAAATAATTTAGGAGTTGTTGGTTTGCGAGCAGTATATTCTTCTATTCGGAAAATATAAAATGAAAAATGGTCGATGTTATACAGTTAGACTGTGAACTGGGTGACAGGTCTTGCTGAACTGGGGACTAAAAGTAGTATATTTTCCCTCGCCCACTTATCGATTTTGTTCCCTACTGAAACACTTCAAGCTGTATATACTCCTGACTATGATGTGCCCATTCATCAGACGTTGCACATAAAATGTTAAAAATGTGTAAACAGAATAACTAAATACACGAACAATAAGCCTTTCTCTACTCACAGCAAAAGCTTGGTCGGACATTTTTCTTGTAGTAAATTTTTATTAAAGCCACTGTAGAAATACCGTTTTTTTACGGTATGCTTTTTTTGAAAGTAAAACATGAGCATACAGTTTATTTTTAGATTTGTAATATCACTTTTTTAGATTGTTTTTAGACAACAAAAAAGTTAAAACACAATCAAGTTCGCACGCGCGTGCGTGCTCATACGTACACAAATACACACCACACACAAACACACACACACACACACACACACACACACACACACACACACACACACACACACACACACACACACACACACACACACACACATACACGCACGCGCACACACACACACACACACACACACACACACACACACAGATACAAACTCTAAATTACGTTTTACAAACAAAACAAAGACGTTTTCTGCGCTTAGCTCTTTTGTAACATGACCAAAATCTTCTAAGCTATATATTTTTCAAATAATAGCAACTTTAAACCATCTTTTCAAATATCTTAAAAATAATAATCTTGTCCTAACACCAGCAACCGTGTTCTTTGTAAGTATTAGCTTGTAAATACCTCGCTTTACCATCAGCTGCTTTGTCGGAGTTATGCTTTTGTAGATGCAACGCCTACCTATGCTTCAACTCAAAGACTAAATTCTTCCTTTGATGCTTCTAAGTATCTCATAAACCGTAACTTTAATTTAAATCTGTCTCGCTTACGCTTTTAAATAAGCATTGATTTTAGTTGTTTGTGGACGTAGGCATTGTTTTAGACAATACTATAGAGTAAGCTTAATATTCAATAATATTATGTTTATTATACAAAATTATCCGAAATCGCCACAAACTATATTTAAATCGCGCTCGCTTGCTCCTAAATATACTCAGTACGTTTTTTATGTATGTGTCATGCCACACAAGGATACGCCAATATGTCAGTTCGGTGGAGCTGACATCACAAACAGGCATATGTTGTTTCAATGTGATGGCCGAGGAAGATTTTAAAGGATTTTAACTGTTAGGTAAGCGTTTTCAAATAATAATTGCGCTTTTTATCAATATAAATCACACTTTTTGCCTATAATACATTTTTCGCCAATACTACACTATTTGGCAATGCCACTACTTGTATCAGTACAAATCACACATTTTGCTAGTATTACACGTTTTGGCAATATGTTCCTCTTTTTCAATACTATCTTTTTTCAAATGATATAATTTTTATCAATTAAAATTAAACTTTTTGCCAGTAGTAAACCTAAATGTTGTGCCAATATTACATTTTTTGCCAATATTAATTATGGCAAGCCGATTTGCCGCTACGACGGAAACGTAGATTCTAATTACGTTACAGATACGGTTATAACGGCCAAACTATCGGAAGGGCGAATTAAAAATTGTACGTTTGATTATTGCAGATCATGAACCCAACATGTTACGAGATGAAAATAACTTAATAAAAACGTTCAAATCTCGGCTTTTACGAGATGTTCGTTTTGTTGATTTCGCTTTTAGCTTGTTTGCTAACAAATGGAGAGTCCCATAGCTGTGAAAAGTAAAGCGCCTGTACGTCGGCTGCTTAACGTAACACAGGTATCGTATTTGTCGTATGGTCGGCTCCATTTGAATCAATAACCCGTAATATTCCCTGTTTCCTGTCGTTGCTCGCTTATTCCTAGATGAGTACAGCATTGTGATGTCAGTCTTGCGCAAGTAAAAGATTTCACGGTCGTTGAAAAAGTATAGAACATTTTCATGAAAATATAAAACTAACAAATGTTGGCATATCTTTACTTTTAAATGTAATAGTACCTATAATACGAAATCAAATTACCTAATAGTTATTATCTTTATAAAAAACCCTAAAACTAACACAAAATATACAACGTATATTATAAAATAAATTTTAATATTTATTTATTAGCCTATAGTATTTATATTAATTTATCATTGTGTGTATCCTCGTGTGTATAAATACTTATTTCTGTGTTTTATTAATTTTTAAATACTTCTTTGTTGTATTAGTTTTATTATTTTATTTATATTTTGTTAAATTATTACTTATGGGTATATTATTATTTATTGTTAGGGTTTTGTTTTAGATTATATATTGTGTGTTTTAAAATGTTTCTATATTATTAAATATATTAATTGTTGTTAGTTTCTATTTTGTTTCTAAGCAGTTATTTTGTTTAGCCATGATAACCAACATTGGTTTCCTACAGTGGAATTATGTCCACAACAGGCATGTCGTTATTTTACAACAACATGTTGTTATTTGAGTTGAAAGATACAAGTTTTAATATGGGTTAGTTGTTTTACGATTTTATCTGTGAATTTGAGTTGATATATTCTAGGTTTTCCGTGTGTTCATTTCAATTCTGTTAGATTTTATTAGTTTTTTGCTATTTATATGTAGATCAATGTGCATATTTATTATGTGTATGACTAAATTGGATTTCTATGATTGAGGGTTATCTCTGCATTAAAGTGTTCCTCATACTATTAATTTTTTTTCTTAGCTTGACACAAATGGTATGTTTACAATCTATGAAATTTCGTGCATATTTCATATTCCTATTCCATTTTTGTTGTGAAGTAGGTCATTTCCATTGTTGTGTTTATTTTATTACCAACTACATTATCAAATTTAAAGGCTTGTCTGTATCTTCAGGTTTGTGTTTTTGGAAACGGTGGTTTCCAAATTGTTCTCTTTTACTTATACCAGGAAATCATGTTTTCCTTTCCTTTACACTACACTTACCTATTTCTATCTCCTCTTCTTTATCTGTGATTTTAGAAGACCTTTCTGTAAGTCCCTGATATATAGATCCCACCGGGTAGACGGTATCTGAATGGGGGCAAGTAAGGTTTTACAAATAACAATAAAACTGTACGACCCTTTCACAGGTAATAAAACACTACTGTCAACCTTTGTGTAATGAAGTGTTAGCCTCCATCGAGATGCTTCGAGGTACTTTTATTTTGGAAATTCCATAAACTCTATCGGTTGTCCGAAATACTAGACTTGCACTAAACAGTCATTTGCTCTGAAACTCTCGGTGCAACATGGAATTCCTTCATAGTTTAACAAAATGTGAAAAATATTTAAACCAGGAAGGCATAATTACGATTTTATTAATGTATATGTAAATTGCGCAGCGAAGAATCTGTCCATCGTGTGGTAAAAACCAAACTATAGTCAAATGGCAAGTATTTTATAAATTAGTATAATTATTAATATTGTACATTTTATAAATTGCGGTATATTTTCGCTAATATTATAAATAATAGAGAAGAGATTTGCTGGAAATCATGATTTTATTTGTCTCTTTTTTAACATTTTTTTTATTAACTGTTCTGTAATTATTGCAAAACTTTGAACACGAAATTACACTATCAAAGGTTAATAAAATATATTAATTTATTTCTTTTCTAGGTAACGGATCTGAACAGAATATGAGATGCAATAATAGAATCTGCGGGAGGAAAGATTCGATTCGAAATGGAACCATTTTTGCAAGCTATACAATTTCAATGTCTAAAATTGTATTAGTTTTAGTGGGTTGGCTTCTGAAGTACTCAAAAATACCATAGTTAGAGAAACGGGGTTAAATGAAAAGACTGTGCAACGGATTGTGAACGATTTTCGGGATTCAATAACGGTTTGGTTGATTGAAACGAGTACTAAGTTGGGCGGTGTCAACAGCGTCGTTGAAATTTGTGAAAGTGCTTTTGGGCGTCGAAAATATAACAGAGGGCGAGTAACAAAAACAAGATGGATTTTAGGCGGTATTGAAAGAAACACAAAAAAATGTTTTCTCAAAGTAGTTGCAAAAAGAGATGCACACACATTAAAAATTTGATTACTGAATATGTTGAGCCCGGTACAACAATAATTACTGTTAGTTGGAAAGGATATAATACACGGGCATTACTTTTGGCTGGATTTGAGCATTTTAATGTGAATCATACACCTAACTTCTTCAATTCTAATGATCGTAGCATACACACTCAGGGAATTGAATCAAACTGGGCTAAACTAAAAAGAGACATGATACGGCGAATCGGTAAAATATCTTCTCCTAATATAGAGACATACCTCACAGAATACCCTTGGAGAAGTCTTCATCCAACAACTGAGGAGTTATTTATCGATTTCATAAATGCAGTCAACAATTTGTATCCCGTTTAGACCTAATATGTAAATTAAAAAATTTTGAAAAAAAAACAAAAAACTCATTCTTCAACAGGAAAACGTAAAAATGTAAAAAAAATATAAAAGTATAAAACAACAAAAAATCTTCAAGAGGACAAGGCCCTATGGGCCGCTAATTTCATGAATTGATTGGGCAGTTTTATTATAGATGTCAACCAATTTATGTTTTTTGCGGCCCTGAGCAGAAACAACACTGATTATTTGAGTAAGTAGTAGATATATAAACGTTTAGTAGATATATAAACGTTATTTTGTAATGTAAGCTATTTATAAATGTTTAATTTCTGCAGTCTATCTAAGAATTTTGTATATGCAACTAAAACCATTTGACTGGGGGCTAACGCTTAGCTATTGTTGACTGATGACAAGGGTTGACAGGGTGGTGTCGTAAACTCAACTGGTGTCATAAAAGGCCATTGTTCCACTCACAACCTTCCTTGCCCCCATCCAGATACCGTCTACCCGATCCCACCATGCACATGTAATGCCATGAACCCTCTACCTCTACCAGCAGGTTTCGATCCGTCCTACATTAATAATCCCTACCTATCCTGTTAATACTGCCTAATCGCCTTAGAACTAAAATAACAAAATTTTAGTTTATTTTTATTTTATTTTTTAAAATTGTCTAATTTTCGATAATATTTTTTTCCTTCACCATTGCTTGTGATCATAGGAAACAATCCAATAATAACAATCATCAATATTCAATCAATGATTTATTTTCTCATATGAGATTCAATGACAAAATCATCATCAGTGAGTATAACTAGACAAATTAAAAACTCATCTGTGAGGATTCACAATCGTGTAGTATCTGTGTGATTTGGTTTTCGTTCAATTAATTATTAATTTCTCTTCTTGTTCCTTAATATATCCATATTCTTTTGGTATTTAAAATAAAACGTTTCATTATTTAGACATTTTTAAAATATTAAAAAATGAGAATTTCAAATATACTATTTATTAATGCAACATGTCCCCATGTACTGTCACATATAAATTTACAGTTACCGCCTATTTGTTGAATTTCTCAAGGTTGGAAAAGGGTTGTGAAAATACTTCAAGAAAATCATTAAATCGTCTATTTTCAGATGTAGGAAAAGGTCATACGATTCAAGCGAAATTGAAGTAGACCTAAGAAGAAAGAATAAAAGATAGACAAAGGATGGAATAGAGGTAATACAAAAGGAAAGAACTTAACGTTCTCCAGATACTGGGAGTTTGGGTACATAAACTTCGCATATTTAGAGTCACTTATTAACTATTTAAATTGGAAATTTAAAGTCACTGCCAGGGTTAAAATAAACTTGACTGAATATTTAGATAATCATAAATCTATCAAATATATGTGTGATTGCAACATCACGTGATAAGGGTTGTTAAACCCTATTATAGGAAAGTAACAAAGCAATCTATTTGTAGGTTACATCCTCTATTCATCTAGTGTCTTCAAATCACAGGTCTGCTAAAAACCACTTATATCTCATGGTATTATAAAGTAATACCCTCGAAATATTTAAAAATAATTCCTCCAAAGAAATAAAACTATAGTGCAAATACTGCTAACACGAGTTGAATCCTGAGAAGTTCCAGCTGTTAAAGGGTGTCATGAGATCTACCTTCTAGACACTTTGCATAACTCTACAGCGCAATAATGCACCTGGCGAAAACAAACACACGTTTTCCAGGTAGCTTTATAAGGTATGCAAATTTCCAGACCCTTACACAAATCCTAATTCCCCTTACAAATACCTTAATGTACTGCAACCCATCGTTATTACCTTTAAGAAGATTGTCAATGAAAAAAATTAAGTAATTCTGATTTAATTTGTTTTTTCTTACGTATTAAAAGTTTTGGTGCCAAAGTGAGTGGTTTTATCACCCTTCGACAGGCATATATATAAATGATTTGATTGCTAAAAGTTGTGTAAGCACTTTCTAACATATCTTAATAATATTTTGGTTTAACTCAACCAATTCCTTAAAAACAGGAAACGCTAACGGAAAACTGTAACTTTCTATAAGTAATTGGCACTTCCATCTGACTACAGTGGCATTTGGCGAGAATTCTTTTTACTTATAATAAGATTGGCCAAGTACGCTTGAAATACTAGCAATAATTGGTAGAAATTCTTAGCTTATTAGGGGAAGTGTATATATACATATCTGTGTGTGTGTGTGTGGTTTTTTTTTTTTTTTTTTTTTTTTTTTATAAGGAGGTGGGGGAAAGATCTTCAAAAGACTCATCTCAGTATGGAGCCGAGACGCCTACCGACTAAAAAACCCCCTTCTCCTCTTTCCAAAAGCCTTAATTCCCCGCGGGACAGCCGCTAGGCACTACTTCACGGGACGGCATTAGCGCTTACGCTCTCCCATCTTTTTCCTTCCCTACGTCTCCCACTAACTATTAGCTGGGTGTACTTTCCTTTTCTTTTCTTCCTTCCGCAGTTCTGTAATCACTTCTCTGGTGAAGTCCGTTGTGGCGTTCCATATAGCTTCTGATGCGAGCATTTGCTCTACCAAGTTTTCTGGCGTAATCGCCACGTTGGTTAGCCTTTCGAATTCTCTTCGCTGTGGGTCAAATCTTGGACATGTGAAGAACACATGCCTCGCGTCCTCTTCTGCTCCATGACATACTGGACAATTCGGTGAGTCCTCTTGCTTATACTTATATAAGTATTGTCGAAAGCATCCATGTCCAGTAAGTAGCTGCGTCAGGTAGTAATTGGGATCACCGTGCTGACGGTTGGTCCATTCCGCTATCCGTGGGATGAGCTGGTGGGTCCACCTGCCCCTTTCAGAACCATCCCACTCCACTTGCCATCGCTGTAGACTCTTCTCCCTTTCCCTTGTTCTGGAATCTTTTGCCTCCTCCGGTTCTCGGGTTCTTCGCCGATACCGTCTCCTATATTCCTCTGCAATAATCTCGATCGGCAGTAGTCCCGAGATCACGTGAGCAGCGTCCCTAGAGACAGTCCTAAACGCGCTGGTGATCCTTAATGCCATTGTGTGTGTGTGTGTGTGTGTGTGTGTGTGTGTGTGTAAAAAAATTGACATTCACACAGTATTCCTACACCCACCAACACACACACACACACACACACACACACACACACACACACACACACACACACACACACACACGTTGAAACGGGTTGGAATGTCCCGTTACAATTCAATAAAAAATTGAAATAATCTCAATTTATAAAATATAATTTAAATAAATTTTCAAGCCATGAATATTGATCATTAATTCTATTATTCTAAAATAAATTGTAATTGGACAAAAATCGTGAGCGTTTTGGTGCTCTCTCGTAAATAGGCCACTGGCCAGAAAGGTCATAGTTTCTGTTAAATTAGCAAAATTACCAAAATGGATTTCTAGAGCATAAACTCGAGGCCGCGAAGTGCGGGAATAATCTAGTATGTCTTAATTTATGTCTAGTGAAAACTAAACATCGAAATATGAAAAATCACGGTTAAATTTTCATTTGTCAAGAAACTGGCTTCGTCGAATTTGTCCGTTCCTGCTTCCTGGATGAACCAAATTCCAGACGAGAAGAACTATCAGTCTGGAAGCATAAAGTCATCTCCTTGGACCTTGGGACGTATCTTGGAAAGTGCGAGAATTGGGCAAATCATGATTTTTATACAAATTTAGTAATTAAATAAAATTTGATCTTGAAATACGTTCCAAAGGTTCAAATAAATGCTTTAAATGTGTAAAATTATAAATAATGGCTTTATTTCCTTGACAATTAAATAGAAAATTGGAAATTACAAAATTATTTAGTTATAAAAATGGTTATGTAAAAATGTTCAAATGTTTGCAAATAGAGAAATAGTAAAGTATATGGAAAAAGATAGAAAGAAGATTAGCCATATTTATAAAATAAATTCATTCATAATATCTAAGAAAATGCAGTAAAGTTTGTTACAACCAGTAGTTAAATAAACTGGGAAAAAATATTTATCAATATTTAACTTGTAGAAAAATATAAATAATTTCTCAACCAGAAATTATTAAACAAAGTCAATCACAAATTATTTAGTATTTTGAATGAGTGATAAAATTTGAAATTTAGTTTTAATTAAAATATTTCAAATTATATATATATATATATATATATATATATATATATATATATATATATATATATAAATTCATAAGCTTGTAAATCAATGATTTCTGTGGCAGTAGAATTAGTAACAAATTTGGTTTAAATAATACAATATGTAAATTTATTGAATGTCATTTAACTGCTGGCACAAAATAAGATCATAAATTAAATTTGAAATTTACAATAATTGAAATAAACTTAGCCAACCTCCCTGCAATAAATATCAAAGTAATTTTAGTTTATTTAAAGAAAATTTAATTTATGTTTTATTAGCTAAGGACTTTAAGATAGTACCATTTGAAAGTATATATTCAATTTATTTCAGTTACAAATTTCTTTATTATTAAATTCAGTTTCCAACAAAAGTTAAAGGAGTAAATTTTATTGAATTAATCCTGTGTACAAAAATAATAAATTTAATTATTTCCCAACTAGTAAATTATAATAGTAAATTAATAAAATCAATACAATTAGTAAAATCCAGCCTATTAGAGTCAGTCATATTTATTTAATAATAAATAGCTTGAAATCAATGTGCAACCTAAAGATAATCGAGCAACCCATCCAGAGAAATTAATTAAATTAAATTATAAATTATGAGCTAGCTTAAGGACTAGTTGGTTTTGCTTTAAAGCCCAGGAGTTGATACTCATTGGCAGGTTTTACCATATGAAACACAGGACCTCTTTTAAGAGGATATGGTAAGACTCTATCTTGCACGGACTTCACTAAAGCAGGAGCCTGGTGGAGAGATGTCTTCAAAGCATGGTAAGGCAAACTTATGATGTGATAAATTTTATGTGTTTTCAGCTGACATAAATTAGAGCATATGACAGACCACTGACCTTACCATGACTTTAAATACACTTTATAGACAACGTTCCCAGGGTATACTTAATAGATGGGATTTAAATACTTGCTCATGTAACTAGGTGGTAGGCAACTTTCGACAGGTTGAAGGTTGGCGGGGTGAAGCACCGTTGCAACACACACACACACACACATCCCTTGTTTTTTATTTCATACTCTATTTGCTCACATGTGAAATTCGAATGTTTTGCATAAACCCAATACAGTTCCCAGAAACTGTCAAACTACATTATTGAACACCTGCCTTTAAACCGCTTCCGCCTCAACAACGCATCTAAAGTTCAACCTAAACATTCATGAACACCGCCTCTTGGGCTTTAAAACGTTTTTCTTCTGCAATTTTTATAAATTTTATTACTCGTTCAATTCCAACATCTAAATCATAAATTTGAACATGTAATTATATTAAATACAAATTATTCAACTAAAATATATGTATTAAATGTAGAAATGCAACAATATATCACAGTGTTGCTCAATAGGTAAACGACTGAAAATCAATGCACTTCTAAATAGCAAACTCTATGTAGCAGAGGAGATGGAAGATTAATGAAATTTCTGTAGAAGTTTACAAAGCTTGAAACTGCTGCAGGCATGCTGTTCTCAGTATCTTCTTAATGTACAAAGTACCTGGTGTATTAGTTTCTCAACTTCACTCCTATGTATTAAAACTAAAAAGTTATGAAATTGTTCTACTTCGCTGACATCCTTCAGGTGCCGCCGTATTTCTTCTCCCAACAAGAGATATAAATAAAACTAAGTAATTTATTTTTAATAATTTCATTAAAAAACAGCAAAATGGACGTAGAATTTAATAGTTTTATTTCAAGGTGTAATATTTGTATTAGAAAACTAAATTAATGCCAAGTCTAATTTCTTTGCAATTTTACTACATGAACTCATCCATGTTCATATACTATAATAACATATTAAGCTAGTCAATCATTCACTGTCATAGCTATAATATGTATGTCAAACTTTACTTACTTATAATATGAGGAGCTTATAGCCTGGACGAATAGTCAAAATAAAATTAATTATCTCTAGTTCACAATATTTGTTTCAGATGGATCTCCCTATAATCGAAAAGGCCATTTTATTATAAATAATTTTAAAATTTATATGATTCCATAAATCTGGTTTTCTTGAAAATGATTGGCTTATGGCCAAAACCACTTTGTAATTTCAATACTTATTATTCATTATTTAAACATTTTTGTTATACTAATTAATTTTATTACTTTTAGGATTTATTTAATTTTCAACATAGAATGAAGTCAAGTTTAAGTTTAATTGGTAATTTGAATTTAATAAATTTAACTGACTAAATTTGACGCTAATTTGTATATAATAGAGAAAATGACTTGCCAAGGATTTCCCTGCCGGTCCTGGAGTCCTCCCGTCTGGATTCCCTGGTCCCTGGACATCGGAAGTTCTCATCCCTGGTCAGTCGATGAAAGTCTTTCTCCATTTCCGCGTCCTGGAGGCTGAGTCTGGAGCCCATGTCCAGATGGTCTTAGACGGCGGAAGCGTGATAGTTTTGTCCCATCTGGCCTTATGGTGGTTCTAGGCGCGATCCGACATTACGGCCTTAGCGCCTCGTATTAAAAATTTTTACAGACTGCCTTACATTTCCCTAAGTTCCTGTATTTATTGCGGCTATGTAACCTTTCCCCCCTGCTCTAAGCTCGTCGCTATCTCCGTGCTTCTTTTCTTGTACGGGCCTGTTGGACAACGTATTCGATTCAACCTGCATAATTTTGTTATCGGTTTTATAACACTGAAAAATGTCTATTATTTTAAAATGGCTGTAACATTTTTGTTATTTAAGTTTTTTAAAATCTGTTTTCACTTCATTTTGGATCTTGCTGGTCATTTCAAAATGTCAGTGATAGTTCTACGTGACCTAGTTCTCAAGTTAGCATTTTTCGGCACTTAGAAAATTTCATTGCACTCCCGTTTGTCAAATATAGTTAGTTATTACAGTTTCATGCTATTATAATTTTTAATTTGTCTTTATTTGTTGAATTTCACAAGGTTAGAAAAGGGTTGTGAAAATACTTGAAGAAAATCTTTAAATCGTCTATTTTGAGATATAGGAAACGATCATACTAACGCAAAATTGAAGTAGACCTAAGACACACACACACACACACACACACACACACACATACACACACACACACACACACACACACACACACACACACACACACACACACACACACACACACACACACACACACACACACACACACACACACACACACACACACACACACACACACACACACACACACACATACACAGAGAGAGAGAGAGAGAAATACAAACATTAAATTACGTTTTACAAACAAAACAAAGACGTTTTCTGCGCTTAGCTCTTTTGTAACATGACCAAAATCTTCTAAGCTATATATTTTTCAAATACTAGCAACTTTAAACTTTCTTTTAAAATATCTTAAAAATAATAATCTTGTCCTAACACCAGCAACCGTGTTATTTGTAAGTATTAGCTTGTAAATACCTCGCTTTACCATCAGCTGCTTTGTCGGAGTTATGCTTTTGTAGATGCAACGCCTACCTATACTTTAACACAAAGACTAAATTCTTCCTTTGATGTTTCTAAGTATCTCATAAACCGTAACTGTAATTCGAATCTGTCTCTGGACTAATTTAAAATTTATTATCTCATCCATGTTCATATACTTACTTGTATGTAAATGTCAAACTTTAATTACTTATAATATGAGGAGCTTATAGCCTGGACGAATAGTCTAAATAAAATTAATAATCTCTTGTTCACAATATTTGTTTCAGATGGATCTCCCTATAATCGAAAAGGTCGTGGTTGATATACAGACAGAAAGACTGTTAGCTCTCACTGAGATCAATGAAATCCTACGTCGACACGCAACAGGACATCCCATCTGCCTATTCGACTGTCTGCATTCCGTAGGTGCAAAACCATTTAGCCTTGCCCTCCTTAATGAGGTACAGAGACTCATTGGAGCTTGTCATCTGGTGGGTTCCGTATTATCATTAAAAGCACTTGATCAGCATATCGCAGTAATACATATAGGGGAAAATTCTTTGGCGAAAACATTGCCGTTGTATTACTTTAATAAATCTTCAGAAGAATTTAAATAAGAAAAAGCAATTAATTCGTAAGTTACTGAAAACTCAAAAACATATTGTTCGATTAATATCTGTTAGCAACTCATTATTTCGTATTCACATTTGCAGTAGGTTATGTCTCATTATTAACTATAACCAAACGAAAATAGTGCGTGCATATTCTTGATTTCAACCTTTAAACGATCGATAGTAAAAGACGACATTTCGATCGAATTCGATACATCGCCCAATCGATATATCGTCTTTAATAATCAGCTCGGATGATTAATTTAAATTGGACATTTTGTAACTCATGAAAGCAGTGTATAGACCTATAAGGTTAGAGAGTAGGCTAGACTTACTTTTCTACCAAAAGTAAAAAAAAGGTTTTATTTTATTTTCGATCGTTTAGTAAATAGTTTTATTACTTGGGTAATATTTCAAACAACCATATTCGGTATATAAGTGTATTGAATATTATGTACAATTTATTAGATACGAGTTCCTGAAATACAAATAATTGCAAACAAAAAATTCATTACTTTAGACGAAATTTCATTTGTTGTTCTTAAACACACAGAAATAAAACTACTTTAAATTATTATAATTATTATTTATTACAATTCTGTCTTGAATATTACTATACCTTATGATTTTGGGCTTATCTTTATTAAAATTTTGATTAGGATGCATAATAAAAATTATCGATTTTATATATAATGGGAGGGACTTGGACAGTTCCTCCTAGAGAACAAGGCCAGAGCGCTCTGCTAGTGACGTCACAAGACGAGGCTGACTAAGCGGAGTAAACATCTAGCAAACCCTTACCGTACGGTTGTTACAAAAATATTAAGACATGTTTACTTTGTTATTTACGTTTAATTACAATTTATTTTTACTAATGAAAATATAATAATTTAATGTCCTATCATTTGGTAAATGTGCTACTGAAAAACTAAAATTTGCTTTCAACAAGTAGTTAACTAGCATTCACTTGTTGAATTTCTATTACAATCAACTAACAACCTATCATACACATTCTCATCCATATAACTAAAAACCATAAATTCAAATAATTTACTTACCATTCCAAAAACATACAAATCTTGACGAATAAGGTCTAAAAGAGTTGTGGTTTAGATCCGTTAGGGAATAATGCATTTAAACGATATTACCAAAGATTAATTTTCACCAACCATCATCACATTGTTGACTCACTCACACAAACGGGATTAATAATAAGAATGTAAATGTTAGTTTAAGTAGACCTTATATTTTATTTGAATTATCTTGGTTTTTATATCCTATAATTAAATATACAAAAATACAATTTCAAGCTGTAACTGTAGAATAGTTCTGACCTTCTACTAGTTAGGTTAGTAGGTTGGGCCTATTAGTAGATATATATATATATATATATATATATATATATATATATATATATATATATATATATATATTGTAATAATTGGTAAATTCTCTTTTATAATTCTTAATAAAATTTATAAGTTAAAAGAAATAACGATTCAATGCTGCTTTTGTTACAAAAATTTTAATATCTTAATATGACATTCCTTATTTTCTTTTATAAAGTCACTTACTAATTACAAAGTCTTATTTCATCCACAAAGAATTACAAAAATTAAGCTTTATTAGCCTAAGTCTAAAATTTGTTTATGGCAGCAAGAAGTTTAGTTATAAATTTTAATAATTATTGAATTTGATTTAATTACTTTAATTTGAGCTTGAGCTCTCCTTATCTCGGGTTAATAGGTGGGTTTTCTAAATTTTGAATAATAAAATTTGAGTTGGTAATTTCAAAAAAATATCTAAGTGACAATTCTTACAAGCTAAAATTTTTTACAAGTTATTTGGTTTCTAATTAAATAATTTCCTGAATAATGTCTTCTTAATCGATCAGTTCAATGATTTGGCTTAATGTTATTCTGTAATTATGATTTGAATACGATACTGCACTTTCCGCACCAGTTAAAAAAATAAAATTTCTACAGCCAATTCTGAAACACGTCTGCCTCGTTCAAATGGTCTGTCCCAACTAACTGACGCTCCCTTTTTAGCAATAAAATGGCCAAGTCGTCAATTTCCGCTATTTTCTCGTTTATTCCTTGTAACAGCTTTACGGATGTCATGTTCACCGCCTCTGATACACTTCTTCTTCTTAACAACTGCACTTAAATTTCTTTGCAAAACAATTGCATTTAAATCTTATTTCCCAAACTGTTTTAGATTATATCTCCACGAGAAATATTTAAAACAAATATCTTTTGCCGGTCAATGCGCACGCAACTCCACAAATTCGTTCTCCCATCTTGTTTACTTCAGAACATTTCACTAGCTTGCCGTTTGAAAGTTTTAAGTGTATTTATATCGTTCTATTTTTCTATTCAAATTGTTATCTATTAATTACTTCTAATACATTTTCTTATAAATAGTGATTTGTGTGTTTTTTTTTCTTTTTATATAAAATCTTGTGATTAGATCTAAAATGTGGCCATGTGCATTTTCTACACAAGTGAAATTAGGTTATGTTTACATTTCGCTACTGGTATATTTTAGTAATTTTTTTACATACTGAATTTATTTATATATATTTATCTTATTTTGTAAGTGCCTTTTATATATATATATACTACTTCAAAATGTTACATAGTCCCCAAATTTAGATAAAAAAAAATTTTGATTCCAAAATTCCTTTTTTTTATCTCAATTTTCACATTTTGGGAGTAAACTCTTACTCTATCCTTCTTGCTTGTCTGCTGCCCTCTAATTACATATGATATACTTAACTCCTAACAATACAATAAATTAACAATTAACATTTAATCAACAATCCTCTTATACTCTTAACATCTAGTACATTAATCATTTTCTGATTCTTAGAATCTATTTTATAACCTTTTTCTTTTTCTTTCTTTATTTTAATTTTAATAGAATGGAATCTTTCTAATCATAAGTCTTTTTATTTATCTATATAATCTATCTTCTGACACAGTGTTTTTTTTTCTTAATTTTAGCCTAACCGAGTCATAGCATGTCTAGGTTGTTTGTAGGTTAGGTCCTTGTTCTTATTCGTTCATCCCTTCCTATTTTATTTAAATTTATATATTTTTTATTTCTTTATTTTTTTTCAGTGTTTGTTTAATTATTAAGTCATTTCTTGTCCATTGTCATTTCCGGTTTATTTGTTATCTATCCCTCCTACATTCGCTTCCTTCTCCTAATACTTTTATATCCTGAGTCATTCCTGTTGTTACCATCTTATTATTCCTTGTTATTTTCCTTTCTCTCGACTTCTCCCTTACTATTTAATTTGTTCTATCTGAAATTTATCTGATTCTCCATGGTGTGCCTCCCTTGGTTCATAAAATTTCCTTAACAAGCTAATATGGAAAATTCCTCTAATTTTATTGCTTCTAGCATCTTTGATTTCATAAGTCGCCTTGCCATATTTCTTGGTGATCACATAAGGTCCATCATATATATAAAATAATTTTGCCATCTCACCTCTTATACCCTGTGGTTGCCAATTTTCTTTTACTAATACCTTGTCCCCAACATTTAATTCTTCTATTTTATGAGTTCTATTAAATTTCTCTGCTCTCTTATGAGCCTTCTTCTTAATTCTACTCCTAGCAATTTCTAAATGTCTTTCTAAATTTATTAATTTTGAACTCCAGCCTAAATTTTTTATTTCCTTTTGCCAAAACCTTTCATCCTGAATTTCTAGTTGTAGCTGGTTAGGTGTGTATCCTGTAGTCTCATGAGGAATTTCATTAATTGCCTGGTTAATAACCTCTACATATTTTCCCCATTCTCTATGGTTATGATGACAATATGTTCTCAAACATCTAATGATCTCCTTATTCACCCTCTCAACGATATTGCTTTGTGGCCTCCTTATTGGAGAAAATATTGGTTTCATTTCTCTATTTTTAATATACTCCAGCCATTTCTTATTATTAAACTGGGTTCCATGATCAGTCTGTATTCTTTCTACTCTCCCGAATTTTTCTATATAATTTTCTAAACATTTAATTGCCTCCCCTGTGGTTGCCTTTTTCAATTTATAGATTTGAACGAATTTTGTAAATACATCTAAAATTACTAATAAATACTTATAGCCTCCTACAGTTCTTTGAAATGGTCCTATAAAATCAATTGACAATTGCTCCTTTGGTTTTTCCACTTGGATCCCTTTCATCTCTCCAAAATTACCTTGGGTTACATTTTTAGCTCTTTGACAAATATTACATGTTTTAATAATTCCCCTAATGCTTTTTCCCATTTTCTTCCAAGTGAAGCTCTCTGATAATATGGTATGACATTTCTTAGCTCCTGCATGCAGGTAATATTCATGACAAGTACCCACTATTTCTTTAATCATTCCCTTTGGTACTACTATTTTCCAACTTTCCCTATTTCTTTTATATACTAAGTTATTAATAATTTTATAATTTTGAGAATAATTTTGAATGTTTTCTTTTATTTCTCTAACTTCCAAATCTTCTACTTGTAATTTACTAAATTCTTTAAATTTTGTACACATTTCCATATCCATAACTCTTTCTATATAATTTATTTGTAATTCTGAATTTTGGTCTCTTCTTTCAAACTTATTTTTGTCACAAGGGTTCCTGCTCAATAGGTCTGCAACTACATTTTCTTTTCCTTTACAGTGTTCAATAGTATAATCGTATTCTTGCATTAGTAATATCCATCTATGCAATCTTGAATTTAAAATTTTACAAGTCTTAATAAAAGTTAAGGCCTGATGGTCAGTTTGGATCACAATTTTTCTTCCTAGGATGATCTGTCTTGCTTTCTGCAGACAAAACAATATAGCAAGTAGTTCCTTCTCAGTGGTATAATATTTAACTTCACTTCCTTTTAATGTGCGGTTCATAAACATTACTGCCTTTTTCTCCCCCTTTTCATCAATCTGATAGATGTGTCCTCCTATGGCATATTCACTGGCATCTGTTTGTAGGTAAAATGTTTTCTGGTAATCTGGGTGAGTAAGTACATTTGTTTCCAAAAATTTTTTCTCTAATTTAATAAAATTTCGCTCCTCCCCTTCTGTCCAAATAAATTTGTTTCTATTAGATAATAATTTTAATAATGGTTGTACAAATTCTGAATATTTTTCTATAAATTTATTATAATAATTAGCCATTCCAATAAAACCTTTTAACTGTCGAGAATTTTTAGGTGAGGGAAATTCTAATATAGCTCTAACCTTCTCTTCATCCATTTTTACTCCATTTGTAGTCAATCTATACCCTAAGAATGAAATATCTTTTCTACAGAACTCTGATTTATCAAATTTAATGGTCATGTTGTTTTTTAAAAAAATTTGGAAGATCTTTTCTAGGTGTTTTTTATGCTCCTCAAATGTCTCAGACATACAGACTATATCATCTACATATATTAAGGTGAAATCTTCTAATTCCTCCCTCATAATACTGTCCATAGCTCTTGCCAATGCTGCTAGAGATGTTTTCAATCCATAGGGTGTAACAACAAACTGGTATGTTTTCCCTCTATGTTGGAATGCAGTATATTTTCTTGACTCCTCTTCCAATTCAACCTGCCAGAAACTGTTAGTGAGGTCCATGGTACTCAACCAATTAACTCTCTTTGCTCTGTGTAGAATCTCATTTATTCCTCTATAGCAATCATAATCCGGAATTATAATTTCATTTAGTTTTCTTGCATCTAAACATAATCTAACTTTCCCATTGGTTTTGATGGCTGGGACTATTGGATTAATATATGGGCTAGTACTTCTTTCAATTATACCTAACCTCAACATTTTCTCTATCTCTTCTTGTACCTGATCTTGGTACTTTGTAGGAATTGGGTAATTTCTTTGGTAAAATGGTACATCTTCCCTAACTTTAATCTTATGTTTATATGCAGTGCATAAACCGGGCTGGTCTGAAAATACTTCTTTATACTTCTCTATTAAATCACTCATCTCCTGTCTTTGTTCCTCAGTTACCTCTTCATTCCCTATTCTTTCAAAAATATCCTCTTTTTTTATCTCTCCCTCCTCTTGTACAATTTTAATATAATTTTGACTCTGGTTTCCAAAAGTTTCAAATTCTTCCCATTTCCATTTTCCAACCTACTTGAGGCAAATCCTCTGTTCATCTCTTCTTTCATCTCCTTATTTTCCTCCTTTATTTCCTCACTATTTTTATTTAATTTCCTTATTTCTTCATTACTCTGTTCGAATTTTCTATTCATTTCTTTTTTTATTTCCTCCTTACTCTCTTCAAATTTTCTATTCATTTCCTCTCTCCCTGTATTTATGTTTACACTCATTTCCATTAAAGTCCTCATTATATTCCTTAAATCAACACCCTCATTATTTCCCTTTTTCTGTTGGGTTTGCATCAGTGGTAATCCCCTAGCCTCATCTACTTGGGTTTCCACCTCACTCTCTTCTATAGGCATATCTGTGCCTTCCGTTTCTGTCTCTTGTATTTCTAGACTTGTCCCTTTTTCCAATTCTATTAGGCCTATTGTAGCTTCTTCCTCTTTTTCATTTATTTTTTCTTTTAATGTCACATATTTTCCTTTTGCAGCTTCCTCAATTGCTGTACCCTTCCTAGACCTACTATGTTTGTTATATTCCTCTAATTTTTCTGTTTTTTTTTTCGCTTTCTCCCCCCTTAAATTATATGTACCTGTTTCAGATTCCATTTTTTTTTTTATTTCTTTATCTAAAATTTCAAAATTCCCCTTTATGCTATTTAAATTTTGAAAATTAAAAAAAATTATTGACTTATGGTTGCAAAGTCCTGAAAAGTAAACAATATTAATACAAATATTTAGTTAATAATCTTATCTAAAGTGCCTTAAGGTTAATTCTTAAATTTTTTTTATAATCGAGCCCCACGTTTGTGTGCCAAATGTAATAATTGGTAAATTCTCTTTTATAAGTCTTAATAAAATTTATAAGTTAAAAGAAATAACGATTCAATGCTGCTTTTGTTACAAAAATTTTAATATCTTAATATGACATTCCTTATTTTCTTTTATAAAGTCACTTACTAATTACAAAGTCTTATTTCATCCACAAAGAATTACAAAAATTAAGCTTTATTAGCCTAAGTCTAAAATTTGTTTATGGCAGCAAGAAGTTTAGTTATAAATTTTAATAATTATTGAATTTGATTTAATTACTTTAATTTGAGCTTGAGCTCTCCTTATCTCGGGTTAATAGGTGGGTTTTCTAAATTTTGAATAATAAAATTTGAGTTGGCACTTTCAAAAAAATATCTAAGTTACAATTCTTACAAGCTAAAATTTTTTACAAGTTATTTGGTTTCTAATTAAATAATTTCCTGAATAATGTCTTCTTAATCGATCAGTTCAATGATTTGGCTTAATGTTATTCTGTAATTATGATTTGAATACTATACTGCACTTTCCGCACCAGTTAAAAAAATAAAATTTCTACAGCCAATTCTGAAACACGTCTGCCTCGTTCAAATGCTCTGTCCCAACTAACTGACGCTCCCTTTTTAGCAATAAAATGGCCAAGTCGTCAATTTCCGCTATTTTCTCGTTTATTCCTTGTAACAGCTTTACGGATGTCATGTTCACCGCCTCTGATACACTTCTTCTTCTTAACAACTGCACTTAAATTTCTTTGCAAAACAATTGCATTTAAATCTTATTTCCCAAACTGTTTTAGATTATATCTCCACGAGAAATATTTAAAACGAATATCTTTTGCCGGTCAATGTGCACGCAACTCCACAAATTCGTTCTCCCATCTTGTTTACTTCAGAACATTTCACTAGCTTGCCGTTTGAAAGTTTTAAGTGTATTTATATCGTTCTATTTTTCTATTCAAATTGTTATCTATTAATTACTTCTAATACATTTTCTTATAAATAGTGATTTGTGTGTTTTTTTTCTTTTTATATAAAATCTTGTGATTAGATCTAAAATGTGGCCATGTGCATTTTCTACACAAGTGAAATTAGGTTATGTTTACATTTCGTTACTGGTATATTTTAGTAATTTTTTTACATACTGAATTTATTTATATATATTTATCTTATTTTGTAAGTGCCTTTTATATATATATACTACTTCAAAATGTTACAATATATATATATATATATATATATATATATATATATATATATATATATATATATATATATATATATATTTGTATTCAAACAAATATTTCTGATGCACTTGAGTAATTGTACGGATTCGAACAAATAAAACAGAAGCCTACAAGAGTTGATTGGATGAGGATATACAATACTCAGTTGTTTATTTTTTGAAATATTGTTCATGGCTCTATTATTTAACGCATTGCTATCACTAACAACACAAAAAACATATCTTATTTCTTCTAAATTAAAAATTATTCTTTTGATAAAAGGATGTAGAAGTTTGTGATCTTTATTTACAACAGGTGATATGTGTACAACCTCTTTGAATTTTTGACTGATACTGTTTTTTACATAAAAAAAGCTGACTTGGCAATAGATGAATTATTACAAACAGTACCAACTACATTAACCCCCCTAACCCCCCTCACCCTGTAATCTAGGTAATCTTCGATGTGAATTTCATCCATTCAGAGGATTACCTTTTTTTTCAAATTCTTTTAAAATTCTATACTGTGTTTGTGCATAAGTAAGGAAAGCTTTTCCTTCCCCATTTGGATCATTTAAATAGTTATGATTCACAGTCTTAGAAATTGTATGCATGGGGGCTTATTGTGTACAATATATAACGTTTTTTTTATATTACCGCCAACTAGAAATAGTAAATAGTTCCAATAATCGCCACGAGCGACCGGTGCTTTTCAGGGGACCGATGTTAAACAGCTGTTTTTGGCGAAACTTGTATTTCCGGTCAATTGATGAAAACAAAAAATTAAGCTAAGAAAAGAAGTCGTCTAGTAGCATTCTGATAGTAAGAGTCAACAAGAACAGGTCCTTGGCGTCTTCCTAGAGACCGAGGGAGAACATTCCGCGGCATGCTATCTTCCGGAGAAAACCAGTGAGGTAACAGATATAAAGACGACCCGCAACAGGTAAATGTTTAAAATACATTTGTATTATATTTATTTATATAAATACGCATATGAGCCCACGGCCCATAGAAAATTATTTGTTGTAATTCATTATTCTAAATTCTATTTCAATATTAATATTAATAATTTCGTTCTTTTAACTCCTCCGATGGAGGTGTTCTAACAAGTAGTAAAGACAATACCATCGTCTCAACTGAATATCTTAATCTTTTCTTGGCTGTTGTTAGTAATTTAATTGGTTTTGCAATAAAAGACAAACTAGTATTTTTCTCATACGTTTCAGGGGACAGATTTCTTCCTTATAATATTTTACAGATAACCTAATAATAATGAGCAATTGTTAATGTCGTTATTTTCTTTCTTTTCTAAAAGAGATCACATTTCTATTACATTTTCAATCTCACCAATCTTATTACACACAAATGGCGTTTTCTTCTTTCACACATTAGGTATTTCTTTACCAAAGAAAAAGGTTTCTAATTTCAAATTACTGCTATAACAACTGAAAGTGTAACAACAGGGCCTGCAACATGTATTAATTTAAATATTGTTACTTTATTATTTTAAGGAACGTTTGTCATCCTTTTGGAATTTGAAATGTATTAAAAATGTTTATTAGTTTATTCAAATTAGAAAAGCACTTAGCTTTTTTGTCTTGCAAAATTTGTTGTGTACTCAATTATATGATTAATCTGAAGTAATTTTCATATATCCTTTTCAACTTTTTTCTTCTACATTTACGATTTGAGAAATGATATAGCACAATACAACGGCCGATTATAGTACCCACTTAGTAGCCCGGCACCGGGAGAGATGAAACTCGTCAGCCTCAGCGCTATACGTCACGCAGGTTGTGACGTCAGAGCGCTCTGGCCTTGTTCTCTAGGACCGGGGTCTAGGCCCGCAACAGATTTTTTTCGGCCCGCGGAAAGCTATCATAACGAAAAAAAATTTATTTGGTAGTATATTAAGGTAAAAGTCAAATTAGTCAACTCAAAATCTCACAAAAATTTAGTTTTTAATTAAAAAAAAAAAACACGCTAGTTCACAGCAGACTAGTTTCGGATGTCACCTTCCTCAGTGCTTGCTACTACTGTCGTACTACTTTGAGTCGTAACTAAATATATTTCCTTTTAAGTATTTTTATCATTAAATATGAGTACAATACTCGTCTCTCACTTGCCACTTCTTTTCTCTATAAGTGTAAAACTGGCTGTAAACAAGTGAAAAAACTAAGCAAGAAAATCTCAAAAACCACCACTGAGCTCTTGATTATAAAAGACGTCGTGGATGTATGGGGGGGGGGGGGGTTAGACATTCTGGCCTGAAATATTGCCTATCCTCCAAATGTTTTCGATGTGGCCCTTAAGTAGAAAAGGTTGGAGACTCCTGCTCTAGGAGGTACTGGTTCGGGACTATTGCCTTCCTAAATTCGCAAATATTTATAAGGAAATTCAATTAAAATTATGACAAGATAGTTTCCATATAAAATAAGTTAACAGTAAATTAAGAGCTGTTAATAATCATGCGTATACAATAACATGCAAAAGATACCCGTAAGGGCTGTACGGACTAGCTGCCCCTACTAAGAGGGGTTTAGCGTCACTCGCGATAACTCTGTCTAAGATAAACACTACTGATAACACTCACCTCACTATCTCACACGCTATTACACCTTCCACAAATACAACATAAGTTTTATATATAGAACACTTACATCTTCTAGGGAAATTTGACTGGTCAGAACCATTGCGCATTATGACTGTTAGCTTAGCAAACTCTGATCCGAGATGCTGCTGTCAGCTTGCTTTGTCGAAGACGTAAGAACGGATGCTGATCTATCAACAGCTTCGTCCTTGGTCAGGGAGTGTCCACGACTCACAGTAGCCTTTACCAAGTACTCGTCTGTTGCCCATCCAGTCTAGATAAAGAGAAATTGGGCGTTGGAAAGGTTCCATGAGTGTACCCGTTCCTGTAGTACAGCTTGTAACGCTTGACACGACGGCTGGGGTTTACAACTTTATGGAACCTAGAAATAATAAAGTTATTATTTAACACTTGACTTTATCATTAGTAAAATGTAAGTGTTGAACTTACAATCTGGCTATAGAAGTTACACGAACGGAGATAGTTTAAAGAGGCAAAGTCATGATTCGTCTGTTGAGCCTAGGGTTGAAGAAGGAGTAAGACGTTGTTGTTGCCAATGTCACCGGCGCTGCCATTACCAAAATTAAGAATATATTCTAGCGCTGAATAAGGAAAAGATCTTTCTAAAGTTTCTCCTTTCCTTATTATTAAGGCTATATATACTTCTTGTAATTGAAGTCTGTCGCATCTAATAAGAAACTGAGAAATGGGATACTGCTAAATGCACCCTGTACTTTAAGCCAAACTCGTGCTCTTGTAAAAATAATCTGTTTCTTTGACCAGGTCATGGTATCTGTGGCTACCCACATAGATCCTTGAATTTTGCAAAGGGGTTTATCACATATAGTGATTTTATGAACGTCTTTGTCGATTAAATCTAGTCAGTTACGGATGTCGTGCTTATTATGAAGACTAACAAAAAAAACTTGCAACAGCACAGTTTATTCTTACTGTTGGCCACCCAGTCCGTGACTGTATCGGTGTAGTATTTCTAAACATAATAACCCCTTAAAAAGTAGTAGCCATTCAAACAGCTGTTCTGTATAAGTTCACTGTATAAGTTGCCACCTCACGACAATATTCAACACATTCATATGAAGTAGTGGATATATCATCAATATTCATAATAAGCCAGATACCAACTCTGTTCTTATTGGTAAGAGATTATAATGCTTACCGATGGTTGAAGATCACCTACTTGGAATTTTCAAGGACCACATGGGGAGAGAGTAAGACCGGAACTGGATCTATGACTGCTAAATGACGGTAGTAATTTAACAGAGTCCTCTGGTTAACTGACAGCTGTGGACTAATCTTTCCGCAGTCCACTTTTGGCTACTAGGTTCACATGGTCAGTACTTAACGATTTTAATGAAAGCGATATTATACTAATTAAGTTTAATTTGTGTGACTCCTCTCCCGGTTACACTCGATTAGGTTTTAGATTGGAATTTAGTTTTTAGTTTTAGTTAGTTGAATTTATAACTAACCCTGTAGCTACTCCAGTTACGGCGTTAACCTTATTGGTTTTTTGTCAAAAAAAGAAACCACCTCTTCCATGTTGACCTATCAATCTGCAGCCCCCATTTAACTACTAGATGCACATGGTCAGTGCTTAATGACATGTATGGAAGCGACCATGTGCCAATTAAGATCGATTTATGTGATTCCTTACCCTGTTATGCTACACATTCCCGTTGGATTTTACAAAAGCCAACTGGGACGCCTTCTCGAATTACCTTGTATCACTTGACACGGATTATCTGACACCAATTAATGCAATTGTTGACAATTTACTAAGACTATTTTGAATGCCGCTGAAAAGACCATTCCTAAATCATCTGTGAACGCACACCGCCCACCTGTTCCGTGGTGGAACGATTAATGCACAGAAATCCTCCGTTTACAGCATAGAGCTATAAGGAGATTTATAGGTTTTCCAAGGCTTGAATACCTAGTCCCTCGAGTAGCACTCAAGCTGGGGCTCCGGTTTCAGAATTCACCGAACCCAGCCGTAGTAGCTCTGTCAGGATGTGCCAGTACTACTGCAAGTCCCCGTAAGCTGGCACAGGCTGTAAGAATATCTTATTCTTACACCGAACGCGATTTGCAGCTACTCAAAAATCGCCTTCGAAAGTCGGAGCTAGATCTGTGGAAGGGGCTCTTATCTCAGGATAATGCTGTACCGTCCCTCGCCGACTACAGGGTGAGGAACGCATTTTCCCTTGATCCTTCTGTGTTGAAGCCTTCAGGTTTATAACCACCTTGCAGCTGCGTACCAACACAACTGGCAATAAAACCACGCTGAATCGGTCCGTTCACATGTGGATGTGCTATGCCGCAAATGTCAGCTCAGAAAGGAGACACTGGGCCACATTCTGGGGGAAAGTACACACACGAAGCCAGCTCGCATCCACATACACAACAAGATCGTTGATCTCATTGCTTTGAACGCCGCGAGGGCTGAGGCGGTAGTTATTACCAAGGAACGGCAGTTTTCCCTGGTGGGGAAGAGGGTTCTCAAACCTGACCTGGTCATTAAAAACCGGGAAGGGGTCTTGTGGTCGATGTCACAGTCCGCCACGCAGACGGAGACTCTGAACCGAGCTAGGAATAAAAAGATTCGCAAATATAGCGGACTACGTCCTCAGTTGCAGGAGCTGTATCAGGTTCCTAGCGGGGATTCCTACCAGTTGTTGTCAGGACGAGAGGGGCAATGCCCAAGCCAACCCTACAAAGCCTAAGAACTATTAAGTGGAAAGAGATGTTTTGAAAAAGAAATTATTAAACACAAAACCTATATCTTAAAGGTATGAAACAATAAGAGATGTTGATTCGGAGCTGGTTGTTAAGGGTAATTTGGGAGACATCAAATCACCGAGCGTTATGCAAACATTCCGTGGCGAATCCCTTAAAGAACGTGACTTAGATAAAGACGACATGATTGATCTTTTTAAAAGATACAACAAACAGCTAACAGGCAATGAAACTGTGTTTATACAAGTTAGTATACCGCTACAGGTGTATATACAGTGAGAGATTGTTGAAAGTTTTTTAACTTGAATAATTTTTAACTTTAAACTAATTATTTATTTGGTAGCTAATATTCAAAACAAATTAGTGCAGACCACGATGATATTTACCGATCCTATTTATTTATAGTTAATGAATTTCAAAAGTTAAATTGGTTTAGTTTTAAAACTCAATCTCTGTAGTGATCTTAATGATCTTTATATTGGCAGTATTTCTCTCCCAGCTGTTTTGTGTTTATAACGTGTATTATAAACAAGACAAGTGTGATTGTTAAAATAAGAATTTTAAGGTATTTTCACATATTTTTAATTTTGTATTTTTTTGTTTTGTTTTATTTCTGTCGTAATATACAACTGTTGTTTTAGCTTTTAGACATACGCATCAACTGTCCTAATCCTTTGATTTGTGAAGCGTCATATGTAAGTAAAATAATACACCTTAGAAACATTTGTGAACACTGAAATGTGTTTCAGAAAGTTGAGTTTTGTATAACATAAGCGAATCTGTAAAAAAACAAGGATAAATTTAACTGAATATTTTTGGAGTTTTTTAAGTAATGAAAATAATTTTTTTTAATTTAAAATCTATTGAGTCTATCCTAACCTAACTTTTTTAACTGTCGTTTTTGGCAAAACGAAAGGCATTCTAATCAAGTATTTATGAAGAAACCCCATTATTAGAGTTACTGTAGCCATTGGACATCGTTTGCATAAGCTATGTTGACAAAAAAAAAAAAATTATAACTGGTGATGCAGAAACAATTTACAACTTAAAAAAAATAACACGGTTCTGACAAAAAAAAAACTTTACAACACAATACTTCATAAAATCAATGATCTTTTATGAAACAGAATGCTACATTACAGTATAGCTTTATTACAATAGCCATAAAGTTTCCAGTTAAGATAGATTTGTTTTTTTTTTTAAAGTGTTTACTAATGCACACTCTCCATGTTCTGTTCAAAAATATCTATCAAAATGGAGGCCGATTCTCTTGGCAACAAGTTAACAGTTATTATTTTATTGTTTTCCTCAAAACTATTTGAACTTGATAACTCTATTACCAGCTGTAATTAATGTTGCCATTGTCAACTTTATGTACAATGTAAAAACTTACAATAGAATATAAGCCTGTGATACTTTTTTGTGTATGTTAGTATGAAAAATAAATGTTATGACAATCATTGAAACTTTTGCCTTTGAATTTCGTAAATATAGATTTGCTGGACTATAACTTGAGTAAATTAGTGGATAACTTACTAAGACATTTATGGTCAAACGAAGCCAAAAACTATTTCATTTTCAACTCTAAATTCTACCCCTGAATAGATGGTCTACCAATGGGAAGTCATCAGTAATTATTGAAAAACTGACTGAAAACATTTAACTTACTTGCTGATGCGTTTCGAAACGATCATTTCATTGATGTTGCCTACTTTCTGCTCTGTTAATTGTGTGTGGGTGAAAATAATGGTTAGCATAGAAAATGTGATATTGCTTTGAATTGAGAGGCTATGTAGTTTTAGTTTTGGTTTGTTTCTAATAATCTGTTGTCAGTTACACTTTTTTGTATTAACTAGGCAAAAAAACCACTACATACTGATTTATTCAGCAGACGTGTTTCATCCTAGGTCAGCGCATTATTCAATACTGTGAATTACCGAGAAGACTGTTGCTCAGGTGTGTTGTTTTGGTGTGAGTCTGTAGTGTATTTCTATTCTGTGGTGTGTTATTGTTGATATAGTAGTTGTTAATTATGTGCTCAAATATAATATTTGATTCTGAGTGTTTTTTGTCATTTAGAATGTGTTGTGGATAGTATTTATGGTTTTTATATATCTAATAGTCTTTTACTCTGTTAAGTTTGTTGCTTTTTTTGATGTAGGATAGGATTTTGTGAGAATTCTAGTCAGACCTATTCTTAAATTTTCTCAACTACAAAATAAAAAAAACTCTACACAAAATAACTTTCAGCATCTGTATAAAACTTACAATGGCAAACACACTCATCCAAAATACTTAATGCCACTCTGCTACATGATTTGATTGATTTAGCCAATGCCTGCCCTTGGCAATAAAGCCATTTGGTGACGAGCTTCCAAGCACTGGCTAGAAGTGGTTGGTCCATCAGGCATGCATAACTTGACATAAATGCAAATGGCCATCGTAGTAATGTGGGCAGGTGTTGTTGTCTGCCAGGTTTACGCGATGCAGGTGAGCCTGAAGATAGTCATGTCTAGTGCACAAGCGAAACTCTGCTATTGGTAGATTGCTAGGGAGTGTACCTTTAGCAAAAAGGGTCTCCCACTTTCTCCTTTTACAGTCATTTTCATGGTAACCCTTCACCAGCGCACCAACCTTAGCTTCTAATATCAGCTCTTTGATTGCGATCTCACCATCATAATTACTACAAATAGCTCCCACTCCTCTGTACACTTAGGCTAAATCAAACTGCAAAAAGCACCAACTCCAGAGTTTGGAATTTTAGAGCATCTGTATAAACATGCAGCCATTTTTCTTTTGGGTAGAGTGTTTGTGGATAGTTTTCAAGGCACATTTTCTCAGCTCCTCTGGGTTTACCATATGTTTAGGTGATCTTTGTACCAGAAGGGACAGATGTTTGGCAGGTGTTACAGTGAAACAAGTTCGTTAGAGTTGGAGGGGCTCAAGAGTTCCTGTGTTAATGTTATATTTGGATCTTAATTGTTCAGCCCTCTAGAGAATAACTTGAGTTTTTAATCTGGGCATGGCTGGTCTGTAGCTATCCCAATGTCTGTGATCAATTTGTCTAGATCTTTCCCAGAATTTCAGAGTGAATTTTTCTCTTGTTTTCTCTAGAGCAGTGGCTCTATTCTTGTTTGAATTTCCATAGCACTCGTTGGTGTGGATACTGCCCTTCCAGTTATAATCCTTAGACCATTGTTCTAGGCTTTGTCAAACTTTTTGAGATGTAGATTTCTTGCAAAGGAGGTTACTTCACTAGCGTAATCCGTGGTTGGGCGAACATAAGTTTTAAAGGGAGTGTCCAGGACATCTTGTGTGCTTCACCATTTATTTCCAATCAGCCGTTTAAGCAAGTTATCCCGGCTCTGTGGACGACCCACAGTGTACTGAATGTGGTTATTCCATGATAACTTTCGATCCAGTTTCACACAGAGGTATTTAGCTAAAGAGGTGCAAGGGACATTGTTATTTTTATATTTAACCTCTCAAGTTATGAGGCTTACTTGGCAGAGTAAAAAGTTGGTACATGGTTTTTTCAAGACTTACTGTCATTTTATTTTGGTCTGCCCACATTGCAATGTTGCCCAGTGTCTGGTTGATTATTACTACTAGCCTTGGAATACAGCTTCTTGTAGCCGATATGATGTCATCAGCATATAGCAGATATGTGATTCCCTCTGTTTTCTTGATCGCCTTAGTTATATCATTTATCATTGCGTTAAAGAGAAGGCAGCTCAGGATAGCTCCTTGTGGAAGGCCTTGGCGGACTTGTTTGAAGTTCGATGTTGAGTTAATAAATTTTGTTCTAATGAAATGCTGGTTCAAAAATCCTCGTACCCATCTGATCATATTTCCCTTCACTCCCAATTCCTCCAGCTTACTGATAAGAAGTTCTCGCCATATTCTGTCGTATGCAGCCTTGAAGTATATAAATACTGCAAGTGTTGACTGCTTTTGATGTTTTAATCTCATCTGTACCATTTTGTCTGCCACTTTGCAGCAAACGCTTGGGAGTGATATGGGTTTATAGCTGCTAATTTTATTATTGAGTTTCCCTTTTTTATGAATTGGGATGGTCTCCCCCCTGTTTCCATTGATATGACACCCATTTATGCCAGGTTATGTTAGTGAGTTTCAAGAAACTTTCCTGTGCTGTGTCTCTTAGGTTTTTATTAAATTCTGGGAAGATTATGTCAGGCCCTGCAAACTTTTTATTTTTAATGGTGGTAAGTGTAGCATCCACAGAGCACTTAATGCTCTGTGGTAGCATCCAGTTCAGCCATAAAAAAATGTCCTCCATTGTTGCAGTGTTTTGCCCCATTTGGGACATGCTGCCCTCTTCATTTTTATATCTTTTCGATCACTGCCTTTAATTTTTAGAGAACTAACAAAGGCATGATGTTTGCACTTATAGTTAGCAATTTCTTTTGGGTTAGTGAGAAGATTTTCTTTAACAATCATTGGTTCCCAGGATTGAAGTCTCCTATCATTATTCAAGCTGGAAAGGAAATTGTGTGCCTTGGCACCATGTCTTCTAAAATCGACATGGTCATAAAATCGAGCTATTTTTCCACAATAGCTCTATGTATGTTCCTCTTCGCTTGTACAGTAATACTCTGTACTTACACCAGGGGTTCTCAACCTTTTAGGCTCTGAGCCCCCCTTCACACTTTGGTGTGAGGTCACACCTCCCTTTACGGATTAAGTTAATTTAGACTTATATATGATAAATTTACTTATATTATGTTTGAGTAAAATGACTTTGAACTTAGGCTAGACATACTCTAGTAAGGGTAAGGAATATAAAATCATATTTGCTCAAATACAAATTTTATTTACACAAATCATCGAAAAAATCACAACAAAATATCAATAATGTAACCAGAAAAATGTTCCGCTACTTTTGTAGTGCTAGTGTGAGGGCTAGCACTGTTTCTCGTTAACTATTTTTTGTATGTTTGGATGAAATTTTTACAAAGAACACCGCAGGTCACTTTCCACATCTAGTCTGGCTTGATATTTAGATTTTATATTAGCCAGGGCTGGAAATCCTGTCTCGCATAGATAAGTTGATGAAAATTGTACAAACAACTTGACTGCCTCCATTGCTACTTCTGGGTAAACAGGAAGATATAGTAGCCAGAAATCTTCGAGATCCATGTATGGGAAATCCAATTTAGCTTTGGAATCACATTGCAAGTCAATTGTTTGTTCTTGAATGTGATCAGGAAGTATATCAATGTTGATTTGAAAGGGGTCTCTTGTTAACTTGAATTCCCAGTTTTCCGAGCTTATATCTGGGAAATAGGCTCCGATTTTGTTCTTCAGAGACAACAAATGCTCAGAAATTAGGTCCTTCATTTCATTTACTAGGTCTTTTGGAAGACTTTGAGTACCATCGAGGAGGTTGTTTAATTTTGGAAAGGAAGAAATGTTCGGCTGCGAAATGTGCAGGCGGCGTTGCCAAAGACCCATCTTCTCAGAAAAACTCTTAATTGAATCATAGTTCTTCAAAGTACTTTTCTGACCTTGTAGCTTTAGGTTCAAAAGATTTATTGTTTCGAAAAAGTCTGACAAATATACCAGGTAAAAGATAAATTTGTAATCTGTAAATTTCTTGTACAGTTCTTCACTTGAACTCATCAAAAAGATTTCAACTTCTGATTTCAAGTTGAACAATCTTGCAAGCATATTACCTTTGGACAACCAACGAACTTCAGTGTGAAAGATAAGTGTTTCTTGATCACTGTTCAGTTCTTGAACAACACTCAAAAAAGTCTGGTGTTCAAAGCACTGGATTTGACATGATTCACTACTTTAACTGCTAAGTTCAAAGCAACGTTAAGTGACTCAGTTAGAGTCTGGTAAGCCAAAGCTTGTCTGTGGATGATACAATGGGATCCAATTATTTTAGGGGTTTTTTCTTAGCCAATTCAATAAATCCTGATCGGCAACCTGTCAAAGCTTGAGCTCCATCAGTACATATTCCAATAACTCTCCCAGGGAAGTTCATTAGCTTCTAAAAATGTTTGAAGAGCAGAAAGTATATCGACTGCTTTAGTTGTTGTTTAAAGATTTTTTGAAAACAGTATTTCTTCAAGGAATTTCTTTTTATCTATATATCTACAGTAAAATAACAACTGCACTTGTTTTGAAATGTCTGTTGTTTCATCGCACTGCAATGCAGAGAATGGGGAGTTTTTTAGCTTTTGCACCAGTTGATTTTTCAAATCAATAGCCATGTCATCAATTCTACGTTTGACTGTATCGTTAGATAAAGACATTTTGGCAACTTTATTGTAGCTGTCTTCGCCGAGCACAGTACTACAAGCAGTAAGCAAACAAGGTTTTATGAGTGACTCACCGATTGTGTGGGGTGTCTTGTCTTTAGCTATCAACAAGGCAATTTTGTAAGCAGCTTCAACGGCCTTTTCAATTTCCATTCGAAAACTTCCACTGGAATCATTCTCTTAAGGCAACTACGCCTCGCTGCGCTATTAATAAACAAAAGCCCTGCTATGCTGAGTCACAGCTAGTTTCTTACGCATGGACAGACGCTCACTTACATTTTATTGAGTAAAGAAATAGAGCTTTATAGCTCTATTAAGCTATAAAGAAATTTCAATGATTATGTGTTTGTGTCCAACATCAAATTCAATTTTTTTAAAAATTTGTTGACGCCTCCCCTGGAATTATTCCACGCCTCCCCAGGGGGGCGCGCCCCCCAGGTTGAGAACCGCTGACTTACACGATAGCCATGTAAGTCAAATTTGCGTAAGTCGGGGTATAATTTTACAGTCACATAGGAATCGTGTTTAATTGGGACTAAAGACTAAATAAATTATTAATTTAGAAGAAAAATGTGTATGTATTAAAATTTGAAATACATAATACAACTAAAGATTATATTATATACATACATATTGCAAGAAGTGAGTAAAAAGAAGTTATTTTGACATAGAAGGCTTCATAAAATCTCATAAATTCGTTTGGAAGATTTTTTCTTCTCACGCAGAATTTCCTTGTAACTCGCTAATTTTTTTGTTTTGTGGCAGAAATAGGCTCATCATTGGAGTCTACGTTTACCAAAAATTGTAAGCCTCGCTCAATTAAACTAAGGCATTTTGTCAAGTTCCTAAACGTCATTTCATCTTCTACATCAACTGGGTCTAAATAATCTGTATTTTTAAGGTCTTGCTCTTGAGCACGCATTTCTATGAGCTCATCAATTAATTGTCAGCTCCTGGTCGTGTAAATCTGACAATTCTTGACGTCATCATTATCCATTTCTAAATTGAGTTGTCTGACAAAACCGACACCTTCTTCAATCACATCAGCAATTTGATCTGACTCTGGCACTAATTCCGCTTGAGTTTCAGTGGCGAAAAAAAATAGATACACCTTTTTCCAAACAACATTCAAAGTTTTTTGTGAAATTTCATTCCAAGATTGTCCAATGATTATCAAAGCATATAAAACAATGAATTGTGTCCAAAAATCTTCAACAGAGAGCTCGTTGTTCTGTCTCATAGCTTCATGCAAATGATCTTCTTGTGTAATAAGGTATGAAATGATGACCAAACCAGTCCTTAAAAATAAAAGCCGTCAACTAGACCTTCTGATTCAACTTCCAAAATCACGACCAAGATAGCTTTAGAAATATTTTTTAATGCCCTTGGATTTTCTGAGTGATAAACTATGAGATGTTGCAACTTGCAGCCAGCAGTTGTATTTCTGCCAACCATCACTGTCAATTCGTCTTTGGCGGCATTAAAACCTTGAAATATTTTCTCTTTATGCCCAGTTCTTTTAGGTATTTTCTTTCAGAACAAACCGGTTTCTGAGTAGCTTGGACAGCATGATTTAAAACCGCGTAACTTGGGAATCACATAATACAGGATAGTGTAAATCTAGGTATTACTTTATTATATTTCGTGTAAGGTGTGCCTGTTTCTGCCTAAGTTTTATGCAGTCAGCAAGCTGCTTTGTGGCTTCGGCTTTCTTCCTGGCTAGGTTTCTCCCTTCTAATTGTGCTGAGTCCTTTGTTCAAGAAAGGCCTGTATTTTATGACAAAACCTCTTAGTATATACTTTTCTGCAGTGTTAATAATGCATTTAACAAAGACTGATGCGGAAAGATCTGGTTTATCAGTTATTAAGCCAGGTGTGACCATTTCCTTAGAAACCGCTTCAAACTTTTCCCATTCAGCTGTCTTGAAATTTCATCTTGATAGTTGAACTTTAGGAGAAAAGTTTTTTAATTTACTCTGAGGAAGAGGGCTGGATGTCCACATCCTTCCATAGCATCTTTAAAGTGTAGGGAAGACTTGTTAGACAGACCTGCCTGAACCAAAGCAAGATCTGGTGTGGCTTTATGGTCGGCAAAGGATTGAAAAGTATGGTCAGACTGGAGCCAAATAAAGCTTGTCGTATCTATCAGATCTTCAATTGCTCGACCAATTGGGTAATATCTTTGGAATAGGATAAATGTTTTAATATGCTCTTTAGTTTTGTGGCTTTCAGCCCTTAAATTTAAAACTAAGACAGAAAATGATAAATTACCAGAGGACCAGACAAATAAATTTTAAAACTGCAAATCTGTTGCCTTAAGATTATAATCTAACAAAGAGTTTAAGCACAAAATTCGAATAAATAGATTAGGTAAAAACACAACTTACATGCAGTAAACGTTCTTCGTAAGTGTAGTTGATGATGCCTGGTGTGCACACTGCCTTTCCATGAGAAACTGTTCTCTGAAACACTTTAAAGGGGATAATTTAAAAGTTCACTAACTCACTAAATTCAGAGTTTCACTAATTTTGAAATAATTCACAACATTTAATAGATGAATGGTTGGGAGGATAAAATCAGATGAAAATAAAGTGCAAGAAATGAGTTCAAAATGACAAAGAAAGAAACAAGGAGGAAAGACGCGGCAGTCACTGTCAGGAGTTAAGTTCACACTGCCGGAAATATGGTAAGAGTATTTGCATATAGAGCGTACGCCATATATCACGCACAATAGGTTAATCCAATTCGTTTGACCAATTTCAAGAACTATACCAAACAGGTGTCATTAAATAAGATTTAAAGTTGATATTTCATAAATAAACACTGGTAATGGTCTAGGCCTATGTTAAGAAAATAATTTTATTGCCTATGAATATTATTATTCATGATTTAAAAAATTTAATGTTTTTTTACTGTATTATTTTATATATAATCATATAGTTATAGTTTTATTAACAGATTGTTATTGAAGTAATTCTATAAATTGCTCTTGTTCATAAAGCTAATTTATGTGTTTTAACATTAATGATTGAATAAATGTGTAGGAACTTAACTAATTAACTTATTTTAAGGTTTATAAGAGCAAAGTTAGTACTAAATTGCTCAAAATCTAAGAATTTTTATAAATTCCCACTTTTTGGGAATAGTATTCCTGGCGCACATTACTATGTATCAGCCGTTCTCTCAGTGTTTGGCCTGGCTATTAGTCACCTATTGTGTACTTCAAAATTAAAACCTACTCTATCTATTAACAAAAATGTCAATGAAATTATAATTTTATTAACTAAATAATTATAATAGGTGACTAATTACCAGGTCAGGAGATGCAAGGAATTTTGACATGGGATTATATAGGCCAGTCGGCCAGCAAACAGAGAACACAGCAATCTTCCAAAACTTTGTAGAACATTATTGGCCTATTCACATTAAAAAAACGAATTTCAGGTTTTAAGCATAAGTATTTAAATCCCTATAAAAAGTGAAATAATTTGGTCTTTGTTTACCTATTAAATTTTTTTAACAATAATAAATTTTTGTGTTGAAAACAAATGTTACAGATTGAGTATTTTACAGTAAAAGAATTAACATACCTTCAACTTTCTATTTTTTAATGTTGGGTAAGAATTTTGCATTTAAATACAAACAAATAAATTACATTTGATTTATAAGTAGTAATAAGATATCAGAAATTATATGTAGTGTAGTATGGAAGACAACCACTTTAGTGTCAAGCATGCAGAGAAAGATTTGTTTCTCCACAATTTCAACTGCATATTGACAACCTACTATCAATGTTTTCTTCACACTTCAGGGATTAATACCTAAGACTTGAACAAATAATTTGAAGTAGTTACTACACATTTATAAAGTTCTTTTTTATTAAAGATACTCCATTGTTTAAGTATTTCTAATAACAAATTCCAAATGTGGTGTGTTTGTGTGTGTGTGTGTGTGTGTGTATGTGTGCGCGCGCTCGTGTGTGTGTGTGTGTGTGTAAAGAGAGAATTATACACTATTATTTACTTATAGATATAACTGTCACTATGCTGTTATCATTATATTAATCAATCAAACACTTAAAGAATTTTACAGGAGAAACACTCCAGTGCCACTCATTAATCACATGTTTCTGATGTGACCAAAACTCTATTTACATAGCATAAAAAAAACCTGATAACATGGAAGTCTTAATTCATTTATTCAGTTTGCTGTGGTCAGTGTGGATAAAAAAAATTTTTTCTTAATTTGTAAACTTTAAATAATAAAAAAAATTCTACTTCTCTAAAAACAAGAAAGAAATATAGATAAAGGAGCTCTTAAAGTATCTCCTTGGTCAACAATTTGTGAAATATTTAATTATGTTTTATCTTGGAAAGTAATAATGTTTGTTTTATAAAAGAACCTTAACAGTCAATTTTATTGACCCATCTTAGTGCAAGGTCAAAGTTTAACTGATTGTCTAATAATGCTTCTTTTGTATTCATATCTGATAGATTGCTATGTCAATAGTATACCAATAGAGAGTGGGGTCTATTTGTTTAAATTGAGGTATGGGTATAAACAACTTTTTTGTTTTGGTGTTTCTATATTTCTAAAAGTATTATTTCCAAACACACATTTGTAGTTTAAAATCCTCAGTGATATATCTTATCTGTGGTGTACACTTCTGTTTTAGTAAATCATGAATGTTAAAATAAAGTTTAGCACTGAACTACAAGTAAGTGATCCCCATGATACTCCAGTACTTATTGTTGGACAACTCAAGAATTTAAACAGAATAAAGTATGATACAGTAAAAATAAAGTTGGGGTCTAGAGTTACTGAAGAGGTAAGTAAAAGAAAAACTTTTTAACAATAGTTTTTATACTTCTATTATTTTCAAAGGTTCCCATTATAACAGAGTTTAGTAGTTTATAATTATTTTTAATAATACTAATTGAAATAACTAAATGTTAATGCAGCAAACATTTATTTGTTAGAAACTATAGATTTGTATAAACAAAATAAATATGCACAACTCACAATTATAACAGTTTAATTTCATGTGTGTTTCGATTACTTATGTCATCATCATCAGTGATGCTAGTACAAACATATAACATTACCTAAAGAAGGGGAACATAGGGATATTCTATACAAAAGTTAGAACCAGATCTGGGCGTTAGCGTATTTACAACCACGCCTACTAACAAATTTACAATGAACAAAACATGATCACTAAACATATTTAATTTTGGCAAAACTATATTAGTTAATAATAAAGTATAATATTGACAAAATTATTTAAATAATCTAAATTAAAGGCAATTATTACCAGAATGATTTTTATATCAATTTATAAATAAAGTTCTCCAATCCATGGAAAACTACATTTATAAATAGATATGAAAAATAATTAACAAAAAATAAAATGGTTTATAATGTATTAGGACCAATTCAAAGCTGTATATTATTGTAAATTAATTTAATGTTGAATATTGTATTTAATTTGAGTTATTTAAATAATTTTGTTAATATTGTATTTTATTAATGTTATAGTTTTGTCAAAATAAATATTTGTAGTTATCATATTTAGTTCATTGTAAATTTGTTAGTAGGCTTGGTTGTAAATCTGACAACCCCAAAATTGGGTTATGACTTTAGTATAAATATGATTGGCTATGTTCTACTTCTTTAGTTAAAGTTGTATGTTTATGGTAGCATCACTGATTATGATGACATAAGTCATGGAACATGTATAAAATAAAAGTTTTGTAATTGTGAGTTATGTATATTTATTTTGTTTATAACATTAACTCACAAGTCAGGTTGAATATTATTTTTTAATAGATTTGTAGTTTAAAATATGTTTTATTTTCATTTTAAAAGTAAAATAAGGCTTTTGTTTTAAGATTTATATGCTTAGTTTTAAAAGACTGCACATTTATACAACTTTTGTATTTGTATCCACATAACTCCCATTATAAATCTAAGCTAATTTTCAAATAAAACCTAAAATCATTAAATTAAAAATTAACATTCAATTCTAATCGTATATAAAAAAGAATTAGTTTATTAATAATACGTTTAACACGTAACATTTGACGTAATATTAAGTAGACCTTTAAATTTGATAAAAATGTTCATATTCCATTCATGGACTCTTACTCAGTTTTAATAATTTTTCTTGTAATGTTTATGGCAAATTGTTATTTTTACATTTTTCTTAAGATTACAACACTTCCATCAACATCTGAGCTGAGGAGTATGTATAATATATGATGAGAAAGGATTATGAGAATGACAGACTCTTTGCTAGATCATAATTGTATCACTATTTACAACAAACAAACAAAAATTAATTTTGGATACTTTGAAAACTATTTCCATTGTCAAATTACTGTTATTTGTTTGTGAAATATTTCTGAGTTGCAAAGTTGAATTATGGCAGGGTTGCTCGCTCTCAAGAGTACATGTTTTACACATAATTAATATAAGCATTTGTTAAGACCGTGTGTATCATAGTCAGTAAAAAGATGTAGGCTTCTTTTTAGTTTTTCAAAATGTTATATATTTTCTGATTATATAGCTGAAGCTATATAGCTATTCCCACTTGTGTTGAAACAAACATTTTTTAAAAATTTATTACCTTGTAATTTATTTTTAATGCATCAGGCATAGTCAGAACTTCAAATGCTTTTGATTCATTGTACAAAATCACTGTTGTTTTTTAATGCACCAAATGAGACATGTAATTTTGTTTAACATTAAAACATGTATTTAGTGACCTGGATTGATAGCTTCAGATTTTTAATTTTTTTTTTCACTGTCGTATCAGTTGTCAACTTATGTTTATTAACAAGATGATAATCAAGAAAAATGCTTATAAATCAATTGTCTGATATGTAGTTTTTATTACAATGTTTTTTATTTATCTACATTGTTTTTTATTACTCTTAACTTTTGGATAAGGTACTGAACAAAGTTTAGGCCATCAGCAATGTCTGCCAGACAGAGACCTTTTCTAAGCATGTTTTTGAATTAATTATACTGTTTGTACAATTATCCCTGCAAGTGACAATTTTGTTGCCTTACTAGGTAGATGTAGGTGAAAGTTACTTGCTGACAACATCTTCATTAAAAAGTCACTACCTCTTCATTAATTATTAATATTAACAAGGTGTCTGACACTTAAGTAGGTGTCTGGTTTTTAATTTTATCAGTGTTTCTCAGAAGTGTTTGAGACTGAAACTAATTTGTTGTTTACTGTTCTAACTGCTTTTGATTATTTTAATCTAACTTCTGAGACAAGTATTCCTGTTAAAGTGTTGTCTTAACAAAACCTGTCTATAAAAAATAACCCAAGAAATATCTTTTTTTTTCAAAACCTGGTTATCTGAATGATTAATTATATCACTAATGTATCACTGGGCATGGATTACCTGGCTCCTATTGATGAAATAGTTGATAAGTTTACTAAAACTATTTTTAATTCCACTGAAAAATCTGTTCTGAAGACCTTATCAAGACCCCAGTGACCACTTGTTCTGTGGGGGAATGACGAATGCACTGAAATCGTTTGTTTGCGACGAAGCACTTTAAATAAATTCAAAAAACTATCAACAAGTGAAAACCTAGAAAACTATAAAATTATCCATGCAAAAGCAATGAGAGCGTTTAGGCAGAGTAGATGGGAATCATGGTTGCAGTACATCAGTACAATTTTAATAATGACACCATCAACAGTATGGACAAATTTATGGTCTGTTTGTGCCACTTCCAATCCATTGCCAATAATTGCTCTGCTGCAACTGGACGGAAGTTTAACAACAGATTGTAATTGCTGATGTACTGACCTCATTGTTCTCAAAGTTTTCTTCTGCTGTTTATAATATTGCTTTCAAAGTTAACAAACAGAAACAGGAAGCTTTCACTGTTACCTTTCACTGTTGGATTGCCTAGAGGTTCTTGTTTGAATATAGATGAATTAGGTCAGCTCTCTCGACAACCAAGCATTCAGTTCTAGGCCCAGATGATATACTCCTTTATTAAACACCTTCCACTGTTGGCAAAATTAATTTTACTTCTAATATATAACCATATGTTTGAGGAGCATTGTTTTCTCAAAGCGTGGTTAGAAGTGACAAATTCCTCTTTTGAAACAAGGAAAAAAAACTAATCCCAGTAGTTATAGCCACTATCTCTTACTAGTTGTTAATGCAAACTACTGGAGGAGATGGTCAACTCATGTCTTATCTGGTAGCTAGAAACCAATGGATTTATTTCAAACAATCAGTTTGGTTTCAGATAGTTTCAATTAGTTTTTTTAGAGTCAAACTTTTTTACAAAAAATACTGGTTGCTGTATTCTTTGATCTAGAGAAGACGTATGATATGCCATGGAGAAGAAGAATTCTGAACGTTTTAAAATCATGGGGTATACAAGGTAATATTTTGGCATTCATTCAGAATCTCCTAAGTAACGAAACTTTCTGTGTACGTCTTGGAGGTACATATTCTAATTGCTATAAACTAGAGAATGGTGTTCCGCATATTGGCATTTTTAGTGTGACTCTATTTGTCAGCGTGTCTCTTCAAAGGTACTGTCCCTGATTTTTTCTGATTTTTGTATATATGTGGCTGCTCAAAGTATAGCAACAGCAAAAAGGTCCCTTCAAAAATGGTTATTATTAGATTGCAAGAATGGACAAAATCTACGGGCTTCAAGTTTTCTGCTTCAAAGGCCTAGTGTTGGGGTTGACCCCAAGCTTTAAGATAATATTGAAAATTAAATAAGTTATTGCAAATTCTCTGGTTGGAAGACCTCATCATGAATCCGAGTTCATAGTCACTGTAACAGTGAATTATGATTGAGTAGATTAAGTTCACATTAGTTTTTATATTGAATGCTCTCAGAACAAAGGGGGTTTAAACTCACAAGTTCAGTAATAGTCTTTATGACCAGAAAAATGCACTAAAAACACTCACGGTTGACTTAATGGTTATTTTATCAATAGTAATGTAGGCCAATGGAGACTGGTAAACCTAACGCCAGCTCTTAAGGAGTTTAGGCGCCATTTTCAAAGCCCAGTATATAGCAATTAATCGTCACAGGCAACACCAGAATATATTTACCCTATATCTTGATGGTGTGTGGTTTTAAACCATGGACAATGTGAGATTGTTGGGTCTTTTATTGGATAAAAACTCATGGATGCCACATGTGCGTGATTAGAAGACTCGATGCAGCAAGATGTTGTACTTCTTAGTGGTATTAATTGGGTAGCAGATAGAACTTGTATGCTCCCTTTCTATTGCCCTGTTACAAGATCAAGCATAAATTACAGTTCTATAGTCTATCCATCTGCTCAAAAACTTCTTGATTTAGTATATAACTGGAGTTAGATTTGCTAATAGTACTTTTAGATCAAGCCCAATCTCCAGTCTTCTTGTTGGCTACTCTTTCATTGCTACATCAAATGGTTAAAATTTTGTACTATCCTGGGTTTTTAAGAAAATAAAAAACCATCCGGCATTCAAAATAGTTTTTAAATAACCTCCTGGAGGGTTGTTACAATGTGCATCAATGTTCAACTGCTCCCTTTGGCATTAGAACATCATGCATTCCTAAGAACCTGAATTTGCAACTACCTCCTACATTCGAACAAACATGCTACATTCTGCCATGGATAATAGAAATGATTAATTTCAACTTCTCATTGACCAGGTATCTGAAACACATTACTCCTGATGTCATTTATTGCCAGGAGTTTGTGGAGATCTATAGAACCTACCAACATAGTATGAATATCTTCACAGACAGTTCAAAACTGGGCAATGGAATAAAATGGACATTTTATTTTTCAGGACGCCTACATCTCCAAAGGATTGCTTTCAGCGTTCCTTAGTTTCACAGCAGAGCTCTTTGTCATTTATCAAGCATATAATGATATATTGAAACTGCGACATTCCATTACCTTGTGTGTTTTGATTCCAAAAATGCTCTCCATGCAATTAAGGAAATGTACTCTTTAGTTGGAGAAATTCTGTGTTCAATACAAAGATTCCAATTATGGGTTGTGGTATTATTTTACTGGGTGCTGGGCCACTGTGGAATACTCGGAAACAGAAACAACAGATAAAGGGAAAAAATTGGCTATAAGTATGATGCCATCGACACATTGTGTCATGGCATCTGACTACTTATGCAAAGTAAAGTCCAAACTATTGGTTACCTGGAATGAAGAATTACAAACTGTGAATGGAAACAAGCTCTTCAGTTCATTCAAATCATAGAGAGGAAGTGGTGGCTACTCGTCTTTACATCGGTCATCCTTTGTTAACTTATGGATGGTTGATACAACACGAAGATCCACTACTGTGTCAGTTTTGTGGAAGTACCATCACAGTCAACCATATTATGATTGAGTGTGATGAGTTGATCGATTTATATATACATCATGATCTTCAAGGGGGTTTACAGGGTGTGCTTAGCCATAGCTGTTGATGTATCCATTGGCTTCCTTCGCCAGCTACATTTATTTAATAAAATTTAATATTTTGTTAGCTTTGGTTAGAGTAATTTAGAATTATTTTAATTCTAGTATTCAAGTATTAAGTTAATTTTTTAGGTTAAGTATTTAGTTCTTTGTTTGTAGATATTAAGTATTAGTCTAGATTAGTAATTGTATTTTCAATTTTAGATTGAAACAATTGGGTAAGGCGTTCATAGCCTCATTGGTATTTTGTCAAAATTATAGTAATAACTAGTATACTACTATATTATATACAACTATAATAATTAATAATATAATAACTAACTAACATATTCTTTGGCACAAAACAACTTTTGCTATTTTAAACATTGTTATGGGTTTTTCAAGTTATTTTAGCGTCTTTTGGAGTTATAGTAAACTAGGATTAAAATTTTAGAGATAGCTAGTTCCTCTCATATTTCTTCTCTCTTAATAAGTGCTATTACTGTTTTGGGGTCAAGTGCAAGGGAATTTTCTTTTCCTTTATTAGACTAAAAGAAGGTTGGACGAGTGTAGATGGAATCGCCTTGACGGAGGTCCCACTGCATGAAAACCGTTCATTATAAGGCAAACAACAAAGAGCAGTCCAGGATTGGAGACCTAGCAATGTAGGCTTAATGCACTTTTGTGTGACCACAACTCTTTCCTCACTCCTCGACACCCATGGGCTAGATCTTGCCAAAAACAATGGGAAACTCATAATGTCTGTTGCCAGGATCCATACCTATAATCCAATCCGTAGCTTTTTCTATAACAGATGGAAGAAACTTTCTTGCTCGTCTTGTCCTCCCTTTCTCACCTACTTTACCACATTACTTGGATCTGGGAGTGTTCATTGCAAGGCATTTCCATAGGAATTCCAACATTTTAGGAGAATAATCATATATGAAGGCTCTCCATTGAAACTTACAGAAGAATACACATCTCCCCCAACACTGTCCAATCATTTTCCAATGCAAGAGATTGCGTCCTCACAATCTCATCATCTATCTCATCATCACAATCTCAGCATGATCATCATCTGTTATTAGTTTCTTCCTTATGTGCTCCACCTCTGTGATAGGCCCATGACTGAACCATTATTTCTGATACCAATCATGTATTTCCACCCGCCACTGAGGAGAAGAAATATCTCAAGTCCTGCATCACCTGAACAACCACTGGATCTCCAGAGCTTGCTAAAAGGCTACTTCTTGCAACCAAGAAACACCTTTATACCGCAGATATAAGCTTAAAACCAAAATCAAATTTTCCCTCACTTCTGTACAACATACTCATATCCATTGAAAGCTGCAGTCCCAGCCGGCTCTTTAATGCTTTTGTAGCTTCTCCATCCAAGCTATCAGCCAGCCTCTTAGTAAGAGAGTAAACAAGAAGGGTCTAGCTCAACATTAAAATGAGCACATTATTGTAGATCCAAACTTTTCTTGAACCCAAAAGGAGAAAATTGTTCACCCATTTTTGACCCGATCGGAAGGAACAATAAATGGTTGTATGTAGGTTCTGTTTTCTCTGCCATCGGACAAATTTGCCCAAGAATTTGAAGGGAGCCTCCTTCCCAACTGAAAGTATTATTGTATCCTGCCCCAAATTGATCATGATGGCCCAAAGACACTTTATCCAGTTGCAAAACTCAGTCACCCCTCTCAGAAGGGGTGAGACATAGTCTTCTCTATATTGCATATCAAAGTAAAATCTTCAGCAAATGTGATCAGCACCAGAAGTCTCAATCTTCCCTTCCTTAGGCAATACAAACCATTAGTTGGAACTTTCTTCAGTATCTCAATCAATAAAATAAACACTACAATAAATGCAATGGGTGCTAAACGGTGCCCCTGAAACAGCCCCTTCTCATAGGAGAAAACATCAGTCTACCAATCTCTTGGTTGAATCAAGAAACATAGAGAGTTATAGTAAGAAAATATTAAAGTATGAATCTCCAGTGGCACACCATAATGATTCGAGGACATTTGCAGTAGGTTATTCTGAATTGAACCAAAGGTATTGCCCAGGTCCAGCCAAGCAATAAAAATGTATCCCTCATTTTTTTCTAGCATCTTCCAATGTTTCCGACAACACTGCTGTATGCTTGAGACATCTTGAAACTCCCTGAATAAAGCCCTTTTGAAGACTCTACTGAATAAAGTTGTTCCTTTCCATGTGACCTCTAATCCCTTTTCAACAGAAGAGAATCCTTTTTCTGTGATGGAGAACAGAACTTTACCATGAGCAATAGAGAGTCATTGGGCAAGTTTTATTTGGGTGATCACATCCTTCATCCTTCAGAATCATCTTAACCACAGCACCTGCAAAACTGCCAGTAAACTTCCTGGACTCTTAGATTACGCCAAAGAAGCACATCAGGAAACCCTGCAATGCTGGGCACTTCTTGTAGACCAAAGAAGGTATACAGGTATTATTTGGTCTTGGAACTGAGTTCTTCTTATAATTTCTGACACATTTAATCCATGTGGACCAATATTGGATTGGGAAACTGACATGAACTCAAATATATCCTGCGGCATAAAACTCTTTTCTGTGTCTTTATATGTGTTCCCAAAGAATTCCTCACCAACCTCTAACAAATGACCAGTCTAGATGAACTTTTTTTCAGTTTACCTTTTAAATACTTGAATGGGTCCACTTCAAACAGCTTTATTTTTATGCTGCAGAAACTTATGATGCTGTTTAGCCTGCTGTCTTGACACCTCCTGGATTATCTTCAATAAGCTTTATAAGCCCTTGCTAAACCATGACACTTGAAATGATCTCCTCTATATTTAGCCTCTCTCAGCTCCTTTCTGAGTGTTCTTTTCTTTCTCTGTAAGTGACTCTTGAAAGCATTTTGATGGGGCTTTATCCCAGAGTCATTAACCCATTGGTAATTTCGGAAGACTTGAAAAAAATAGCCATAAACTTCATTATCAAAATATGAAAACTATTCCTCCAAAGTCATGACTTTGGTGTTAGTCATTAGAGATTCCAGAGTTTGCTGGAGCCTTAAATTGTGAAATCTCCATTCCTTACTAAAATTGATGAAATTAATAGATTTGGTGACTAGAGGTGCATCATAAAGGAATAACTTTTTATCGAAAGATTAATTTAAAATAAATGTTAGATAATGTTATTTTCCTTCCCTCATGATTAATAGCTTACATATTAATAAAAGTAACAAAAAGGGATTTGGGCTTAACAAAGACAGTAGAGAATGACAGAATAGGCCTTTCATCTGAAAAAGTCAAGAGATGACTTTTTGGAAAACCATTTAATAATTAATAAAATTTAAGCCTTTTCAAGAAGAAACTTAAATATTCTCATGTATTTCCAGGAGCATGCATGAATTTATTGGTTTTGAAATATATTGAAGCAATCTTGTGACAAGAATAAGCAGCTCTAGACTAAATTTTCTGAATTAGGCTGATAAAATAAACACAGGGTAGGGTGTTTTTATGAGTTCTACCAGAAGTTTAATAAAATTGAACAAATAGTCTATAAGTAAAACGGAACAAAATCGGGATATTTCTAGAACTAAAAAATTATCATGATACCAAGTAAATATTTAATGTAAGAAAAAAGTTATTATAGCATATAAACCTCTCTCACAACGACAATGTTCAGTGCTCAATGCTCTAAATAGGTTTGGAAATATTTCTGGTTTCACTACCTTATTATTATCCTCAAAATTCTGTGTCTATAATATTCTAGTTTTCTCAAGGGCTAAAGTTAATTTTGCAGAATTAACAAGAAAGTGTTTAGCAATCAACAATTCTGCTTTGAGCAAAGTGGTGTTTATTTTTCTAATGACACTTTTTTCAGAAAAAATTAGGTTTAGAATCAAAGAAACTAAAAAAAGGTGGATGATCTTTTGTTTTGCTCTACTGGACCTTTTAAACTATTTGTTTGACGAATATTTGTATTCTGTTTCAGTTATGTTATGCACATTGATGGACCCTCATTTAGATTTTTTTTAAACTGTCACTCAAAATTCTTTGTAATCTAAATTGTGTTGTTCAGACTTCTTTAAAATTTATGTTTCAGTTCCAAATACATAAATATTAATTATGCCATATTGTTAGTTCAATTATACATTGATTAAACTTATTTAGGGTAGAGCCTCTAAAGTCATCCCCATCAGCTGTCTATGTGGTGATACGTTATTGTTTGAAGATTTGTCATAATGTGTTGCAATCTTTTAGAAGTGTTTTGAACTGAATTTTGTTTGAGTTTTATTTTTAATACAAAATCAAAAACTCTATTTTAATGCTACATTAGGTTAGACTTACAATTGTTGTATGTTTTCAAAATCGACTTGATTAATCAAACTCAAAAACCAAAACAGTTTTAGTAACTTCATGTGAAGTGGTTTTATTGTATACAAACATTATAATATAGAAACAGGCTGGAAATAAAGTGAGTGGTGTTGAATGAAATCATATTTAATGTTATCAGTAAGTTATTGATAGGCCATAGATTACTTGAATAGATTCAATATATATTATAATTAACCTGTGGTTATTTTTACCATTTTAACTCTAGACCTGATTAGCAACATTATGCAATGTTCTAAAGGTGATAGTGTAACACAGTGTGATCTTTATAAAAATAAATATAATCAAAAGTTATAATACAAAACCGTTATGATTATAATGATTTCGATACATACATATCTATTTTTGTAAAGATCACACTATGTTATGTTATCACTTTTATGTTTTACATGCATATATGCTTTATTATACGTATGTGTGTGTGTGTATGTATAATATATATATATATATATATATTAAGTCAAACCTCTATGTAACAAACCTCCAGATAACGAAATCCTTTATATAACGAATTTTTACATTGTCCCATGACATTTTAGAAGTTATACTGCTTATTTACCTCTGTGTAACGAATTTCGGACCTCTCAATAACGAAGTTTTTTCTTCATTTCAACCGAAGGAAGGTAGTGTTGTATAGGTAGCTCACAATGTCATTTCCAGGAAATTGTTTATTTTCAGCAGGATGGTCAACAAAACCAAGAATGGTCGGAAAGATGATGTACCAGACAACATTTTTGATTGTGTGAATAAATGTGAAACATTCATTGAACGTGATGTTTTATTCAAACGCAAAGTGCAACAAAAAATTACTAACTTTTTCAAGTAAATTTTGAAAACTAGAAACGATTTAAAAAGTACCTATACGAAGTTACTGTATTTATAGTACTGTATTACTGTACATCGTATTTTATGTTTAATTTAATACAGTATTTTTTTCTCCGGATACGGTCTGTTTAGTCTATAAAACAGTTTGTGTTGTTTGAAATTGAATTGTGTATATAAAAATAAAATACTGTAAGATTGTGTGTAATCAAATAAAATCAGTATAGGCAGTTAATAAATGTAATACGGTTAATAAATAATACAGTTACTAAATTACGGCCTACTGAGTTTGCTTCGATTAAATTCCACTACGTTCAAGTCATGCTTACTGAAAATGAATTGGTGAGTGTACATATTTACTAGTAAGTTTTCATAAGCATTAGATAACTTATCATAATAGCCTATACGGAGTAGACCCTATGAAAAATATTCAATGGGGATATATAATACAATGAAGAAACATTCTGAAAACAGCAATAAAACATTTTGAACAACTTGAATTTCAAATAAATTGAGACATAAGACATTATCCTATATTAACATTGGCCTATTACACTAATTACGCTCGCGATATTATACTGTATCCCTTTTATTACCGCAGGTAGTGCGATATGCGTAAGATGGGGTGGGAGCATTCTTGACAACACAACCTCTCAATAACAAATACCTCTCTACGACGAATTTTTTCTTTGGATAATCGACTTCGTTATACAGAGGTTCGACTGTATATATATATATATATATATATATATATATATATATATATATATATTTATATATATATATATTTATTTATTCATTCAAATAAAGGTTGGTAGCATAGCTTCAAAGTCTGGCAAGTTCTGAATAACGGCACACCTTTGCCTGTACTACTGGAATGTGGTGTGCCATTTGCTCTTGTATTACTTTTTGTGTCAGAATTTGAACTAAACTCAGTCGGATCAAGTGCTAGTGTTTCTGGATGTGATTTTTTTTTTAACTCAGGTGTTAATATGGATGATAATAGTTGGCCATATAGGTTATTGCCCACAATTTCAATTAGACCCTCTTCTGTCAAAACATTTTTTGTTTGCTCGGTTTTATATATGCCCCTATTCTTCATATATATATATATATATATATATATATATATATATAAAGATTTCAATACAGAAATATCTATTTTTGTAAAGGTCACACTGTGTCATGTTATCTCTTTCAGAACATTGCATAATGTTGCTAATGCGATGTTTTATCAGTTTTAGAGTTAAAATGGTAAAAATAACCAAAGGTTGATTATAATATATATTGAATTTATCTAAATAAACATATTGCCTAACAATAACTAATTAATAACATTAAACATGATGTCATTAAACACCACTGACTGTATTTGCAGCAGGTTTCTACCACATTATATAATGTTTATATACAATAAAACCATTTCACATGAAGTGAGTCAAACGGTTTTGGTTTCTATGTTTGTTTGAACAAGTCAAATTTTTAATTATAAAACAATTGTAAGTGTAACTGAATGTAATATTCCAATAAAGTTATTGATTTGGATTAAAAATAAAAATAGTAACAAAGCAAGAGTTAGTTTCAAACACTTTTAAAAGATTGCAACACACTTTTATGAAAATTTTTTAATCAATAGCATAACCCCCATGTAGGTGGCAGAGGTCTTTGGAGGTTTAATCCAAAAAAAACTTTTATAGTGCATAATTGAACTAACAACTGTCATAATTGATTTTTATAAATTTGGAATGGAAAATAAATTACAGAATCCTTCATTGACAAGAAATCTAACTCCATCTCATCTATAGAAAATTGTATTAAAAGGCAGTCTTCAGATAACCCAACAGTGATAGGTGTTGCTTCTTCCTTAATTTTATATCTCTGAAATTTCATACTACACTCGTAGTAGAAGAGTGAAAGTGAAGCTCCCATTGCATTAGTAATACCATCACCATCTGATTTCAATCTTCCATCTGCTTGGTCTGGCAATGGAAGGATAGTAACACAAACGGATATTAATTTCCCCCATGCAGTGGAAGATTGTGTCATTTACTTAATCTAGAGATCTACCATATTCTGTCAAATCTCCTTAAAGCTCTGTGTCGTAAACAAAGGATTTATGTGCATTCATCATTCCATCATGGAACATCAATTGTTTATCAATTTTATCAATGGTAATCAGATAATTCAAGTCCATTAATATTAAATAATTTGAAACCCTAAACAAATTCGTTTTTTGTAGAATACATTGGGAATGTAGAATCCAACAATGTGAGGAGTCACATAAACTGATCTTTATAGGTATATGGTCACTACCATGCCAATCGGGCAGGACTGACCATCTACAACTTCTAACTAAAAGAGGACTGCAGATCAAAAGTTCAACAGCTGTCCATCCATCTGTAGATTCTGTAACATTAGTAGGAGAGCCGTCATTCAGTAGATATAAATCCAGTTCCATTTTAATGCTGTAGTAGTCCTCAAGAGTTGTAAGTGGTAGATCCCTAACAGAGATAGATGGTGTGTATTAAAATCACCCAACATTAGGAACGGAAGGCGTAACTGGTTTGTTACATGTATTGCATCTCTTTATTGGAGGTTGTCATTAGGTGGTAAGTACAGATAGCAAGTTTCTTAACCTATATGGGATAGCTGTTTGAATGGCCACTGATTGTAAGAGAGTTATAAATTTTAGAGAAACAGTCCTAGACTAGAAAGCCAATCACAGTTCTATCTAGACTCATGTAATGAAACCAGATCTAAAACCTGAATACTCCTTTAACATGTTCATTGCCAATCACTCGATATCGCGTGATGTCAGATCTTACCGGATGGCCGATCACGTGATATCGCGTGGCCATTGCTATCTAAATGCTAAGTGAATTATTATAGCGGCCACCACACAAAATTCCAATTTCCAGCTTGGCAATGAACGTGTTAAATGGAAATTAAGTGATTTATGGAGATGTGTCTCTTGAAGACACGAGGTCATTGGATACACACCTCACACGATTACTCTTAGATTCTCAATGTGACATTGATGTTCCATTGAATCACTCAATGAAAAATTAATTTTTAATTTAGAAATGGATTATCTCACTATCATTGATGCTTTCCATTTTGACTTGGAAGTTAATAGATGTCTTAGGCCTGGAGTTCTCTGATTTCATATCCGTGGAATAGAATCCAAGAGTTTTTTTTTTAATTTAGGAGAGGTGGTTTTTTCATGCTTTCCTTGGTGATTAGTTTCAATTTTTTAATTTTATGTAATCACTGAATTACTTTTTTTTTTATCATCTTTTAGACTTCTAGTTTTGCTCACTTTAGTTGTTCTAGACTTATTAGTGGATACAGATTTGTTTTGTGTGGTGTTATGTGACTGCTAGAGATCTACTCTTTTCAAAAACCCATCCAGTGCAAGTTTTCATTAAAAAGGACAAACCTGTCAACTTTGGGTTGCGCAGCTTTAAAGATTTTTCTTGTTTGAGAAAACAATATCCTGTCTTAGGCATGATGCTAAAGATAGCTTTCTTCTTCTTGATGCTACAGCAGTGGAAGGAATCTGAAGTGGCACACTTAGGAGTATTAATACAATCCTTGTCATCATGCCCACTTGTAGCATCACATTGGGTTAGCCACATATGGCCTTACCGAGAGCCTTTGATAACCACCATGTATAAATTCGAGAATTCCCAGTTTGCCAAGAGTAATAATGAAAGAGCCTCTTGCAATTTATTCACTTCTATCCATCTACATGAGCTCTACATCTATAACTGACTGAGATGACAGTTCGGACTTGATTTTCTCATACTTCAATACATCAAACCTCAACATGAGATGACCCCTTTTCCCACTTGAAAAATTTTAAGACATATAGGGAGCCAAAGATACCTTGACTCCATCAAAGAAAGAGAGCATTCTTACAAAAGAATGCATTTGTCCATTTTGAGTTGGGATGTATGTTGGAACAAGCAGTATCCCATTTCAATTTTTGTGTAGTTTTTTTTATAATTTTTCGATTGTATTTAATGTTACCCAAAATATTAACAAATTGCAAAATTAGAATGTTTTTCTTCTGCCCATCATAATGCTTTTAAGTTAATTATGTGTTCAGGTACAGTACATATATAAAGTCATATGACTGTTAAGGATATGAAATGCTTAATCCTTCATAAAAATGAAGAAAATAAACTGACATTAATCCTTGATATTTTTGTATCTATCAGCTGTTTGTTTTCAAAATTTGCCCCAGTCCATGATCATTTTAAAAATTAACTATCATCTTTGTAAATATAACATTAATACTATATTTCCTATTGTGTGTTTTATAATTATTTATTATGTTTTTCAGGTATTTTGCTATGCTCTCTCTAACTTACATCCAACACTACCAGAAGTAGTGAATTTATATTTAAATTTTGCTACTTTGGCAACAATACCTTCTAAATGCTCACGTCATAATGCTCCTTCTAGACCTCATTCTTTGACCAAAATTGTAAAGAGTACAGCAACTGGTAGTGATGAATACATTGTAGTAAGTAACAATTAAAAAGTATTTATTGCTAAAAAAAATTTTTTAATAAATAAAAATATAACAGAACCAGTTTCAGGAGTATAAATTCCTACCTGACTTTAATCCACCTAACTTCCCTTATCATTTCAATACATACCTCGATGTAATGAAAAAATAATTCATTATAACTCCAATAGATAGTAGATCTACTTTTGGTATGTAATTCTGCACACATGAGCCATAATCATCTCTGTATTATAGTTCAGGAGTTGTATTATGTTATTACTTAATTCTAGCTATATTTATCATCATTGTTACATATTATTCATATACAGTAGTGGTCAAATTGACAAACCATAAATATACAAATTCCTTTTTGAATAAAAACTTTAGTTGGTTCTTAGTATGTTTCTAAAGTGTTTTCAGTAAAGTATGTATTGATAATGAATTCATACTTTACTTGTCTTAATAAATCAGATTCATCTCTCCTTTTTTAAATACTTGACAATAAATGACTCAACTGTGCTATGCGAATATAAAACAAATTCTGTTTAATTTAATCAGATCAATAAATAACTTTGTTTTTCACATTTTATTATTATGATGATGTTCCTTTTTTAATATCAGATTTCATCATATTTTTCTTGTTTAAAATTTCTTATGTTATACAGCTTTGGGCAGTTAATGATTCAAAAGGAACATTATTTTACATTATGAAAAACTGAACCCTTTGTAGATACAAGAAGCTTGAGAACTGAGACGGGTTGAGTAATCATTATTATTCTAATTAGTTGATGTTCTTGTCAGATTTTTTCAAAAAATACATTTTTTTTCTAAATTCTGTACCTGGAAGTAGACTTAAAGTTTTTTTTTATTATATTCTATTTTCCATTATACACATATACTTGTAACCTAAAAACCTTAATTTGAGACTGAATAAATGCAACTTGTGATAAAATAAAAATAAAGTAAAAATTGATAAATTAAAATTTGGCTTTTTTATACCTAATATTGAAGTTGGGAATTTCTAGCACATAGTAATTTTGAGCTTAAATTAACCATCAGTTACTGTTTGTAGTCAAGAGAAATTTCTATTTTTAATATTTAAAAAATCTGTTTTTTAATTTTGAAAAAAATTGAAAGTTAACTATATTGTGAACCATTATTTTACATATTGTATCTTTTTGGTAAAACATATTGCTACAATAAATAAGCAGTAGTGGTTAAATAGCATCTTTAATGTCAATAAAAGATACATTATTGTAATATTTGAAAGAGTGTATATTCAAATACAAATTTAGAGAGGGAATAATGACATCCAACACATCCGGATTCGGAAATAATAAAGGTATCTGTAAAAATTCAGATTGAGGATTCCATACATCTGATTGCTTATTAAACATTATTTTTTGTTGTAACTGCAAGACCGGATATGTTATTGCTTGTAGTTGCAGGGAGACGGGTTTGTGTCTACTCCAGCATGTGACACAAGTTCAGGAAATGACTTTCAATATGCAGTAATAGAAGATGTGGATAAAAATCTTGGTGAAAATTTCTAATACTCATGTAAATAAATAATGTTTAAATAATATCACTTCTTAATAACAGTTTTTTGTGGTATATTTTCAGATCTATAAAATAAGGAGTTTTATTTTTTAAAAGTTTGTAAATAACTTTTTGATGAAGTTAATTTTTTCAATTTCTTTTTTTTATAGTATTATACTTATTATTTGTATATTTTAGTATAACATTAAACAGAAAAAACACAATTTCTTCTAATAAGCATTTTTCAATTAGCCAATTTTTCACTCATGTGTTTTGTGTAGTCTATCTATGTTATGCATACAAGTAATTAAAACTAGAAATAATTTTTTCATTATACTTAATCATTTAGTAATTAATTTTATTGTGATAGTTTATTTTCCCTTAGAAATTAATTGAGTCAACTTCTTTTTTTTATTTAGGTTGTTTGTGAAGAAAATGATGTTTTCCCTTCAGCTTGTGCAATTGCAAGAGCATTTCCACAGTTTTCACGTAAAACACACCGTAATTCTCTGTACGGGAGCCCGAATTCTGTCACTGTTACAGTGGAGTTTATTATTGTTGGAGACAATGGCAAAATAAAGACAATAACTGAGCATGATGCTTCTACATTGCAAGCTGCTTCCACTGGCATTAGGTTGGCTGCTCGAATTGTTGATACACCTTGTAATGAAATGAATGTAACAAGCTTTTTAAAAGTTAGTTTGCTCTATAATATTTTGTGATAATCTATCATTTTCGTATATAAAAGGTAAAACATTAACACTTAAGCATATGTATATATACATTTTATATTGTAATATCTTTATATCATATACTATGAACCTAAATTGTCATTTTTAAAAAAATGTTATTCTTTTTTTTACTTTATAATTTGAAAGACCTTTGTACTGTTAAATCTGAACATATAAATTTTTTAAATACATTTTTTTTAGCAAAAGCATTTTTTCCAAATTTTTGAAACTTAAAAAACAATTCTCGAGTGAAATTAGAGCTCGGTTAAATAGTGAAATAAGTTTAGTTTCAGTTTCTTTAAACTTTAAGGGTTTTCCATAGACAAGTATTTTTAATCCTATTATAAAATGCAATTTATAATATAAGATTTTTATTGATTATTTTAAGATTTAATCATATAAACAAAAACATTTAAAAAAATTTTTTCCTTAATAAGTATTTTAAAACAAAATAGAGAACTAAATATTATAAAACACAAACACTATATGTATTCTAAATTAAAAGGGGTTTGCAGTACCAGTAATTTATTACATTACTATACAATATGTAATACAATATTACATAACACAGTATAATAAAATTATAGTGATCAATTAAACTCTGGCTTGATTAATCAAACTGCAGAAGACTGATAATCTCTATTTTGAATTATTTGTATAATATTTAATTAGCAATGTTGTGTTGGGTAGGTATATGTTTTTAACTGCATTTAAAAAATTATCAAATTTAGGTATATATTACAGTACAACAAATATTCCGCTGCCCTAACACATAATTGTTTGGTTATAGCCAGGCAATTCTTCACTGATAACTGAAATTTATTGACCATTTAATTATGGATAAGTACTTGTCACAAATCTATTATGTAGCATTGTTGTATAAGCTCATGTTGGCATGTTTTGGAGAATTTCCTTTAATCAGAATTTCAAAGTACTACAATTGATGGCATCCACTGAGGAATGATAGGAATGGCAGTAGCTTTATATTCAACAATTTCTTAAATATGTTATATAGAATATTGACAGCTAAGAGACATCTGATAAGGAATACACTATTTTAACATTGAGTTAAAAAAAAACTTAATAAGGATTATAAACTATAAAATAACAAAATATTGTTGATGTTCATGACGAGCTGGTTGTAAATTACAAATTACACTATTGCTATTACTTGCGACCAGACATTTGTTAACTAAAAGTTGTTAATTGTTAACTTACACTTGGAGGAAACGTTTTTGTCTTACGACTTCTTCAGCCTCATATTTTTGCCGCTAGGAATGCTGCTGTTGTGCTTCCTCGGTACCATTTTTTTGAAAGTTAGAAGTGATGTGATCGAAAAGTATGTGTGATCTGTGCCGTGTTTGTTCATTTAAGATGTCATTTTTATGTGTTGCTATGTCTATATATTTCAAACTGTTCTAGTGTGTTTAATTTATGGCCTTTGTTGCATGTGTGGAGGATGCTCATGTTATTTTCCATACTTTTGCATGAGTGTTTAGTGTCCATGAGGTGATTTGTGTGCAAATAGTAGTGTGCAGTGCTCTTTTGTGTTCTTTATATCTTTCGGGGAAAGATCCGCCTGTTTGTCCAATATAGCACTTATTGCAGTTGTTGCATTTTAGTTTGTATACTCCTGGGTTATTGTATGTGTTGGTATTGTTATGAATGCTGTGTCTGATAGCTGTTTGGCTTTTATTTGTTGTTCTGTAATCTACATTGTATCCTGCTTTTTTGAATTGGTGCGCTATCTTATTTGTGAGTTTGTTTATGTATGTGAGGGGGATGAATCTGTTAGTGTTCGTGTTGTTGTTACTGTTTTTGTTGAGTATTTTTCTGTGTAGTTTGTCTATTAAATAATTGTCATATCCATTTTTGTGAGCTAAATATTTGATTGTGTTTAGTTCCTCTGTGTAGTTAGTTGTGGACATAGGTATTTTATTTAGTCTGTGTAGTAAATGTTTGAATGCTGCGTGTTTATGTTGTATTGGATGGTTCGATGAATTGTGTATCAATGTGTCTGTCATGGTTGGCTTGCGGTATATGTTGAATTCATGTTTGTTTTGATTTTGTATGGTGATGTCTAAGAAATTCAATGTTTTGTTGTTTTCAACTTCTGCTGTGAACTGGATATTTTTGTGTATTTTGTTTATATATGTTTGGAGTTGTTGGCATTGTCTTATGTTTCCTCGGTATAGTATAATAACGTCATCTACATATCTGTGCCAATATATATTATCTTATCTGCGTGTTTGTTGCTATTTATGATTTTATTCTGTTCTATGTATTGTAGGAATACTTCTGCGAGAATGCTTGAAATCGGTGAACCAATTGGTAGGCCTTGTTTCTGTGTGTAATATTTGTTGTTGTGAGTGAAGTAGTTCTGTTGTGTAATGGTGTAAGATTTCTTTTGTGATATTTTCTGGAGTGTTGTTAAGTCTTAGATTGTCTCATAATATGTTTAGTGTTTCTGTGACTGGGATATTGGTATATAGGTTTGTGATGTCAAACGATGCCAATGTTGAGTTATGAGAGATTTCAATGTTCTTTATTTTGTTTATGAGATCTATTGTGTTCTTTATACTTGTGTGTGTGTCTAGTTTTATGTATTTTCTAATAGTTTTATCCATATGGCGTGCTAGTTTGTGTGCGGGTGATTGTTGGCTGTTGATTATCGGTCTTATTGGTGTTCCTTGTTTATGTAGATTAGGAAGTGCTTGTAAGGTAGGTGCTGTAGGTCTTATTGATTTAAGGTATTTTTTCTGTGTTCAAGATATTACGTGTTTTGCTGAATTAATTATGTTTTTAACTGCGTTGTGATATTCGTTTGTTGGGTCTTTATTTGTTTCTGCGATGTTTTTTCCCGTAATGAATTCATTAATTTTATTGTTTAAATCCTGCGTATGTATAATAACTGTAGTATTACCTTTATCTGCTTTTACGTACTTTAAATCGTGTTCTCTGGCTTTTTGTGTTAGTGATTTGGCTGTCTGTATTTCATTGGTGTGTGTTATGCTCTTTTGGGTTTTGTGTGTTCTTATTGTGTTACTAATTAAATGTCTTAAGTGTTCTTGATCTTGTATTTCTGTCTGTTGTATATTGGTTTCTGTGTCAATTTTAATTGCTGTTTTTGTTTTATTGTTATCTTTGTAGTGTATATTATGTTTTAGGTCTTTATTTAGTAATTCTATTTCTTCAGTGGTAAATGTGATGTTAGTGTTGTTTATTGTTTTTTCATAAAAAGAGTGTTTTGGCTTTTTTATTGCACGATTATTATTTTTGTCATTTAAAAGTTGATTTATTTTCATTTTATGTGTTTCGTGTATTTCTTGTACTGTTTTAGTGGCCCATTTGTGCGATTCTGTAATTACTTCACATGTGAATTCATGTCCGTATGTATTTGAAATGTTTAAATGTAAATGTAACAATTTTAGGTTAAGGTTATCTTTCTTTACATAAAGTTCTTTTATTGACTGTTTGATATACATTGCTTCTGCAAATTTAGTAGTTTTTATGGCTGCTTTGTTTATTTGTTTTATGTTCACTTTTGTGTATTTAGGAGTGATGTTATTTATAAGATATTTATAATAGACAAACTACACAGAAAAATACTCAACAAAAACAGTAACAACAACAACAACACGAACACTAACAAATTCATCACTCTCACATACATAAACAAACTCACAAATAAGATAGCGCACCAATTCAAAAAAGCAGGATACAATGTAGCTTACAGAACAACAAATAAAAGCCAAACAGCTATCAGACACAGCATTAATAACAACACCAACACAAACAATAACCCAGGAGTATACAAACTAAAATGCATGAACTGCAATAATTTCTATATTGGACAAACAGGCAGATCTTTCGCCGAAAGATATAAAGAACACAAAAGGGCGCTGCACACTACTATTGAATCCACCTTCGCAAATCACCTCATGGACACTAAATACTCATGCAAAATTATGGAAAATAACATGAGCATCCTCCACCCATGCAACAAAGGCCATAAATTAAACACACTAGAACAGTTTGAAATATATAGACATAGCAACACACATAAAAATGACATCTTAAATGAACAAACACGGCACAGATCACACATACTTTTCAATCACATCACTTCTAATTTTCAAAAAAATGGTACCGAGGAAGCACAACAGCGGCAAAAATATGAGGCTGAAGAAGTCGTAAGACGAAAACGTTTCCTCCAAGTATAAGTTAACAATCAACAACTTTTAGTTAACAAATGTCTGGTCGCAAGTAATAGCAAAAGTGTAATTTATAAAATAACTACTAAGCAATTGCCACCATAATCAACGGCATGAAACAAAATTCAATTATAATCTAGATAGGAATTAGAGATCATACTTTAAAAATAAAGAAATAAAAAATTTTAAACAACAACAGAACCCTCTTCAAAAAAAAGAACCCGAATATATAATTTTTTCTTACTAAAAAGTCAGAAATAATTTTCTAATAATGAAAACATAATTTATCATAGGCTTACTACCCACACAATTTTTGATGGCTTGATTTCTCATGATTAATTATTTTGAACCATAGAGTCTTCTCACGAAACAAAAATGTCATGTGTTCGATATTATGAGAGTATGCAGGATGATAATTGATCTTTGTTCTTGGAAATGACCATACAGTATCAGAATTTGTCTGATAAAAAAATATGTGATTGCATAGTTTTTGTTCAGATATACCAATTGTCGACAATTCAACCTTCATTAAATTATCTATTCCGCTTCCGCATTAGACAGTTTCCGGCCTATGAAGGTTATTAACCAGGTAATTTAATAGGTGACAGTCGGGACTTTTAAAGTTTTTCGCAATAGACGAGATTCCGCCTAACACAGGTCCGTCTAAGACAGGTTTCACTGTATATTATATTATAATCAAATAATACTTCACTAGGTGAATACATAAGAGCTTACTTGCTGGCGCGTTTGGAAACAATTGTTCCTTTTACGAAGCGCAGCCTCTACTCATAAGGCTTTCTTACAAAGGTTTCGCTTCGTAAGAGGGTTAGCAATTAAGCCCTACGTATTTACGTAGAAGTATTATTTAATTATAGTTCAATCAGTGAATTCAAAATGATTACAACCAACTTTAATATATCGTGTTTGAAGTATAAGCTTTTTATTCCTTCATTATACAAAGAAGACTGTGATTTAAACTAAGTATTAACATATTCTTTGCTATTATCCTCATTGAATCTTGCTAGCGAGATTATATTTCAGGAGCAAAAATAAAAGTAATGCGAATTCTAGCCTACACAAAGACCAAATAAGTTTTTCTCAGCTAAAACATTGTTATAGATACGAGGTGTGGCTAGAAAAAAACCGAACTGATGCTATAAAAAAATTTTATTTTCCATTATTTACAATTTGATGTTATCTCCTTCAATGTACTCTCCTCCTCGGTCTATACACCGCTCCATACGAATTTTCCACTTTTCATAGCAATGCTGCAGATCATTTTCGGTAAGTCCATACATTACTTCCGTCGCTTTTTCTTTTACTGCTTCAAGACTCTCAAATCTAGTTCCTTTCAAAGCTGACTTGACTTTAGGGAAAAGAAAAAAATCACAGGGGGCCAAATCAGGTGAGTAGGGTGGATGGTCTAAGATGGGAATGTTGTGATTGGCTAAAAACGTCTTCACTGACAACGCATTGTGAGCTGGGTCATTGTCTTGGTGCAGGATCCATGTCTTTTTTTCCACAAATCGTTCTGTTTTCTCTGTACTCGCTCACGTAGGGTAGTCAGGACGCTAATGTAGTAATGCTGATTCACTGTTTGTCCCTCTGGTACCCAATCAATGTGTACAATCCCTTTGTCATCAAAAAAAAAAAAACAATCATCATTGCCTTGAATTTCGATTTTGACATTCGTGCTTTTTTTGTCATGGAGAATCAGGAGATTTCCAATGCATCGATTGGCGTTTGGTTTCGGGATCGTAAGTAAAAAACCACGATTCATCACAAGTAATAACATTTTGTAAAAAGGTGGGATCACTTTCAATGTTTTGTAGGATGTCAGAACAAATCATTCTTTGGCGTTCCTTCTGTTCAATTGTGAGACACTTTGGAACCATTTTTGCACACACTTTGTTCATGTTGAAACTTTCATGAAGAATCTGCCTAACACTTTCCTTGTCAATTCCTGTTAACTCAGACATTGCTCTGATTGTTAAACGGCGATCTTCTCGAACAAGTTTACCGATTTTTTCAATGTTTGCATCAGTTTTTGCTGACTGGTCTGCCAGTGCGAGCGTCATCACTTGTGTTCGCGATAAACAATCATCGCCGTACACTTGTTGCAACATTACAAAAGTTTCACTTGCAGATTTTCCAAGTTTGAAAAGAAATTTGATGTTAACACGCTGTTCTTTCTGTACACTCAACATTTTTCCGACGCACAGACAAAACGTCAACTACTTAGAACAGACGGCACGGGCAGACTGAATGTAGGAGGCAGATGAAACTCGAGCAGTAGGCGGAGCAAGAGTCACATGACAGGCCAGGCGACTTTCAGCCTTATTGCATTCGTTTTATTGTTTCACCTGTGCTAGTTCGGTTTTTTTTTAGCCTCACCTCGTAAAACAGTGCTGCTGGTGAGCATTCTAATTACTAAATATATATTATTGCAAGTAATATAATGTTTTATTGAAATTTTCTAAAAGTATTTCAGTAAACATTTCTTTAATGTTTTTTTACTGCTGTGAACATGATTTATTGAACTGTCAACATTTACTTGGCTTTTTTTTGGTGATGACTTGTATCTCCATTCTTTCATTGTTGATTTGTTTTAGAGATTTTATAAACTATACAAGTCTCATTTCAAGTAACTATAACACTAAGTAAGTTGTCAGTGATTGTCATAACCTATTTAAAACTCAAACCAGTGTTTTGTTTTTCAGAAAGAGTTTTTGGTAGCCAATACTTTCAATATTCCAATATTTCTTTAATAGTTTGATAAAGATATAATCTTGAAATTTTATAAAAAATAAAAAATTATAAACATTTAGTTTTCATTCATCATTTGAACAAATCTGGTTATAATTAACCAGAGATGGACAACCATTTTGTTTGTCATGATGCACATTTCATGTTCAACATTAAACTGTTTTATCACTTATCACACTTTGTACTGTAAAAGTAGCAGGTGGAGAGGATCTAATCTCACATAACAGTACTTATAGTAAAATCAATTGTTTGTAAAGAAAGTAACATTTTCAGTAACAAGCTTAATTACAGCTTGGGTTTTAAAATGGTTGGTCCCAAAAGATTTAACCTAAAATCAGGACACAATACTCAAATACATAGGAAGTTAAAAGAACACTATTAAAGCTGGGTGATCCTTTTCTAAACAAGATTTTAACCTGTGATGAAACTTGGGTTCACCTTTGGAAACCGTAGTCCAAAAAACAATGCATTAAATGAAAGCAAACCAACTCGCCTGTCAAAAAAAAAAAAAAATTCAAGCATAATTAGGAAAAGTCATATTGACTGCCTTTTAGGTTGCCCAACATTTTGTGATTATTTGGAAGATCGTGTTGGAACAACCATGATTCATTGCCGGTAATAACATTGTCAAGAAAATCTTCATCTTCCTGGACCCAGTCCAAAATTTCTTGCAAAATTTCCACCCGTAACAGTTTTTGTTCCTCGCTCAAGACTTTCGACGCCTGCTTTGCACACACTTTTCTCATAGCAAAATCCTATCTTACAATGGTGTGGATGGTTCTAACTGATAGGCAGGTCTCTTTACTAATATGGGTGATGGTTAAATGCCTGTCAGAGTCCAAAGCTGTTTTTACTTTGGCCACTTGAGTATCCGTTCGAGCGGTCGTCAGGTCTCCGATGTGGTGATAGTCTTTGACAAGCTCCCAGTCTTCTTTGAATATTTTGTGCCACTCAAAAACTCTTATGCGGCTTAAGGCATCATCCCCATAAGCCTGTTTAATAAGTTCTAAATGTCGTATGTTAGGTTCGCTATTTTTTTTAAGCTTTCTAAAATCTATAAGTCATTTTCAAACTACACGTATTTTGTTCCTTTGTTTGCTTTTTGTTTAGTATTTTTGTGCCCACATTGTTATTGTTTTGGTATTATGTATTACAATATATTTGACTTATAATATTAAAACAATGAATTCTTACAGGAAATAAACAACATAGCGAATGAACTAAGTGTAAGTACCACAGTAATAAGAGGTGAGGAACTAAAGGAAAAAGGTTTAAATGGTATTTATTATGTTGGTCTGGCAGCCAGTTGCCCTCCAGCACTGGCAGTTCTATCTCATACTCCTCCTGGTGCTACACAAACCATTGCTTGGGTTGGTAAAGGAGTTGTTTATGACTCTGGTGGTCTAAGTATCAAATCCAAGGTAATTGAATGTTTATTTCTTTTAAAATTCATGTTAGAATTTGAATTCCCTTAGGAATTCAACACATTTGGGCTATTGTAAGGTGTAGAGTACAAATATTGAAAATAAAAGTAATTTTATCTAAATGTTTACTCTAGATTAATTGCAATCTAAGTGTTGCTATTGTTTTATTTATTATAACAATATGCATAATGATTTTGCATTTTATCAAAGATTGTAAACCAGTAGAAAGGTTTGTTAACTCTGTAGATATCTGCAATCGAATAGCTAACAGACTTTCTGAAATTATAAAAGTTGTTTTGGACCTTTTTAAACATATTGCTCAAGCGTAAAATGATGCAGCTGTAACGACTGGTTTTCAGGGAGGTGTTCAAACTTTCTTAATATCTAAATTTACAATTGCTATATATGTATACTGTTAACCTAATAAATTTAATTTAATTATTAAAAATGCTTCCTTGAAAAACATAAAATGGTTAGGTTGTTTTTTAGGGGTATTCATTATTATTCCTAAATGAAGTGATATACTGTGTTCAGTTTGTAATAAACTTACAAACAACTTCTCTAACACTTTGGAATTCCAGTTATAAGTTTCTAGCAGTGTTTGGGATTTAAAAAGCAGTTGATCACATGTTTTGACACAATAAAAAATGAGGAATACTATAATGATACTCTGCAAGGAGGGCTTTTAGACTGAAAACTTTCCTTCAAAACGAAATTTTTTTATATTTTTAAAACTTTTTCTGTCTTGTAATAAAACATCCTATTATAGTTTGTACATCAGCTAAGAGTTTATTCGTGTAGACCATGGGTCGGCAACTTGCGGCTTGCGAGCCACATGTGACTCTTTGGATGTGAAGCTGCTGCTCTCTAGCTACATAAACAAATATTATTTATTTTATAAAAAAAACATTTAAAAATCATTCTGCATCGAATAGTGAGGATTAGGCAGTGATTCTATCTCTCAGTCACTTGTACTCGCTTTCACCGAACCCCTCCTCCATGACACGCGTCGTAACTGTTGTCAGTCAGTTGGAAGTTCTCGAATGACGCAGTCATCAAATGTTTCTATGTAGGTTTTAATTCGCTTTCAAAGCAAGAAAATTTGGCGTCTTCAACAGTGCTTTGGATGTGATGTATAGTTTGTGTTTTCTATAATATTTATAAAAACTAAAATGTGCAGGCTAAAAGTCCGATTGTGCCAGTCGGTGATCACCACACACTGGAGGGGCCACAGATGCGATGAAACTATGTACTTATAGTCAATCAGTATGTGAGAGAGTGAGATAAACAGTGTTTCGTGTCTAAGTGATTTATGTTAATAATTAAATTATCAGAGAATTATTTATTTCATTTACGTAATTATTTTTTATTGGGAAATATCGTAAAATATCTTTTTGATAAATTATTTGCCCAGCTTCTCGTATGTATTTACTTAGATATATGTTGGCATAGGAAATAATTCCAAAACCTGTCCTCTGCTGTTTTGGATACCTATATAATAATTTTAAAAATTCTTTAATGCAGCTTCACCGCAAGTATGGGATCTACAAAAAAAAATGAGAAGAACTGAAGAAGAGCATCAAGAATTCAATCGGGATTGGACAGAGTCGTATGCTTTCATATGCAACTCAGATAGCCTTCCGACTTGTCTCATTTGCCACGAAAAACTCGCACACAAATAAGAAATCAAATTTAGGGACTCCTCACTAAAAAACATACTCAGTTTGTTAGTGAATATCCAGCCAGCGAAGAACGATTAAAAGCCGTTGACGTCAACTTCCATGTTTAGTAACTGGGCGCAATCTGCAAGTAATGTTAATCTGAGAAGCTCAGCGGTATCAATAGAAATTGAAAAAAATGACAAATCGTTCACAGACGGTGAGTATGTCAAAGGTTGCTTCATACGCACATTTGAAGAACTGTTTCGTGATTTCAAAAACAAACCAGAAATCTTGAAAAAATTAAAAATTTGCCACTACTTGCTAAAACAGTACAAGATAGAATAGCTAAAGTGTCTTCAAATGTAACTTATTTGCAGGAGGAAGATAATCAACTTTCTTATACCTTATCAGTTGCAATATATGAGTCTTGCAAGATAAAAGACTTGGCACAAGTTACCCTTTTTGTGAGGTATGTCTTCCCAAGGTCCAAATGAACAAATTCTAGCTTCTTGCTACTGCTCTCGGGACAAATTATAGAGGAGATATAGCAATTGCCTTGAAGACAATAAGATCGATTTAAATAAAATCTTTTCAGTAGCAACTGATTCGGCCAGAAGTGTTACAGGAAAAAATAAATGGGCAACAACGATTTTTCAGAGCAAACTAAACCACGAAATTCTTACTTTTCACTGCATAATACACAAAGAAACGATCGGTGCCCAAACAGTTACGGCCAAAATAGTTGACATGAATTTGGTAATCAAGATTATTATTAGCATCTTGTCAAAAGGACTCTACCATCTTCAGTTTAAAGAATTGATAAACAAAGTGGAGACTCAGTATTCCGAGCTCCTTCTTCACAATAAAATGTGATGGCTTTCTAAAAGTAAGACAATGAAATTTTTGTGCTTGAATGTAATAAATACATTCCTAAATGAAAAAGGCAGTTATCACCCTGAATTAGAGAACGGTAAATAATTGCAACAATTTTACTTTATAGTGGATATCCAGCAAAATTAAATGAGCTGAATCTAAAACTGCATGGAAAGGGAAACACAGCCTATGTTTTGGTAGGATAATTGGTTTGTTTTGAAGAAAAATTAATTCTTTCTGCAAAAGATATTCAAAGCAGTAAATTAATTCATTTTCAACTTCTAATGCAATATAGCGATAAAACCAGTGCAACTGTTGAACGAATTTCTTCAGCACGGTTATTAAAAAAATTAAAGATGAATTTGCTAACAGATTTGAGCAATTTAAAACCATCAAAACCACTCTAGCATTCATAGTAAGTCCTCTCAACACAAATAGTAACAAAATCCACATTGAGCCATTTGGAATTGATACTGGTTCTCTAGAAATGCAATTGATCGATTTGAAAGTAAAGTTTTGTGGAGTGGAAAATTTACAGAGTTGAAAAGCAAGTTGGAAGAGTTGGAGGCTCAAAAATGTTTATACGTAACGCAATAAAAGTGAACAGCTTTGAAAGAAATATAAGTTGTTGTTTACGAGTCCATGGTCTTTTAGATAGCATCATTTGTCTTCAAAACTGCGTCCGCCAGCCTCAAGGCATCCACACTGTAGAGGACCTCTTGGAGTTCCGAGTCGCAAGATATGTGGAACAAGGGCTGGGTATTCGAGAATGTGGCCTGGCGTGAGATGGATATTGGAACAGTTCTTGCAGGAGATATATGTTCTGGTCTTGTCTGGAAGCATCTTCATTCCTTTAAAATAATTTGTCCTAAGTCTTGCAATTGTTGACGTAAGGATTCTGGGACCATCAAAATCGACAATAAGGGGTTTTCTGAAGGAATGGGGCAGAAGTCTGTACTTTGCAACTGCATTTGCGTCTGCAAGCGTTATAGTAGGGCAATGTTGGTCAGAGTTTCTGCCTTCTTTGGCCAACGAATCCCCACACTCGTTTCCCTCAATATTCACATGTGCAGGTATCCATTGCAGCAAGCAGGATTTCCCATTGCAGTGCAAACTTTCCAGTAGGATGTTGATGGCAGAGGTGATGTTGGTTTCTCAATTTTTGATTCCTACTAAGGCAGCTTTTGAGTCAGAAAAGATAACTAATCCTTCCGTCGACAGAAATTCCGGATTGGACAGATACAAGGTAAGTGCCTCCTTAATTGCAAGAAGTTCACTGGTAAAGTTTGAAGCGATCAGCCCTGTATTGATTTTATGCATATATTTGTCTCTATTTGGAAGAAAGAAAAGAACACCAGCACCTCCCTTGTTGAGAGATCTGTCAGATGAGCCGTCCGTATAGGCAATTGCTAAATTCCCCTGAGAGAGCCTCTCAATCGTTTCAAGATCTCCTTGTCTAAGAATCTGTGGGCCTTCCTTCTTCGAGGTTGAGTGTAGGAGATTCAAATTAATTTTGATTTCCTTTGGTGCCCCTCTGGGAAAAAGAGGCTCATGCAGAAAGTCCAACGTGGAATGTTCCAACTTTATTTGTCTCCTAATAGCTCTATCAAGTTGGAGCGTTGATGATCTTTTAAGCCTTTCCGTGTCTTTCCATTCATTAAACACTCTGGTGTAGATATGATCCTCCTTGTAACAGCATAGTTTGTTGGTGAACTTAATGGTGGCAAGATTGTGCCTGCTTTCTAGAGGAGGAAGACCACATTCCCTTTCAGCTTTTTCGTTGTTGGTTGAGGAGACTGCACCAATAATAATTTTTGATGCTCGATGTTGAATTGAATCCAATTTCAGTTTCGAAGTTGTGGATGCCGGGGTCTAGATTGGAGCAGCATATTCAAGCACTGGTCTAATGACAGAGCAATATACGCTTTTAAGGGTATTGGGTCTTGATCCCCATGTAGTTCCACAGAGTTTTCTAAGTATGTTCAATTTTCTGAGCGCTTTATTGGACGTTTGTTCAATGTCGAGAAACATAAGTTGAGGCACTTATATTCGATGCATGGCATTGTCTTCCAGATTGCTACAGTGAGGTAAGGAAGTTGACATTTGGATTTTGTTTTGGAGTGCTGACTATCTTCGGTTCGATTTATTCATGCGAGCAGGCGTTCTCTTGCATGATTATAATTAAACGTAAAGTAAGGATCCAACTTAAGTGTTTGAAACTTAAAACAACAAGTTGCGAACCAAATTTATCCAAACTTTCTAAAACTATGCAAAGCCATCCTTCCCATTTAATTTGTTTGCTCAACTGTTTGTTATTGAAGTACAAGTTAATGTTGTAAGTAAATGTTTGTTTTAATTTTTTACTTAAATAGTAAGGAATCATCTAATAAAACACACACGCACGCACGTGTGCGTGCCGACACACACACACACAAACTAGTTGTGAAAAGCACTACTTATGTATGAATAATCACATATTTTTCTTATGAATAAATAGATTAGTTTTTTTAATAAAAAAACTTCAAATATGCGAGTACTATTTATTGTTGGCAAGAAAAAATTGTGTGGCTCTTTAAAAACTTTGAAGTTTTGTTAATTGTAATTTTTGACTCTTCTGACTCAAAAGGTTGCCGACCCTGGTGTAGACACAATCAAACTCTTTGAATTAGCTATCAATACTATATAAACAAACATAGAAAAATATTAAACTACTTCTCCCCCAAACAAGTAATTTAAGCAGAATTTCTGTATTTTGCAAAAGAATAGTGTAATATTATAAGTCAAATGAAAGATCAACTTTAAAATTCAAAAATAAATTATAGTTTTACAATTGTTGACTCAAAAATGTTTCTTCTCACCAAGAAATATTTCCAGTCGCTCTAGTCAACAAATTTTGTTTCATTACTTTATAATTAATTAATATGTAACTAAGTGAATATTTAAGAGCTTACTTGCTGACAATTGTTTCTTTTATGAAGTTGAACCTCTATAGCCTTTTTTAAAATATTACAATACATTTATTGCTAAAGAAAAATTTATCACTGAGATAACTGTACTTTATCAAAATGATGGAAAAATTTATCAATGAGCTAACTGTACTTTATAAAAATGATGCTTTTATGAATATGATTTCTTTTAGTGAGTTTTTCAGCTTCTTTGTTGAACATTCCTTTGAAGATTCATTTTTCGAAATATATAAAGTTCTGATAATTGCGAGACTATAACTACACCAATTGCAACGGCAGATTTTGAAAGATGTTTTAGTACATTGAAGAGAATAAAAACTTTAATTAAAAGATACTTAACTAAGTGAATACATAACGGCGTACTTGGTGTCGCGTTTCGGAACAATCATTCGTTTTACGATGCTAAGCCTCTACTGGCGGCAGGGCGTTAGGTACAAAGGCTGTCGGAATGGATTTATGACTGTGGAATGGGTGGGTTAAGCCCTTACGTATTCACTTAGTTAAGTATCTTTTAATTATAGTTTAATCAGTGAATTTAAGATGATTACATCAAGCAACTTGAATAAAACCTTGTTGAAGAAACAGTATGGACTGACACCAACTTAATTTTTTAACTGTGTTCTATACATAAAGATATATAATCTTAATTGACGTGCTTCAATAATATTTTTTTATCTTTTCTATTCAATAGAATAGGAGAATCAAACTACTCTACAAATAAAACAATAAACTATCAAATTGGCCATCTTCAGGAGTGCTGGAATTACATAACATATTTTTATTGAAACATTAGTTGAAATATTACAATTATGTTTGCTAAAAGTCCAGCTCTGATAATGACGACATTGACTCCTAAATTAATCTGTTGAGAATTGAGTCGTAGTTTCATAAGTGTTTACCTTAGTGTGGTTAATGTTATTGGCCAGTAAGTATTAGTTAGTAAATAAAACACCTGAGTTAGTTGATGGATGGTAATTGAAAAATTAAGTAACTCTCCAATTCTTTACAAAAAAAAGTCAAAGTTATTTCTAAAATTTTCTCTTAGATTGAAATGCCAGGAATGAAACGTGAATGTGGAGGTGCTGCAAGCATTCTTGGAGCATTTTATACAGCAGTAAATCAGGGGTTTACACAGAATCTCCATGCAGTATTCTGTTTAGCAGAGAATTCTGTTGGTCCTCAATCTACTCGTAATGATGATATTCAAACATTTTACTCTGGGAGGTGAGTACAACACAAAATCTAATATTAATCATAATTTATTTCTGGATTTTTTCAATTTAAAAATTCTTGTTTTAGAGTAAGCAAATAGGGGTCCAAATGTGCTTCGATTCAATTTGCTATAATCCCTTATTTAAGACATACTGAGCTCTCTAAATTAATGCAGAGGTTACTCTTGTACTATATTAATTAAATATTGCTTATTGTGAGAAACAATTAACCTCAAGTACTTAACAACTTTGAAATTTTAAATTCTGTATATTTATTTAGATTTACAGAATAGGTAGAGTCGTTATTTCATATCAAAACATTTAGTTTGACTCATGTAGTTTACCAAATCCTATCACTGCTAGTGATAGCATTTCCATTGTTAAAATAGTCTTTTCACTAGTGTGGAGCATGCTCACTGTGTGTTATTGTATAATGAAATAATATACAACCAGATATAAACATAAATTTTGCACTGAATAATGAAATCATTATCTTAGCAAAACTACATTTTACAGACAATATAAAAATTTGGTTAAAACAGGTTGTTGTTTGTCATGTGAAATCATCAGGGACATTAGTCATGCTGTTGTAGAACAGCTTAGAAAAAGTTCTGCCTTAATTCTAAAAAAATAGAACCAGCATGCTTCTCTCAAGAGTGGCATTCTACAAAAGACAGTTTAATGAGTGAATTATAGATGTTCACACTTATAAAGCCATACAGATATGTAATCAATAGATGGTTCATCAATTTATTGATTTAAATAAGGTTGCTCGTGGATAAATTATCAAATGAAATGCTATATCGTATAGGGGAAGATTAGCCTTTCCTGAAATCAGTAAACTTCAGTGATGAGTCTATATTAGTAAGGTAAACAACCACAACTGTAGAATCTCAGAAAGCAAAAGCTCAAAAAATACTTTTGAACACATTTGTGACAGCCTGAAAGTGATTGTGATTTGTGTAATCAAATTTAAAATGACAGACATTTTCTTTTTTATAGGGAGAATCCCAGTTGCATTATTTATCCTGATATGTTTATGAACTTTTTTTTATTCCTCAGTTAGATCTATATGAACAACAAGCTACACCTTGCTACCAGCAAGATAGGGGCACCAACTCATTTCCTCACAGAAGTTCAGGATTTCCTAAATGGTCGAATTTTGTCCACAAAACATTTTAGTTAAAGTAACAATTGTTTTTATTGAATGATGTGAAAATATATTTTTATTGGGAGATATGATTCTCACATTTTCAACTAAAATTATCTTATATGCGTGTTTTAAAGTTTAATATGTGATCTAGTCCAAATTGTATTGTTTGCCTCTTTGTTGTGTTAAAATTATACAACCATAACATGTGCTTGACCTGCACATTCAAATGTCCTATTTGGCAAATTCATGTTGCACATATTTCTACTTAATATATACTTTTTTAAATTTGTTTTTACTGAGTTATTGACCTGTCACTGTCCACCAAGTGACAACCTGCAACAGAAAAAACTAGTAGATTTTATTAACCAGTTACCAACTCTGTTTTTATTGGTGGGTGATTTCAACTCCCACCATAATGAGTCACCAACCACCAACTGGAAGGAAAGTCACGAGGGCATCTAGTTGAGAGTCTCAGATCGAATCTGGACTTATGTTTGCTAAATGATGGTTTTCCTACTCAAGCACCTTATTAAGATCAATTTATGTGACTCTTCTCTCTGTTACAGTTAGATCTTAGGAAAAACGTCTGCTTTCTCGAATTATTTTGTATCGTTTGACATGGATTATCTTACTCCCATTGATACAATTGTTAATAATTTTACCAAATCAATTTTGAATCCTGCTGAAAAAACCAATCCAAAAACATCTGTGCATTCAAGCTGCCATACCTGTTCCGTGGTGAATGATGATTGCTCAGAAATTCTCCATTTATGATGAAGAGCTTTATGGAGATTTAATTGACACTCACCAAGTAAAAACCTTGAGGAATATAAGAAGCTTCTAGCTAAAGCATGGATGATCTTCAGGCTAAGTAGATAGGATTCTTGGGCTCAGTACATTTGCACAATTAGATGAACGACTCCATCATCCACTGTATGGAGGAAATTAAAATCAGTGTGTGATACTTCCATTTCTTTCATAGTCATTGAAGTATCTGGATGTAAGATTGATCACAAACAGTGCTGATATAGCTAATGTACTGGGAATGTCATTTTCACACTTTCCTTCTACTAATGATAGTATGAATCACTTTCCTTCTGTAATAATAAATTCCAATAAATAAAATCAAGAAAGAAGCCATACCTTTTAGTGTTGGGTTGTCTCCTTCGATTATACAATATATTTTTTGAGGAGCAGTATTTTCCTGATGTATGGTCAGAATCAACAGTGATTCCTCTATTACAACCAAGCAAAGGTAAAACCAATCCCAGTTGTACAGGCCTAATCTCTGTTACAAAGGCTTTGTGCAAATTTCTGGAGAAGATAGCCATAATCTGCCATAAATAAACGAAATAACTAATAGAGAATATTTAGAGCATTTAACAACAAACTCAAAATAGAAACAACTCTTACTGATAAAACATATAAAGACATCCTATTGTAAAGACATGTAAAGTAGAATAGCCAATATAAAGAACGATATCGACAAAACTGACAATACACAAGAATTGCATTGTTATGGAAATAAATACGGGAACCCGAGCTATATACGGGCATAGGCAACTAGAGTTAACTAAATGACCCGATCTATGCTTGGGCGTAGATTTGAAAGTGTTTAAAAAAATTATTTTATTTTTTCAAATTCACATTAAGTTGTTAAATTCACTAAACATTTTTCAAGTTGTTAATTTTCAGATTTTTAAAATCTATCAATATTTCTTCATTATAGGTCAGTGGAGATCAATAACACAGATGCAGAAGGCAGGTTAGTTCTTGCTGATGGTGTAGTATATGCTTTAAGAGACCTTAAAGCTTCTATTATTGTTGATATGGCAACATTAACATATGCTCAGGTATTTTTATGACTTACTTTATTCTCATTAGCAGTTCATTTTCATTAAAATTCTTACTGTTTACATACTATTTTAATTTCATGACTTCTAGAATTTGAAAATAAATTTTGTTGATTTAATTTTTCTGGTATAATTATCTGTAAATCAAAATTAGTACAATTTTTTATAAATTGCCGTTCTATTTCATTGTTGGTTCTCAGCTATAAAATATCCATTTTTAGAGTTAGGAGACAGTTTTGCAAAGGAGTGACTGTCTTCTTTGTAATATCTGCCACTACTGAGCCCACAGCACCATTTCGGGCTGACTTGGATGTGTGCATATGCAAATTATCATAAATGCCTTTAATTGGGTCTTCCCTCCATAAGTAACTCTCTCTTCATGGAAGGTATGAGTTGCACTTGTTATAAATACAGAAATTTTTACGACATAACTGGAACTAAATCGTCATTAAATGTTAAAATACACCTTTATCTGAATGAAATTAGTTGCAATCAGATTAAGGACTGTAATGTTTAAAAGTAACACAGTTTTATAAATGATCATGTTATATACAATTAATTTTCTGAATAATTTTAAAAAAAGGAAATAATATCATTTTAACTGTTGTATACTGACAATTGAAAAAAGTATATTGATACTGATGATGGTAACATGGTTGCTGAAACATATTTAATAAGATCAAACATTTTGTTGTTTGTATTTAGTATTAATGTTTTTATGTGTATATAACAGTATTATGGTTGTTACTCTATAAGATATTATAATTGTTACAGTATTATAGATGTTATAATTGTTACAGACATAACATAAATCTTGTTTCTAGCAACCTGTACACTTAACTCATCTATTAAATATAGGAAATGAAGTTTTTTCCAAGTATGCCTTTATTACAATATTTTCTTTAATCGAAGTACAAAACAGGTCTGCTTTAGGTAACCATTCTCGTTTACACAAGCCATAATTCTCGACTACTCTCAGCACCGGAGGATCATTTTGTAACTTCCTTAGTCTTATCTTTAATCCATGTTGCTTCTTTTTTACAAATGTTACATGGATGTGTAACAAGTAGACACGTCTCTATGGAAGTGGTAGAGAGTATTTCTACTTTAGGTGGACAATTCTATACATGTGATATAATTCCATATATATATATATATATAGATTTTTATAAATGTCAGAGACTGACAGACTTACCTTGGTAAGAGTCCACACTGTAGTCTTGAAATAGAAACACATAAAAGCACTTAAACAATGATATATTTCAACCACACAGTGGTCTTTGTCAATCGAAGAGAAAACACAAAAAGAAATATGAGAGAATGAAATAAAATAAATATAAGTTGTAATCACAGATTGTGTCGAGTAGAAATCAGATGACACAGATGCACAGATTAAAGATATATATATATATATATATATATATATATATATATATATATATATATATATATATATATATTGTTTCCATGAGCATATGAGTGATTATAGTTTATATAAGTCTGTCAGGGAAAAAGAGATAAGGCTATTAGAACAAAAAAAAAAAAAAAATAAATAATTAATGGATTTATCTGATGTTGAGGTTAGGGGATTCTCTGGACTTGGTATACCACTGGTATGATAGTTCCCACCTTCTCAGTTCTGAGGGATTGCAATCAGGGGGGAGTGATTTAATTATTTTTGTGGTATAGCAGTCATCAAAAGTTGTGATGTTGTGACTCGCAGCATGTTGAGCTGTTGGTCTATCCATATTCATAATTTTAACATCATGTCTGTGGCCATTCATTCTGATATTCAGACCATCCGTGGTCAGGCCTATGTATAATTATGATGACCCTGTATTTTGAAGACCATTTTTGTTGTTTGGCTGTTGAAACTATTTGCTGAGGGGTGTATTGGACACGTCTTGCATCTAGGTCTATTGCATGGGAAGGAGCCATGAGGAAGTTTGTGTGGTTTCTCTGCATCAGGGTCTGGTAGTTTAGGATGTACTAGGATGTTTTTCAAGTTGGGAGGTTGCTTGTACCAAATTTGCGGTGGATCGGTGAAAAGATTTTTGGTGTGGACGGAAGCTTGAAGAATTTTGAAGCCATCTCTCAATATCTTGTTGAGTTTATGTAGACCAGGATGGTAGTCTGTTATTAAAGACAGTTTAATTTGTTCTGTTTGTGGTTTATGGTGAACCGAGGATTGTGCTGAAAGAATTTGGTTTTCAATGAGTTTTTTTTGGGTATCCTCTTCTCTGGAAGGCTGTTGATATCTTTCTATTAAAATCTTCCAATTCCCTATCATTCGAACAGATTCTCTTACCCCTGATTGCTTGACTGTATGGAATGGATCGTTTTATGTTTATTGGGTGGTTGCTGTCGAAATGGAGATATTGTAGGGGGTTTGTCGGTTTTATGTGAATTCCTGTGTTGATATTTCCGTTCTGGAGTGTTATCTCTACATCCAAAAAGGTGATGGCTGATGTAGATTTCTCCCAGGTAAATTGAAGTGTGGAGAATTGTGTCAGGCTGTCCAAAAATGCCTCAAGTGTTGAAGCACCCTGTGTCCAAATTAGGAAGATGTCATCTATATATCTATACCAACATAATGGCTGGTGTGTTTGTGTCTTTAGAAAACTTTCTTCCAACAATCCCATGTACAGATTTGCGTACGATGGTGCCATTCTGGTGCCCATTGCTGTTCCCTTTAAAAAAAAAAAAAAAAAAAAAAAAAAAAAAAAAAAAAAAAAAAAAAAAAATATATATATATATATATATATATATATATATATATATATAGATTTTGGACTAGGAGACTGACAGACATACCTTGGTAAGAGTCCACTCTGTAGTCTTGAAATAGAAACACATAAAAGCATTTAAAAAATGATTATTTTATTTCATTCTCTCATATTTCTTTTTGTGTTTTTTCTTCGATTGACAAAGACCACTGTGTGGTTGAAATATATCATTGTTTAAGTGCTTTTATGTGTTTCTATTTCAAGACTACAGAGTGGACTCTTACCAAGGTAAGTCTGTCAGTCTCCTAGTCCAAAAAAAAAAAAATCTAAATAATCTTTACCAACCAAAACTAACCTATATATATATATATATATATATATATATATATATATATATATATATATATATATATATGTGTGTGTGTATATATATATATATATATATATATATATATATATATATATATATATATATATATATATTTAAGACCTTAGGTTTTCAATTTACTAATGTAAGTTCTTAATGTACTTATGTCTTATTGTTTATAGATGATAATAGCTAAATAGACTGATTTCCTTAAAGTCACGAAGTCAAAACTTAATACAGACCTATTGTTTCCTAATAGATTGTTTTATTTAAACAGAAAAAAACTGACGTTAAACCATACTAGATCTAAAATCAAGGTTTGTTGAAAAATTGATTTCTACTTTTTTTTAGACAGCTAGTTCCACTACTACTAAATAGCTCATTGTTGTTAATTTTGTGTAAACCGGAATTTGTTAAATGCGAAAACAGAAAGAAACATATGTGGAATTTGTCCAAAAGGATGTTTATAATACGGAATTTAAAAAGCCTGCCTCTTTGTGGTAGTTTATAACAAAAAGGGACAGAGAGAATGCATGATCAAATGAATAGTACAGTTGGCCTCGGTTCTAGAAACAAGGTCTGTATATTTATATAGTTATTCCACCTTTGCAAGGAAACCACAGTCAGTTTGATTTCCTGCTGTTAGCTGTACACTTTGTGTTCATAACTATATCCGTAAAATGGCTTAATCACACATTTCATTGTTGTTAAATTGTAATTGTAATGAGAGTAATTGAAGTGAAAGAAAAGGTTAAATTTTCGCTATATTAAATAATGGTGCGGTTTCAGTTTGGTAAAACATAAATTTCTGACACCTTAAGCAAAAGGATAAAATAATGAACAAATGGTTGTATAAACACAGATAAATGAAGAAAAAAGCGAAGTTAACTGGTAATGAAGACATCAATGCCGTAGTGTGGGAGTTAGTCTTTGTAAGATCGAAAAATATACAAATTTTGGGTCCGATGCTCCAAAAGTAAAGCTCTTTCAGTAGCCAAATCTCTTGGCATCAACCAGTTTAAAGCATCTACAGAATGACTGGACAGTTTCAAGAAGGCACACCATTGTCTGGAATGAAGTATGTAGTGAATTAAAAGATGTATATGAACTTGTTGTAAATGAGTAGGAAACCAAACTCCAAGCTTTTATTTCAGACTATGAACCTAAAAACGTTTTATAACACAGACGAAATGGCTGTATTTGTTTGAAAATTAACAACAAAATCACTCATAATTAAAGGGGTAGAATGTGCTGGGGGTAAAATATCAACCAAAAAAAATTATGATATTATTTTGCTAGAATTTAGCAGACAAATGGTGAAGAGTGTTGTTATCAGAAAGAAAGAAAAAGCATGATGTTTAAAAAAATTTAAAATTTACGGAAATAATGGTTAAAAGGGTTCAATGATAAAATGAGAAACAAAACACAAACAATTATTATTTTTCTGTACAATGCCACCTGCCACCCACACATAACGCTTTTGAATGTGAAACTGGCATGGTTTCCGCCTAGTGCTATAAGCTTACTGGAGTCTATGTAAATTATCTACACATTTAAATTGTACTACAGGTGTTATTTAATTCAATCTTTGATTATAATATAAAAGAAGCTGATAGCTCTTATGAGTTAGTAAGATATGTGTCAATTCTGGACGCATCAACTGAATTGAATTGACTGACAAACGAATTGAAAATGAAATAGTAACAAATTGTTTTGTTAAAGCAGGGTTTGGTCAAATAACAGGGTTTGGTGATACAGGTGAGAGAAGCAAATGAAAAGAAAAAGGCAATATCCAATCTTTGCAAGACAAAAACATGCCATATAATTCTGATGATCTCCGTGGTGGTAACAATCTTGCGATGATGACATCATAACTTTGAATTGGCTACAGATCTTTCAGCCATAAGAGTTTGCTGCTGATTTGAACTCTTCCCGCCTTCTTGGACTATTATAGTTTGTAAAGGACTGTATTCAATCGGATATGGTAACTAAAAAGGGGAAACAAGTTTCTTTGTTAGACTTTTGGAAAAAACAGAATAATGTGAACTAGGGTAACTTTCGTGTAAAAATAATAGGTTGTAACTTATTTATGCTTGGGTAATTTTGTGAAAGTGTAATGCAGTGATTTAGTTTATTAAAAGTAAATCCTATACCATATTATTTCCAGAATCAACAACTTCTCTCATAAAAAGGTATGTAATATTCCTATACTATTCAAACTAAAATTACTACAGTACTTATGATTTTTAGAAATGTCATTTATATAATGAGGATTGTCCAATTCTGAAAATATTTTCAGTTCCTTGTGATTCTACTTAGAACAAGTTTTACTCTCTCTCTCTCTCTCTCTCTCTCTCTCTCTCTATATATATATATATATATATATATATATATATATATATATATATATATATATATATATATATATATATATATATATATGATGTTTGAATATGAACTTCATAATGTCAGTGCAATGGAAAAACAATGGATAACGTAATATATATATATATATATATATATATATATATATATATATATATATATATATATATATATATATATATATATATATATATATATAATATATATATATATATATATTATATATATATATATATATATATATATATATATATATATATATATAACCCAATAGAATTAAACTCACTAGAAAAATACCACATTTATAAAAACACACACAACAATTTAATGAACCTACAGACCACATATACAGAAGACATACTATATAAAAACATACACGCAGATCAAGAAAAAATGCGTGTAACGTCAACAAATACCAACATCACGAACTGAACATCTACACCAGAAAAATAATCAGTGATTCGACAATGGTCAAGTGACCGAAAGGTGCCTCATCACAACAAGGTAAAATTATTGCACTTAGCGGTGGATAAAAGTATTACAATAGTAATTTATCAACTTCATAAAGTCAGTGCAAGGGAAAAATAATGGACAGCGTAAAATATCAAGATATATATGTATATATATATATATATATATATATATATATATATATATATACATATATATATATATATATATATATATATATATATATATACATATATATATATATATATATATATATATATATATATATATGAAACAATGGATAACGTTAAATATCAAGAATATATATATATATATATATATATATATATATATATATTCTTGATATTTTACGTTATCCATTGTTTTTCCGTTGCACTGACTTTATGAAGTTAATATATTACTGTTGTAAGTAATTTTATCCACCATTAAGTGCAATGATTTTACCTTGTGTGATGAGGCACCTTTCAGTCACTTGACCATTAACGAATCACTCTGGAGTTTGATTTTGAGGTTAATATATTTCCGGTACAGTTGTTTACCTTGGTAGTTGTTAAATTCTTGATATTTTACGTTATCCATTGTTTTTCCATTGCACTGACTTTATGAAGTTAATATATTACTATTGTAAGTAATTTTATCCACCAATAAGTGCAATGATTTTTCCATGAGTGATGAGGCACCTTTCGGTCACTTGACCATTGTAGAATCACTGATATTTTTCTGGTTTAGATGTTCAGTTCGTGATGTTGGTATTTGTTGACGTTACACGCATTTTCTCTTGATCTGCGTGTATGATGTTTTTATATAGTATGTCTTCTGTATATGTTGTTTGTAGATTCATTAAATTGTTGTGTATGTTTTTATAAATGTGGTATTTTTCTAGTGAGTTTAGTTCTATTGGGTTATTATTTATTTCAAGTATGGTTAGGTTATTTTCATAATTTGTTATTTCATGTTTATGTGATATTAGGTGTGCTGCAACATTTGATACTTTTGAATTTTTGTTTTTGAATGCTCTATAATGTTCTTCAAATCTTATTTTAAATGATATGGTAGTTTTCCCTATGTAAAATGCATTACAGTTGTTACATGTAATTTTGTAAATTCCTGATAGGTTATGTTTTTCTGAATTTGTTTTGTGGTTTGTGTTATTAAGATATTTTATTATTTTGTTGTTTGGTTTGTATGTTGGAGTGTAGTATTCTTTGTTGTATATATTTGTTATTTTTTCTATTTTGTTATTGGTGTATTTATATTTTAGGTAGATTTTTTTTATTTTTATTATTTTTGTGTTCCAGTTGTAGTGTTGTGTTGAGGTTAGGTTTTTTTGTGAATTTATTGTATATATTTTTTATAAGGTGTTTGTTGTATCCATTTCCTATTGCTATTTTTGTAATGTTATCTAATTCTTCATTTAATTTTTGTTTGTTATCCTGTGTGTATTTTATTGCTCTATTTATCATGTTACTGTAAGTGTTAATTTTGTGTGTCCAGGGGTGGTTAGATTTGTAATGTATTGTGGTGTTGTTGGAAGTAGGTTTCCTGTATACTGTAGTTTCTATTTTATTATCATTTATATTTAAAGTGATAGTTAATTGTTCTATTTGTTTCTGTTTCAACGGTGAATTGTATGTTTTCGTTGTATGTATTTAGTTTGTTTAATATTATGATGTGTTAGTTGTGAATGGTAGGTTGGTATAATACAAGTATATCGTCTACATACCTTGTCCATAGTGAAATATTGTGTGCGTTTAGTATAGGTTTAATTATTATTTGTTCAAAGTGTTGTAAATATATTTCTGACATGACAGATGATATGGGTGATCCCATGGGGAGTCCAGTTGTTTGTTTATAATATTTATTGTTAAATTGGAAGTAATTTTGGTTACATATGTGTTTGGTTAGCGTAATGATACTATCTATTATGTTTCTTTTTTCGTTATTGTGCATTAGTTTGTTTTTTATTATTTCTATGGTTTCTTCTATTGGGATACTAGGGTACATGTTAGTTATGTCATAACTTATTATTTTTGTGTTGCTGTTTGTTTTTATCATTTTTATTTTATTAATTAATTCGTATCCATTTTTTATATTGTATGTGTTGTTGATATGTATTTTAGATCTTATTATTTTGTCTAGTATTTTTGCGATTATGTAAGATGGTGCTGTTGTGAAATTTATTAGTGGTCTAAATGGTGTGTCGGGTTTGTGGATTTTAGGTATGCCTGATAATATTGGTGCACATGGTTTGAATGGGTATAGTCTTGTGTGGTATTTTAATTTATTGTTATAGTTTAGGGTATTTCGGTGAGTGACTATTAAGTTTTTTATTGTAATAAGGTAATTGCTAGTTAGGTCTGGGATTTGTTCGTATTTATTTTCTTTTATGTAGTTAGTCATTGAATCGATGTATTTGGTATTTTCTATTATTACTGGTGTATTTGTTTTATCGGATTTTAATATTAAGTAGTCGTTGTTTTCTAGTTTTTCTCTGAGTTTTATAATTTCTTTTTTATTTATATATTGTTCTGTTTTTTTTGTTTTTTTCCGTTTTTATCAGGTTAATTTTATTATTAATATTGTTTCTTATGTGTTCAGTATTTTGGTGGGTAATTTTGTGGATGTTAGATTCTGTGTCAACTATTAGGTTTTTTATTATTTGTTTTTTGTTGAAATTAGGTAGGTTATATTTGAAGGAATTTGTTATTATTATTTTTTCTTTTTCAGTAAACTGTGTTTTAGTTAAGTTTATGAATTTATTGTTGTTAGAGGTGTGGATTGGTTCTAGGCTATTGTTTAGGTTATGTTGTTGTTTTGATGTGTGGATTGGTTCTAGGCTATTTTTTAGGTTATGTTGTTGTTTTGATAAATTTTCGATTTTTCTGTTTTGTCTGTTTATTGTGTTTGTTTTATGTTTTATTATAATTTGTTGTTTTTCGTGAATAATAGGTGTGAGAGTATCAAAAGTTTTCATTATTTCCAAATTGGTTGTGTATAGTTGTAAATTGATTTGGCTTTTTTTATGGTATGCAGATTTAATGTTTTGTTTAATTATGTGTAATTCGGCTATTTTTGTTGCTTTACTGATAATAATGTTTTGTTTATTATTTAAGTGTAATTTAGCGTATTTTGGTGTTATATTAAGTGTTAAGCATTTTTTATTAAACTGTATTTTGTTGATGCAATTCTGGAGTTTGATTTTGAGGTTAAGATATTTACGGTACAGTTGTTTACCTTGGTAGGTGTTAAATTCTTGATATTTTACGTTATCCATTGTTTTTCCGTTGCACTGACTTTATGAGTTATATTACTATTGTAAGTAATTTTATCCACTATTAAGTGCAATGATTTTACCTTGAGTGATTTTATCTTTCGGTCACTTGATCATTGTCGAATCACTGAATCAAGATATATATATATATATATATATATATATTCTTGATATTTTACGTTATCCATTGTTTTTCCGTTGCACTGACTTTATGAAGTTGATATATTACTATTGTAAATACTTTTATCCACCACTAAGTGCAATAATTTTACCTTGTTATAATGAGGCACCTTTCGGTCACTTGACCATTGTCGAATCACTGATATTTTTCTGGAGTAGATGTTCGGTCCATGATGTTGGTATTTGTTGACGTTACACGCATTTTCTCTTGATCTGTGTGTATGATGTTTTTATAAAGTATGTCTTCTGTATATGTGGTCTGTAAGTTCATTAAATTGTTGTGTGTGTTTTTATAAATGTGGTATTTTTCTAGTGAGTTTAATTCTATTGGGTTATTATTTATTTCAAATATGGTTAGGTTATTTTCGTAGTTTGTTATTTCATGTTTATGTGATATTAGGTGTGCTGCAACATTTGATAACTTTGTATTTTTATTTTTGAATGCTCTGTAATGTTCTTCAAATCTTATTTTAAATGATCTGGCCGTTTTCACTGTCGAAACAGAAACAAACAGAACAATTAACTATCTTGACATCACTTTAAATATAAATAACAATAAAATAGAAACTACAGTACACAGAAAACCCACTTCCAACAACACCACAATACACTACAAGTCTAACCACCCCTGGACACACAAAATTAACACTTACAGTAACATGATAAATAAAGCAATAAAATACACACAAGATAACAAACAAAAATTAAATGAAGAATTGGATAACATTACAAAAATAGCAATAGAAAATGGATACAACAAACACCTTATAGAAAATATATACAATAAATTCACACAAAAACCTAACCTCAACACAACACTACAACCGGAACACAAAAATAATAAAAATAAAAAAATCTACCTGAAATATAAATACACCAAATATATACAACAAAGAATACTACACTCCAACATACAAACCAAACAACAAAATAATAAAATATCTTAATAACACAAACCACAAAACAAATTCAGAAAAACATAACCTATCAGGAATTTACAAAATTACATGTAACAACTGTAACGCATTTTTCAATTGACCGAAAGGTGCCTCATCACTCAAGGTAAAATTATTCACTTAATGGTGGATAAAATTACTTACAATAGTAATATATTAACTTCATATATATATATATATATATATATATATATATATATATATATATATATATATATATATAGAGAGAGAGAGAGAGAGAGAGGGGGGGGGAGGGAGGGAGGGTGAGAGTTAGATATAGACACTAATAGATATGACAATTAATAAAGTTTTTGTCTGTATAAAAAAACCATAAGAAATACACTGTATAGGAATATCTTTTGATGTTTTTAACTTTTCTCCTGACTTAGCAAATACTATAAGCTTGTTTTGCCTGTGTATTCCAGCTTCTTTTTTTTGCCATTGAGTTGAAATAAATAAGGCTTCTGCAAAAATTTTAGTGTCACCAGTTACATATCCTACTTCAAAACATCATGACAGAATATAAAGAGTTGTTTTCTGAGCAGGAAAAAGAAAAATTATGTTTCAGTAAATTGTTAGTGTGTGGCTGAATTCTCTATATAGCAGTACCAAACTCTATGAGTTTAGATTTTTATAATCTGTTATCATTTGCTTGTAGATAAATGTTCTCTAAAGCAGTCTGGTCGGAATACAGAAGCAAAAAGACCATTCTCTATTCTTGCTGAATGGTAGGCCTATATAATTCATAAAAAAATGAGCTAGCAGTTAAAATTTTTAGCTTCAGTTAATATTCATTATTAAAACTATATTAAAAAATTAAACTTGACACTCATTTTTAGGCTGTAACTACTGGGAAATACCATGCTGGTTTGTTGACTAACAGCTCTGAGTGGGAAGAAAGTGTTTGTAGAGCAGGTAGAATCTCAGGTGATTTGGTATTTCCTATGGTCTTTTGTCCAGAATTACATTTCTCTGAATTCACTTCTGCGGTTGCTGATATGAAGAACTCTGTTGCTGTAAGTATATCCATTTATTCTGAATTATTTTACACAGAAAAAAAATGTTTTTACTAGATTTTTCAATCTTTTATTGTGCTTGGTTTCTACCTAAAGAGATACTGACTATGTATGTTGTATGTAGATAATGGAAATTTTTTAATGAAAAAAATAAGTTTTGGTTCAATTAAGATGTTATTTATGAATAATAAAAATTTTTTACTATGACACTCTTAACCCATTGCGGATTAAAGGATTTGTGGTCCGAACGATCTAGTGGGTATAAATTAATTCCTTGTGGCAATTGAGTTATATTTTGTTACGAAAATATTCTCCGTTATAAAGCACTAATTATAATATATTTTTAATGAGTGCAATTTTGTATTCGTTATTTTGTTAAATAATAAATAAAGTTTATTATTTGTTAATTACACTTAAGTCCAGCTAGTCCAAACAAAGGTAATCAGAATGTCCGCTTAATCCGAACAAGTTCGGATATTTTTTAAAAATAGAAAAGATAATGGGACAGGTAAATTATGTAAAGTAATGAAAAAAATTAATTTATTGAGAAATACAAATCTCTTGTTTAATGTTTACAGACTAAATTAAAACAATTTAAAGAATAAACAAAAGAAGAAATATGCTGTAAAAATATTGTACATACCGTAATCCATATAAAAGTGAACATTAATTTAGTTGTTTTTTGACATAAACTCCATCATCGTTTTTTGTTGAAGTTTTGACAGTCTGATTTTCGCCGCGCAGTTCCCCCATTTTCTCATGAACATGACATCTGCAGGCGTGGCAGAAGATTGTTTTTTCAAGTAGCGTAGCCAGAGATCAAGCACAGCTGCTGCCTCATTGCCTTATTTTCTCCTCTCACCCTCCTCCCCCGCACATAGACTCGTCACTCTCCTCCTTATCACACTGGACTTGTTCTTGCGTTTATTCATTTGGATCTTCATCGACTGTATCCTCACAACCAGGAATGTTCTGTATCAGCGGTATCAAGTTAATTGTGTAATTTTCAGTAGTGTTGTCTTCAAATTCCAAGGATGTCCATAGTTTTTTCCACAATTTTCTTATTGCTCACATTTTCCCAAGACTCAGTGGCCCAATAGACAACTTCCTTGGTATTTGTTTGTTTGATTTTTTGTACTAAAGAGATAGTATCGTCTTGATTAATGATTTCAAAAACTGTGTTCGGTACTTCAACTTGAGTGACTGCAAAACTCCCTGGTCCATTGAGTGTAGTATGGGTGTCACATTTGGTGGTAAAAAACCTGCCTTTATTTTTCCACAAGAAAAATCTTGGATGTCTGGGTGGGACGGGGCATTATGAGTAAAAAGGATAGTATGTGGGGTAGATCATTTTCTTTACTAAACTTCTTTACAAAAGACACGAATTAGTCTTGGAACCATTCTTTAAATAATTTCCTTTCCATTCAGCCTCTTTTTTTGTGTCTATAATGGACTGAAAGTGACTTCTTATTGATATGTTTAAAGCCTCGAGGCTTAGCAGCTTTGCCTATCATCATGAGAGGTAGCCTTTGGTTACAGGCAGCATTAGAGCAAGCCATTAATGTTTTACTCATTTTAAAACCGGGAACTCGAGTTTCTTTCTTGGAGACCAAGCTTTTTGTTAAAAGAGCCCTAAAATTTAGGCCGGTTTTGTCAGCATTGTAAATTTGTCGGGGGGTGATAATTTCCTTCAGCAATGAAATTTTCAAACATAGTCAAATACTCCTATGCCGCAACATGATTAGAAGAAAGCTGTTCTTCATTTATAGTTATTTGAAGCATACCAAGGCGCTTCTTCCACCGGTCAAACCAACCAGTACTCACCATTTAGTAGTGTGTTGAACTGTATCGCCTTTTCTTGGACAATAGGACTGCTTAAGAGGGATCCCCTTTCCCTTTCTTGACAAAACCATAGGAAAAGTGCTTCATCAACTTTGTTGTACTGGGATCGCCACACTGTTTGCCGATTTTCAAGAGTCGCTTCAGAAGATGTAGTGCAATATTGTTGTAGCTTCACATGTTTTTTTCCAATCATAAATTGTAGCTTTACCAACGTTCAACTCTTTTGCTAGTGTTGTCACACTTACACCACTATCCAGGCTTCCACCACCCTCTTCCAGCTTGTCTTTAAGAGTCAGCATGTAATGTTTACATTTAGTAGTCATTGCACTTTGCTTTCACACTTCACAAACACACAGGCAGTTGCACAGGTGACTGACTGCAGGACACTACAAACAAGAGCAGACTAGGTCAAGGTTTTGTTGTGATTTTGGAGCTTGAGCTAGGAGTAATGGGGAGGCAGACATATGGGCTGTGTTGGCAGTACGTACAGTCAGCGCACAGTATCGTCATCCATATTGTTGATTCTGCATTTGAAATAGTAAACTGACTATTTAAACTTGTTTTAGTGTATTATTTGTTCACATTACAACACTACATTCGTTAAGTTGCTTCGTTCTTCATTATTTATTCAGTATTTCGGCTAATCGAGAACAATTAGCTAATCCGAACAGTGTTTGGTCCCAATTAGTTCTGATTAGCCAGAATCAAGTGTAATTATTATTTGTAATCACAATTTGTAAAAACAAATTAAAAGTAGCTTACAGTTTGAGGTTTTTATTTATAAGGCTCCCACTATTATTGTTCACACTTTGGGTATACACAAAAATACACTAATTAGTTTTAATTTTACTTTAGTGTAATAGAGCTTTAAGCACCCTTTTTCCATATGAAGTGCAAATTTACAACATTCATACCCATATCTTGTTTTAGATCTGATTCCCCTTTCATAACACACTTTAATGACATCATGTTGTCAGATTTTTTTGTAGTGAAAGTTTAATTGGAAAGTGAAATCAGTTTTTAGCTTGCAGACGTAATGAATTGGATTGTTTAATTTTACGCCTAAGGGAAACTCTGGAATTTCAAATTTTGACAGCAACTATTCTACTAATGTTATTGGATTTTTGTGTATCCCTCTTCTCTTTCGGAGTTGGATATTTAATTTATTATAAATAGTAAATGAATTGTAAATCGCAAGATCTAATACAATTATTTTAAGATAATACACCTGTATTAATTTTGATGACAATAGTTTTTATCTTAATCCCCCAATATATTTCTAATGAACCGCCCATGCTGCAGCATCTCAAAATTGTAATCTGACAACAGTCTTTTATATAGAGATAAAATCTGTTCTAAATACTGTGGAATTTGTTCAAGACAAAGTTATTTTTAGCAAAAATCAGGCTCCAAAGGATTAATTAACTGGTTATTACTCCAATAGTTCATTTACTAGCCAATAACCATACTACTTTAAAATGATAATAGTATTCACTATTTCTGTGATGTACTTATTAGCATTTTTGTACAATAGTAGTGCAATTAAAGCAATGATAAGAATGATAGATAAACAAAAAGAACCATTCCAGTTATTGTTATGAACCCATTTATTTTAGAGTTTGAGAAAATTAAATTTTGGAGTTTAACACATTGGGGAAATAACTGTTATCTAGCACATTTATTACTCCAGTTCAACCGAGTATTGATTTTTCTAGATTATCAACGAGTCCGTCTAAGTTTATTTCATAAAGCTGTATTCTGTCTTTTATTGTTTGAGCTGTATTGTATTTATTTCAGTAACCAAAGTTGAAAGAAACATGAAAACCGGCAATTACTCCTAAAAAAATTCTTATACAAAGGGAGTTAAAATCTGTGGAAATAAGGGCTTGTTTCATTAGTTTAAATCTAAAAACATTTTCACAAACCCATTCGCTTACAATTTTTTTTACAACGACTTATCCATAAAAAACTAATTTTTTAGACAATTTTTAAATGCTTTGGTTAATTACTTCTTTTCAGTTCATATTTATGTTTTTTATGGAACCTATTGTTATTTTTTTATTCAGAATGACATTTATTTTCAAAATATTTACTAATATTTATAATAACTTTTCTTTTATAATTTAATAATATGTAAAAAAAACTAAAATGTTTCAATGAAAAATATTAAATTTTATTTTTGTATTTCATTATCCTAAAATAAAAGCATAAATTACCTTTGAAAATACTCCAAAATATTCTTCATAGTGCAAAGAATAAGTTTCAATTTAACAAGAGTCAAGCAAAGTTAACTTTTATATGGTATACTTTGAAACATTCTGGTAAGTGAAGCGTGACGAGGCACAGTTCACACTCCCACCGACCGTCACTGCGTTTGCCTTGAACACTACAAACCTTGCACCTTCTTGAGGGTGCTGAGGAGTTTGTTTTATTTCATTAAGTGGTATTGGTCTTGGGAAATGTCCCCAAGTTGATGCTTAAAGCCTCAGAAGGGTTTTTGACGCTGATATCTGTCCTCTTCCTTATATGAAGGAGATTCAAACATCTGTCTTGCAAATTTTTTTTCAACTCACTAAATCCCATACTTTCTTGTAGTGATTTTTTTGAATACCACATATGAGTTGAAAGGGCAATGTCCATTATATAAAAAAAATATCTTTTTGTACCCTTTAGCGTACCTTCTCATGCTAAGAAATGAAGCCAACTGTTGATCTTCTCAATCGATGCCCCCCATGGAGTTGTTGTAGTAAAGAACTGGTTCAGGTTTTTTTTTTGGATTCTCTACTAATTTTATTCCTTTTCCCTGTTGATTTCTTATTACCTTTGTCATGAAAGGTAGACAAAATACATAGTTGTTTTTAGTCTTGCCACCTAAGGGCCATCATGTCATGACCATAAGCTACTTGAAAGTCACCAAGAAGTAATTTGTTGTAAAGTCTTTGAAGGTCTCCGGCATGGTGGCTCTCCATGGACTTACAGTTCCAATTACATTGAAACCATTATTTTTTAATTTATGGAAAAGAAGTGGTGAAGAATACCAGTTGTCTAGGGTAAGTGTATGTCCTTTACCTGCATAATCCTTCACCATTTCAACTACAATATACTCACTCACCAACAACTTTTCCTCCTCAGCTGTATCTCCACCCACTTCTTCTACTCTGACAGGTTGTATTGCTTCTGCACCAGTGTAAATCTTAAACTTAGAGCAGTAGCCAGTGCTTGATGCACAGCATTTATAAAATTTAATTCCAAATCTTGCCTTTTTTGGGTTAAATTGGACATAGCCAACCTTCCTCGGAATTTTATCAAACTTTCATCAACTGCTATATTTTCATCAGGTAGGTGCAAAAGGATAAATTTCCTATTCATGTAATCAATTACATATCTCAATTTCCACAGTTAGTCATTTAGAGGCTTATTTTTATTGTCAGTGAGATCAAAAAATTTAGAAAGCAGCAAAAATCGGCGGAATGGCATTGCCTTGCGGGTAAACAGAGTCTCTGTAGGGGCATTAGGCGACCAGTATGACTGAATATTTCTTTTTTTTACTAGGGACATAAGGACACAAAGTGATAAAAGCAGGACAGTTCATCTGGAGTTGTGTCAATCCATTCTAAATATAACTTCTTTTCTTCTTCTGGTGCATTATTTTTATCAATCAACTCTTTGGAATACTTATTGGTTTCATTGGCAACATATTGCCAAAAGTCACTGTCAACAAAGGCATTGAAAACATCTATTTCAGAGGGAGATGGTCCTAAGTTTCTTAGTAATATTGTCCTTACACCAGGGCAACCAATGAATGGAATTTTATTGATAATATTCCCCTCAATATTGCTGGTCCAACGCCAACCTGGTTTTTTCTTTTTTTTTATTTGGTGGTGCTGTTTGGCTAATGGACTGTTTCTATGACCTTTTAGTGGACTTAGGTGGTTTGGAACATGGATTTTTATTTCTTTAGGCCTACCCCTTGGTCTACCTCTACCTCTAGTACTAACTGTAATAGGACTAGGACAAGGATCAAGAAACCTAGGGTTATCAGCCTCCTCACCAGCAGTAGGAGACAGAGGTGCAGTTATTCCATCACGGTAGATTTGATCGAGTAGCTCAATTGGATTGGATATCTGTGAGCTTTCATCATCTGAATTAGATGGTAATACTCATTTAATATTTGATACTTACTTACTTACTTCTTGCTGCGGACGTCCAGGGTCATGTGACTCCGATGGTCCGATGTCCATAATAAGTTGCTGCAGCCAAGGTCCAAAACTGTTTATTGATCAGTATTGTTTTGATGTTTCCCTGGCTTCCCAGCGCAGACAGCAGAGCTGCTCTTGGTGAAATTGGTGAGGAGCATCGAAGGAGGATATGGTCTAGAGTCTCCTCCTCTTTTCTACAGCTAGGGCAGAGTAGAGATTCACTCAGATTAAATCTGAAGAGATAGGTCTCAGTCACAATGTGTCCGATTCTTGCTCGTGCTGCAAAGACGGCTGTAAATCTGGGAACCCCTTGATACATTTCCAAATCATTTAGTTCTTTTTGAATGTCATAGAGGTTTCTACCTTTGGTTTCTTCTCTCCAACGGTGGATCCATTTTCTTCTAACTGATGTTTTCACAGCACTCAGGCATTTCTTTAGAGAGTACTGTGGTAAGAAGACTGGGCCCATTTCCGCTGCTTGTTTGGCGATTGTATCTGCTTTTTCATTACCGTCGATGCCGCAGTGAGAGGGGATCCACTGGAGCTGTATTTGTTTGTCATCTTTGCTGAGAGTGTTGAGTAAATTTATTATCTCTTCTAGTCTGAATGAGTAGCTTCCTGGTTTCCGGTTCTCTATTATGGTCAAGGCGCTCTTGGAGTCAGTGAGTATACAGAACTTCTCTGATCGTAGTTGAAGGCAGTTTACCAAGGCTGCATTTATTGCCAGCAACTCTGCATCGACACTGGAGGCTGCATTTGCTGGTATGTAATATTCTTCTCCATTGAAGTGGTTATAGTAGCCTGCTCCTGACTTATCTTAGACTAGATCTACTGACCCATCGGTGTAGATTTGAACGGAGTCTGGGTACAGATTCTGAATCATTTCCAGTGACTCTTGCCGAAGTGCCTCCTGGGAGTCTTCCTTAGTTATGCAAGAAGGTAGGTTTAAAGTTACTATTATTTCATTCTGATTCCAAGGGGGTTCGTGGTTGCAGACCGGAATTTCCTCTGGAGTCTCAGAAGGCATTTCAGCAGCGAGCAAATTGATACTGTGAGTGTATGATTGCCGTGTAGTCGTTTCTTTTAAAGATTGTAGTGGATGGGTTATGTGTAGTGAGAGGGTTTTTAGATGCTTATTCCATGTTTGTTCTTCTAGCAGTAAATCTATAGGTTCTATTGATAATTCTATTTCCATTGCTGCAATGGGAGTGGTTTTGGGACAGCCCAGGCAAATTCTCAAGGCAGCCGATTGAATCACTTGAAGTTTTTTAATGTGTGTTGCTGCGGCCGCTCCCCAGACCTCACTGCAATAGGTCAGTTTTGTTCTTACAAAGGATAGGTAAAATGTTCTCAAGCATATGGTGTCAGCGCCCCATTGTCGGCTGGCGACTACTTTGATTGAATTGAGACGTTTGCTACAAGCTTGAACAGTTTTTTCAATATGATTTTTCCATCTCAGCTTTTTATCAAGCAGTACTCCTAGCAGCTTAGGGGAGTGGTTATATTGAAGATTTATGTTATTCAGTTTTAGTTTGGGTTTGTAGTCGGCTATTGTATTCCTTCTTGTAAATATTGCACATTCTGACTTTTCTGTAGAGATCTTCAGTGACCACTTCTTGCACCAGTTCGAGACTTGGTCCAGGGCCATCTGCATCGCTTGGTTAGCTCTGTCCGGATCTCTATGTGAGACGAATAGCATTACATCATCAGCCTAGGAGACGCACTCGACTCCCGGAGGTAGGTTGGATGCAATGTCATGTATTGCAATATTGAACAGTGTTGCACTTAAAACTGCTCCTTGAGGGGTTCCATTTTCTATCTCAGCACTTGTTGATTCTTGGCCATTGACCGATGTTTTGATTTTTTGACCGCTCAAGAAATTCGTTAGATACTTCAGCATGTTTCCCATTAAGTTTCATGCATTTTAATAAGATAGTGGTGTGGGGTGTCCTGTCAAAAGTAGCTTCAAAGTCTAGGAGGACAACTATGGTTAGTTCTTTTTTCTCAAAGCCAGCATAGATGTTGTTTGTTAAGTATATTATGGCATCGTTTGTGCATCTCTGTTTTCTGTAACCATATTGTGATTGGTCTAGTAGGTTGTATTTTTCTAGTCTCCACGTTAGTCGATTGTTCACCATGCGTTCAAGCAATTTGCCAAGACAAGATGTAAGAGCAATTGGGCGATATGATTTCATTTGGGACTTGTCTTTAGATGGTTTAAGGATTGGTACAATTAGTGCTGTTTTCCATTTTTCTGGGATATTTCCCATGTGCGAAATTTCATTGAATACGTTTAGTATATTAGTAAGCATCTCTTCCGAGCTATGTCGGAGCATCCTGTTATAGATTCCATCTAGTCCAGGAGTCGAGTCCTTCAATCTGGATAATTCATTTCTCAGTTCCCATATGTTGAAGGGTACATTTGCAGGGTCTTCCAGGCAGTACAGTTCTTCGACTTGGGAAATTAACTGCTTTTCTTTAGTAGTGAGTTTTTTGGGCCATGGAATTTTCTTTCCAGCTCTGTTCTTAAAAAACAAGTTAAAAGTTTCTGCTTTTGTTTTGTCATCATCCAGCCACTCTCCAGCTTCACTTTGTATTTGGCTGATCTTTTGGCCAGTATTACCTTCGATTGATTTAAGCTTTTTCCAGACTGTGCTGGATGGAGTGTTTCCATTTATTGAGCCTACAAATTCTCTCCAAGATTTCCTTTTCTCTGAGATTATTGTACGTCTCAGGATGGCGTTGCATCTGTTGTATTCCTGTCTGCACTCTTTGGTTCTCTGCACCTTCCATCTTCTTCTAGCCTTTTGTCGATTTTTTCTAAGTTGGCTGATTTTCTCTGACCAGCAGCTATTTTTAAATTTGTGTTCTCTTCTTGGTTTCTTTTTGGGGATGGTATGGTCAGCTGCTTGAAGAAGTTTTATTTCTAGAAGTTCTGGGGTGTATTGTATTATCTCGCTTGCTCTAGTTTCTTCTGTGAAAGCACTCCAGTCAGCTTTTGAAATATTGTATTTATTGTTTATGACAGATGGGTTCTGAACTAGATTTCTTGAGATAGAAAGTTCTAAGTATATTGGTAAGTGATCACTTCCTAGATCTTCCCCGACGTACCAATTTGTTACTCTTTTCTCGATTATTGGTGAGGACAGTGTAAAATCTAAGGTGCTTAGAGTTCCTGTTGAGGGTGACTGGTATGTGGGCTCTTTGTTTTGGTTCACCAGAAGTATGTTTTGGTTCCATTTGAACAGTTGAATCCATTTGAACAGTTGAGGGCCGTTTTTATTTTCTGGTCCGTTGTTCCAACTCTGGTGTCTGCTGTTGATGTCTACAACTATGATCAGGTTCTTGTTGGAGCTGATTAGTGTGTCCAATTCCTTCTCTTCAATTCCCTGGGATGGTATATATGTGTTGACTAGAGTAAATTCTAATTCATTGGTAACTCTTATATTCATTTTTTTGTACTCTAAATTTTTGGTAATCTTCATATCACTTCGACATGTGAAGACTGATGTACTAGGGTAAGTAATCCTCCGCCTCTTGAATTGTCTCTAGATAAATTATGTAGGTTGTAATGTTTAAACTTTGGATGAAGGTCTTCGTTTTTTGGTAAGGATGATTCCTGTATACAGACTATTTTTATATTTTTCTCATGAATTTCCTTTTCCAGCTCCGGTGCTTTATGTTTTAACGATCTGGCATTCCAGTGCATTATTAATAGTTTGTCATGTTTTTGTTTATATAGTTTGTTGTTGGTCGATTGGTGTAAGGTTCTCTCTCTTTTATTTTTTCTTTCCGGAAAACTCTGTCCTATTGAAATGTGTGCTTCCCTTTTGTTTGCTTCTGTCTTCAGATGTTGAGTGAGGCTTCTCGCAGTTATTCTGTTTGGACACCATACTTCAGTTCTTTTGGTCCCATTTGTTCCGCGTACTCTCATTATGAGGTGCTTGTCAATGTTAAATTCTTTTCGTATAGTTTTTATGGTTAGTACTTTTTTGACCATATATTTACTTTTAGTCTGTCTGGGTTATTTTGTTTCTGTTTTGAAACTCGTTGGTAGTCCTGAGAAGGACTATTTGCTTGTTTACAAGACATATTATGGGGCTCCTTTTGCAGAAGCGGCTGCTGACATTCGGTTCACTGAGTGTTATAAAGGCTCTTTTCATAAACGTAAAATATGAACTCAGCTATCCAGGGGCAGGACGAGGACCAACCAGCTCACCCCCATTTAATATTTGATAAGTAATAGATGGTAATATCATGGACATTTGTATCAAAAATTACTTTATTTACATCTAGTGGAGTCCTAGGCCTAACATAACTACAAGAGGGCTGCTTAAGTTGCAGCTTATCACTTATTGCAGAACAAGGCAGATAACATTTTTCATGATGTGGCGATTCACCGTCGCTTCACTCAATGGCCAACTGGGCCGCGACGGCAGATTGCTGTCATTGTAAGCGAATGGGTTAATAGACTAATTTTTAAAGTATAAAAGAAGTATTTATTGATTGGACTTTAGGATTAGTTAATTTTTAATTTATAAAACGCTTTCCTTTCAATTCTTAAGTATGGTTGTTATAGATATCCGCGTCTGGAGGACCGAAAGATGTTAGAGATATCCGGCTTGTAGGGCCAAAGATGTAGCGAGAATATACAATCTCCGGTACACTGTTTACTTTTGTAGATGACTTTTGTATGTATGTGCTTGCTTGTAGTGTGGCAACTGAGGAAAGATCTTTGTAGTTAGCAATAAGCAGATTAGAGGAATGGTCAAGAACTACAGGTTTCAAATTCTCTGCTTCGAAGACCCAATGTGTAGCATTTAGTCGTCGTAGGCAACACCAGTAGCCGATCCTTTATCTTGACGGTATTCAGCTTTAAACCATGGATAATGTTCGATTTTTAGGCCTTTTATTTGATCTTTAGTAGATTTTTATGATGTAAATAGTTACACTGTCTACAATGAGCAAATAATGATAAACCTTGAGGCTCCTTATATTATATTAAAATATGAAGGGCTTATTTACCTGTATAAAGGCTTTTGTAATGTGTGACCAGTTGCAAAACATGGCTCAGAAAAAATATAAAAACTAAGTCTGTAACAATTTCCTTGTTAATAAACCAATTGTAGTTCCATGCTCAATCGTGGTCAAAGTAGATCTTAGACCTCCATTATTCAGCAGGCTAAACTTAACCAAGCTGTGAGGCTTGTTTAGACAGGCTGTGATGAAATTTTATGATAGTAATATATGTTTGTAAAAATTTATACATAATTGGATTTTATCTAGTTAGGCACAAATACTACTTTGAGTCTATTTATTTATCAGTTTACTCGGTACTTATCAAAAAAGTCACTACATACTCATATTTCTCAGTAGACGCATTTCTACTTGGTCAGTGCAAGAGCTAAACATGTTTGCTAAGAAATATTAGTAAGTACTGGTTTATTGTCACAATTGTAAGTGTTACATTCTATTTAAGGAATACTGAAGACAATTATTTGTAAAAAGTATTTGATTTTTTCAGGACCGTAATAATGCACAATCTTCATGTGCTGGACTTTTCATCCTATCTCATTTAGGTTTTGACTTTCCAGGTGTTTGGATACATATTGATATGCTAGGAACTGTAAACTCTGTAAGTAATTATTTTTTAAAAATTGTTTTAGTTTTTAGTTTTTTTCAAATGTTTTAGGTTGATAGTGAAAAAACGTTGTATAGAATAAAAAATGTCTAAAATGTATTGTGGTAGTAGAACAGATTTTTTGTTCATATTATCTGTATGAGAGTTTGAATTTATAAGTCGTCTGTAAGATAAAACTTTCAAATTCACCTATCAAAAGAAAACTGTATCAAAAGAAATATATATATCGTGATATTTCACGTCCATTTTTTTTCCGTTGCACTGACTTTATGAAGTTATTATAATTACTTGTAAATAATTTTTCCCACCACTAAGTGCAATAATTTTACTTTGTGTGATGAGGTACCTTTCAGAATCCAGGATTCGACAATGGTCAAGTGAAAGAAAGTTACCTCACCACATAAAGTAGAATTATTGCACTCAGTGGTGGAAAAAATTATTTACAAGTAATAATAACTTAGTGTGTGTGTGTGTGTGTGTGTGTGTGTGTGTGTGCGTGCGTGTGTTGGTGTGTGCATTCGTGTATGTGTGCGTGCATGCGTTTATGTTTGTGTATAATCAATAATATAAGATCCTTTCAAATACAAGAATATATTTATTAGAATCAAAACATTTTTAAAGCTTTTAGCCTCTGTATCTTTAACAACAATGTTTGTAGTTGTTGAGGAGCTTTGAACATTTTATTTATTCTAATAAATAAATTCTTATTTAAAAAATTCTCATGCTATAAATTTTATATACTGTATTTACTCGTGTATAACGTGCATGTTTTTCCCTTATACACTTCCAGGTGCTTTGTTAAAGGATAAAAGTCTGTTAGTCCTGGATAGTTTCAGAGCATGTTTGACTGAAACTGTAAAAAATAAGCTGGCAGATATAAAAACTGATTTGGCAGAAATTCCAGGTGGTTCAACATTGGTACTTCCACCTCTAGATGTACTTACTTACTTACTTCTTCGCACAGGCGTCCAGCTTCATGTGTAACCGATAGCCCGATGTCCATGGTAAATGATGGATGCAAGAATCCAGTAACCTTTATCTCTCAATATGTCCCTCCACGACGACACCATTGTTCTTAAGATGTCCCTTTCTGCTATCGGGTAATGGCAATGCGTAAGTATGTGCTCCAGATCATCCTCCTCAATCCCACATAGGCTGCATTCAGGTGAATCTGTGAGATTAAAACAGTAAAGATAATTCTGAGTCACAATGTGTCCTATTCGTGCTCTGGCTGCAAAAGTTGCAATTGAATGGGGGATGTTATTATAAATGTCTTCTTTTGCGTGCTCTGGCTGTATTTAATGTAGGTGGAGACCCGTGGCTCCTGTATTCCACCTTTCTGTCCAGTGAAGCCTAAAATGTTTGTCGGCCGAACTTTTGCACTACAGCAACGAGAATCTACCCTCGTCGCAAGGTCGCATTATGCAAGATTCTGTTGCAATTCTATCTGCTATTTCATTTCCGGGAACTCCACAGTGAAATGGGACCTACTGAAAGGTTATGGCTTTGCCCAAGATGTATAGCTGTAGGAGCTGTCTCCTTATTTCCTTGATCCAAAGTAGTATGCCGTAGTACCTGATCTAGATAGTGTTTCTAAAGCGGATCTGGAGTCCATTAAAATGCAGATGTGGTCACTGGCCAGGGAATAACAACTGGCTAGAGCTGCATTGATGGCTAACAGCTCGGTGTCAGCTCCATACTAGATTGCGCACTTGCCAGTGTAACCGCTCTAAGCATATCTGCGTGATAGTTCTTGGTAAGTTTCTCAGGTAGGTCGAGGACTACGCTTATGCCTGGCCAGACACTTGGAGATTCTTTGTACGTTGGGGGGATCCGCCCCGGAGAATTTTGATTCATTGTGCTTGACAGGTTATACATTTGATAATTAAATGAGGTTCTGTGTCCAGTTTATAAAGTGGATGAGTGGCAGTCAGTGTTTTGATTTTCTGAAACTTGTACCACAACTGCCTTTTTATAAAAATATCTGAGTGGTTCTCGTGCAACCGAGACAGAGATGGAGGGTTGCAGATTGTACGGCTTGAATTTTGTTGATATGAGTCTTTGCCGCAGAGCCCCGGACTTCGCAACAATATGTGGCCTCTGATCTCATGAAGGCGAGATAGAAGGATCTAACCATTGACGTGTCCACACCCCATTTGCGACTCGCTACTGCCTTTAGGGCATTTTGTTATAACGTGTTCTATGTGAGCTGACCATCAGGGTTCGGAATCCAATACAAGGCCCAACCGTTTCTGTTATGTTTAAGGACTATATTATCCAGTGTTAGGTGAGGAACATAGTTTGCAAGATTGTTTTGTCTAGTGAAAAAGGCGCATTCACTTTTTTCTTCTGAAATTTTTAGTGACCATTTTTTACACCACTTGTGTATAATGTTTAATGCAGATTGAACATATTGGGTTGCTTCCTGCAAGTCTGTACTTGTGCTCCAGATGGTTTTGCATCTGCAAAAATGGCAGTATGCACTTCTAATGGTGATTCCCGCGAGATGTCATGTAGCACGACGTTGAATGGACTTGGACACAATATTCCTCCCTGAGGAATGCCATTTTCGATATTATGTTTTGAAGATTCCATATCATTGATGAACGTTTTGATTTGACGATTTTCTAGGAATCTAACAATGAATTGGAGAAGATTTCCCCTTATTCCCAATTTCATACATTGTAAAATGACTGTTGCATGAGGAATTTTGTCAAATGCTGACTCGAAATCAATCATGGCAGCCATGCTGGACTTTTTGGATTCAAAACCTTCATATATTTCACTGGTGAAGTGTAACAATACATCGACAGTGCTACGCTGAGGCCGAAATCCGAATTGAAAGTGATTCAGCAGGTTCTGAGACTCCAGTCTCCATTTCAGTCTTTTATTGACCAGAGGCTCCATCAGCTTGCATAGATTCGATGTTAATGAGATAGGCCTCTATGACTCCACTTTGGTTCCACATCTCCCTGGCTTGAGCAATGGGACGATCTTGGCAGTTTTCCACTCCGTAGGTATTTTCCCAGTTTTCCAAGAGGTGTTAAAGAATGGCAAAAATCTGTGATAACATTTTCTGTGAACAATTTTTTAGCATTTCATTATGTATGTGGTCCAACCCCGGAGCCGAGGCTTTTAGGTGATCCACACAGTCTATTAGTTCCACTATGGTGAATGGTTTGTCATCAAGGTCTGTGCACTTGAAAAGATGTTCCATTTGGCACGATGAGAATTGCTCATCCGGGTTCAGCTGTTTCGGCCATGACACCTTGTGACCTGATTTTTCGGAGAAGAATTTGCAGAAGGCCTCAGCTTTATCGACATCATCCAATAGTAGATCCCTAGTAGGCAGAGCGATTGCATTGATCACTTTTGAAAATTCACCGTTTGTTGCTTTAAAATGTTTCCAAACGGCGCTTGAAGGTGTATTCGAGTTCAATGATCCTACGAATGACCTCCATGACCGCCGCTTAGCCTCCAGTACAGCTCTTCGGAGCAATGCATTACATTTGTTGTATTGTTGCCTGTTCACCGTCTACTTTGATTTTTTCCACTTTTTACGAGCGTTATTGCGTGACCGTCTTAGCTCTTGCAGGTCGCTGTTCTACCAGCTATTCATGAATTTGTGTTTAGCATTGCTGGTATGTTTTTTGATGTTATTATCAGCTGCAGAGATTAATCCTGTTTCTATTTTGTCAAGGGCGATTTGGTTTTCGGTCGGGATTTTTGTTGTTTCCTCCTTAAATGCATTCCATTAAACGCTTCCAAGATCATCTCCCACTTTCCAGTTCACAAGTTTACACCATAAAGAGGGGGTGGCAATCGATAGGTCCAAGGTGCTAAGCGTGCCTGCAGATGCTGATTGGAATGTTGCGGCATGTTTGTGGTTCATGAGGATTAGGTTATTATCTAATAGCCAGCTGTATAACACAGTTCCGTTTCTATTATTGGTGCCATCAGACCATGTATGATGTTTGTTATTGAAGTCGCCCAAAATTAATGTTTTTTCTTCCAGCTGCAAGGTCTGTAGGTCCTCCCTGCACAGACCTTGTCCAGGAACATAGACGTACAGAACGAATGCTTCATTGTTATTGACTCTAATTTTCAGTTTCGCAACCTCGGTATGGGTTTTTACTACACTTTCTATGCTCTCCACTGTCAATGTCTCCGTGAGGATTCCCTCTAGATGTCCAATACATTTTAAAGCCCTTGAACTTTGAGTGATACGACTCATCCCGCAGAAAAGATGCCTCTTGTATACATGCTATCTTAACGTTTCTTTCCTCTAATATTTTTTTGACTTCGTCTGACTTATTTCGAAGTGACCTTGTGTTCCAGTGCATAACGATTACACTTGGTGAGTTTTTAGTTGCTGAGTTATGTGTAGTCTTTTTCCCTTGCTTAACTACTACTCGTTCTCTGAAAGTCGTGCCCATTGATACATGCATGTGATCGTGTTTAGCTTTCCTCTTTAAATCATGCATCAGCGTTCTTGCTGCAGTTCTGGTTGGGCACCATATTTTGTGTCTTTTGAAAACCCCAATGCCCCTCTCTCTTTTAATGAGATCTTTGTCAATATTAAAATTTAGTCGCATTGATCTAATGCTTTGTCCTTTCTAGTTCCAAATAAGGACCTTTAAGTGGTTAGGATGCTCTCGTCTCGCCGAAGGTGAGACATGTCGAGAGTCTTGAAAAAGACTGATTGTGGGACTAGAATTCGCTTCTACCATGGACTTTCACAAGGAAAGCTAATGCTGGTGTTCTGTTCACCGTGCAGTTTATTCTTTTTGCTCAAAATATACGACTATCCAGATGCAGGACGAGGACCAACCAGCTCATCCCGACCTCTAGACGTGTCAGTTAATAAACCTTTCAAAGGCAGTTTAAGAAAACTGTACACCCAATGGATTGTGATGGTCAACATACATATACCCCATCTGGTAAAATGAGAAGACCTTCCCTTTCACTTATTTTGGAATGGATTCTGAAAGCCTGGAATACAGTTAAATATGAAACAGTCCTGAAGAGCTTCAAGAAATGTGGTATATCCAATGTATTGGATGCTTCGGAGGACTCCGTGCTCTAGAATAACAGTGATAATGAAGATTCTCATGAGAATTAAGAAATTCCACCATCTTCGGGAAGTAGTAATGATGAGTGAAAAATTGTGCCTATTAAAACAAATGAAATGTTGATATTGTAGTTTTTAATTGTATTGTAAGTTTCTTAATGGATCGTGTTTGGATATTTCAATTAAAAGTTTTAGTAAGTACAACTTATTAGCTATTGACGTTTTTATATTTCCCCCAAAATATTTTAATGAAACACGGGTGTACTTTATACACAAATGCGTGTTATAGATGCTTAAACAAGGAATATACAGTAGTCCCTCGTTATTTGCGGGGATTATGTTCCCCGAACTTATTGTGAATACTGAAATCGACTGTATATGGAAAGGGGAGGGTTACATTCCACATCAAAAGTGGTAACATTAATTACAGCTATTCTGTACACTTATAATATGATATATTTATGTACTACATTATAACATACATATTTTTATTGTTTACTTATGTTTTCCTTCAATCCAGAACATAACAGAAAAATTCTATTAATTATGAGTTCTCACAAACACAGATATACGTATTCTTGTTAAACACTATCCACTAAATTTTTTAACACCTGATTTCAGACAAAAAATCTTTCAAACATTGTTAATTAGATTTTTTTTAAACTTGTTATGTTACTTTGTGTGAAATAATTTTTTAGTTCCTTACACACTTCTTTATATGGCGACAGTGCTGCTTCCAGCTGTCTATTAAATTTTAATGTCTGTTTTAGAGAGGGATCAATTTCAGTTACAGCTGCAGCTAACTGTTTCACTAAACATAAAATTTCTCTGACAAATTTTAATGTCCACAAATTTTTAACGATTTCTTCGTTTTTATTTCTGACATAAGGATAGGTTTGGTAATTAGTTCTTCCATCTCTTCTTCTATCAAATCCTCGTTCGCATTTTTCAAAAGATTGTTGACATCTTTACTGTTAATGTCTTAAAATTCTTCACAGTTAATGCCATGTGCTATTGAGACAATATCAGTAACAACATTGAGAGCTTCTGTTGTGACATCGTCCTGGTTAACACAGCCTGGCTACAGTTCTTCCAACATGCACCCATCGATGATAGTTTTGGTTCGTCCACTGCTTCTTTTATTTTAGAAATGCAGTTGGCGATGTGATATTTTATCTAGCATTGGCTCACTGGTAAGCTTTCATTATTTTCCATGGCATTTAATAATTCGCTGAAGATAGTACGCTTTAAAAATTGCGATGACACCCTGGTCTAGAGGTTGCATTAAGGCTTTTGTGTTGGCTGCAGGAACAACACTTCCACCTTAAGATGTAATGAATGTAAAAGTGGAGGGTGCCCAGACACTTTCTCTATAATATGTAGAGGTTTAACAGGAGTGACTTTGATTTGAAAAAAACATTCCGCTTCTTTAACAAAACAATATAATAATTTTATGAAAATTACTCCGGTTACCCATTTCTTTTTATTCACTTTCCAAACACCAGCAATTGATCCTCCTCCTTGCTTTTCAGTACTCTAGGGTTTAGAGACCTGTAAATTCCGTTGATTTCATCAAGTGACTAATAGGACTACAGCACAATAGAATAGTCAAATGATCCTTTGCGGCCTTAAACCTCAGAGCAGATTTCTCTTCCTTAGATAAGAAAGTTGGTTAAGGTATTCTTCTCCAATAGTCCAGTCTCATTTGCATTAAAAACTTGATCGACTATGTAGTCCTTCTCTGAATAAGATTTTTAAAATGCGTTGGAAATAAATTGGCGGCTTCCTGATCCGCTGATGATGATTCACGCGCAGTCTTCACTTTGTGAAGAGAAAACCCTCTTCTTTTTAAATCAGCCTTTACTTGCTGAAAATGGTCGATTGTTGGTAGGTTCACCACTGTTTTGAAGAAAATTTTTATACAAACGCTTAGTTTTTTCAGAAATAAAATACTAATTCATTAGCACTCTTTTTTGTGATTGATCTTCTCTCCACAGACTCAGAGTTTTTTTTATGCTTATATCGCAACTCATAGAGGTAACTTCCGCCGACTGGCAAGTTTTTTCTCTGACACTCCTTCTTATATTTTCTCATCTTTCTTTATGCAACACACTGTTGACTCGTTAACATTTAAATGCTTCGCGACAGATGCTATGCCACACATCGCATTTCAATTGATCTAAAAAATCAATTTTTCTAATCAATGGCATTACATTGTTTTGCATTTTCTTGTTCCTATCAGGCTTGGATGAACAATTATTCATGCAGGCCTAAACCTTCACTAAATTATTCCACAAGTAGACCCAATGTTTCGTAAACTAGCCTACACGACAAAGCAGAGTAAACACCTGTTTGGTAACTGACAGGAAAAACAAAATCCGAGTTTGTTACGTCCTCTGGATACGATTGTTGATGTTTGGATTTCGAAAACTACTACATCAGCAGCAAATAGACAATAGTGGTGCTAAACATATGCATGGAGCTGGATGGGGGCACTGGATGATTGTCACATTATTGTTTCTCAGTGACGATAATGCCCCTTGAAAGATTTTGGTTATAAATAAGGAATGCTAATTTTTTTGAGGAGTAGGTCTGTAGTGTAGTGGATGTTTGGAGGATAATCAGATTTCGTTGTGATGAATAAATACAGTAATGTACAAAATAAATAAGACGAGAACACATTACCCTACAGCCTGCACGAAACCTATTCTTTCTTTCTTGTCTTTCTTTTAAAATAAGATGCATATTAGTTGAAATGCTGTAATTTTTCCAACCGCCAATACCAAATCCATGAATAGTGTTTACTGTAAATCTGTTGAAGATCATTAAAATGAATAATGATCAAAGCTCGTCGTAGATAATATAAATGTCAAAAATTTCCCTTCGTCAAGCTACCCGTCAACATAGAAGCAGATTGTATGCAGTATATGTAGCATTGAAGGCCATGATGATATGGAATGTGTTAATTATCCGAAGTGCACCAACTGTGGTGGTGACCACCCAGCGCGATCCTACAACTGTCCTACTTTTAAGGAAGAAAAAGCTATCCTAGGCATCATGGCGAAAGACAAGCTGTCGCTTCCAGAGGCCAAAAAACTGCATAGATCTACTCAGCCAAAGCCAGAACAGTAAGACATATGTCACTACACTGACCGCTTCCAAATCGTCTTGTACAAACTGTGCCGAGCTCTCAAAGAAGATTGAAGCTCTAACAGAACAAGTGTCTCGCCTTTTGTCCTTAGTCACAAATGGTCCTACTTTGAATTTGGTACAACCTGCAGCAAAGGATCGTGATTTACCTCTTGTACCTATCCTTTCCACTGGGGGGATTGGAGCACGAATTAAATCCTTAAGTGAGCCTTGTGTTTCTGTGCAGAAGACATTGGAAAAAACCAAACCGGGTATTAAAATAAATGTTAAAGCCTGTAAAAACCACTCCTCCTAAACCCAAAACTTCCTCAGATTCCATGCCTGAACGGGTGGATATGGAATCTGAGAAATGTAAGCCTGAGACGTCTAAAAACGTCCCAGGCAAGAAAGGAGAGAGCACCAATGGGTGTCAAATAAATGCTTTGCTAAGCTAATAAATGCTTTGCTTAGCAAGTCAGTGATACAGTGGAACGTAAATGGCGTTAGGAGTCACATAGAAGGTATAAAGGTACTCGTGCGAGATGTTTATCCAATGTTCGTCTGTCTACAAGAGACACATCTCTATGAATCGCAAAACTTTCATGTAAGGCAGTATTCAGTTTTTCGAGCCGACTTCGTTACAGAAGATTGAGCAAGAGGTGGCGTAACCATACTTGCCTGTGACTGTATTGATGCGGTTTCTATGAACTTAATAACCCCTTTTCAAGCCGTAGCTATTCAAGCAGCTGTCCCATATAAGTTCACTATGTGTTGTGTATATTTGCCACCAAACGACACAATCTGACACAGAGACTTAGTAGATTTAATACACCAGTTACCAACTCCTTTCTTATTAGTAGGGGATTTTAATGCCCACCATTTATCTTGGGGCTCCCCGAATTGCAATTCTCAAGGACAACTTGTGGAGAGTATAAGAACGGAACTGGATTTATTTCTGCTAAATGACGGTTCGCCAATTTTTTTGGCAGCATCTACTGGTGGATGGACAGCTGTTGACCTATCGATCTGCAGCGCTCATTTAGCTACTAGATGCACATGGTAAGTGCTTAATGACATGTATGGAAGTGACCATATGCCAATCAAGATTAGTTTATGTGATTCCTCGCCCTGTTATGCTCCACATTCCCGTTGGATTTTACGAAAAGCCAACTGGGACGCCTACTCGAATTACCTTGTATCACTTGACATGGATTATCTGACACCCATTGATACAATTGTTTACAATTTTACTAAGACTATTCTGAATGCCGCTGGAAACACCATGAAATTCCTAAATCATGAGTGTACGCACACCGTCCACCTGTTCCGTGGTGGCACAATGAATGCTCAGAAATCCTCCGTTTACGACGAAGAGCTCTTAGGAGATTTAAGCGACACCCAACAAATGGAAACCTTCAGGAATATAAAATACTCCGTGCAAAAGCACGGAGGATATTTAGGCTGAGTAGAAAGAACTCTTGGGAACAGTACATTAGCACAATTAGACGAACAACTCCGTCCTCCACAGTGTGGAGGAAACTAAGATCAGTTTGTGATTCCATTCCGTTGCCAGCCATTGCGCTGAAGCAACCGGATGGAAGATTAATCATAAGCAGAGATGACATTGCTAATGTACTGAGAACATCATTTTCTAACTTTTCTGCTACTACAGCCTATAATAGATTATTCTAGTTGTATAAACTGAAGGAAGAAGCAATACCGTTTACTGTTGGGTTGTCTGGGGACTCTCCTTTGAACACTCTTTTTTCTATAGGGGAATTGGAGTCAGCTCTCTCGTCAACAAGGGATTCTGCACCAGGTCCTAATTCCATTGTATACTCGATGCTTAAACATCTACCATCATTGGCAAAACTTGTCCTGCTTCGAATATACAACCGTTTATTCGAGGAGCGGTTTTTCCCCGATGCATGGTTAGAAGTGACAGTAATTCCTCTTTTAAAACCGGGTAAAGACAAAACCAACCCCAGTAGTTACAGGCCTATATCTCTTACAAGCGTCTTGTGCAAACTACTAGAGAAGATGGTCAACCGCCGTCTTGTCTGGTACCTAGAAACCAACAACCTTCTTAGCAAGGAACAATGTGGTTTCAGACAAGGACAACCGTCAGTTGACCAATCGGTTTTGTTAGAGTTCAAGATGCCTTTCTCTTGTGTCAAGCACTCGTTGCTGTTTTCTTTGACCTTGAGAAGGCATACGATATGACATGGAAAAGAGGAGGAATTCTGAACAATCTGAAATCATGGGGTATACAAGGGAATATCCTATCATTCACCGCTAACTTTCTTTCTAACAGATCTTTCCGCGTTCGTCTTGGATGCACATATTCAAACAGTTACAAACAGGAGAATGGTGTACCGCAGGGTAGCGTGCTGAGGGTCACGCTATTTGCCGTTAAAATAAATAGTATCACCAGTAATATACGATCTCCGGTACACTGTTCCCTTTTTGTGGATGACTTTTGTATATTTTTCCATTCACTGAACATTTCAACAGTTAAAACGAAGGAAGGCTTCAGACAAGAATCTTGTCTTCAAAAGTGCTCTTCGCGATTACTGAATTTCTAGGGGAAGGTACAACTGGGAGTCAACCACAAGCAGAACCTGCGACTGATCAAATAGAAAATAAAGAAGCTATGTCATATCTGTCCATACCAAAAAAATTGAAACACAGGATTCATGCTGAAATCAAGTATGTCTTAAGGATTCTTGCAAAATATGTGTCACATGCTTGCACACAGAAGATGGACCAAGCATGTAGTTGGTCCAGGTTGATAATATGGATTTGATGTTTTTATTTACAATTCACTGTATACTTTCTTCAGCTTCTTGTTCTTAGATTCAATCAAATATATTAGTCATATCAGAAATATGTGCATTTAATAGTTTTCTACAAAAATACCATTGCCTAGAAATAATCTAGAAGAAGGATAGAAAAGGCAAGAAGTTATTACTTTTTTGTAATATAAATGTCTTTCAGACTCTGTTTACATTTTCACTAGGAGGAACATCTTCACACACTGAGGGTTATTTCAACAATTAGAACTAAATATTTTTTTTAGTTTTGAGAACAATGAAAATGAAACTATGGTTACAAATACATATCACGAACTTTTAGGTCCATTTGTACATGATAAATTAAACATCTTTTACAGTTTTAAAGTAATATTTTGAAGAATCTGGAGTTACAAATTCATAAAATGTGAATGTTTAGATCCTTTACTGTATAATAAATTAAACATCCGTTTCAGTTGAAAGTAAAATATTGATTCAAAATTATATTAAAAATACATGAGCATGTCTTCTTCCGGAGCAAATAATGACACTAAGTCTGAAAAAAAACGGTCCGAAATTAAAATAGGAGAAATACTATTTGGTAAATATTCAGAAAACAAAATCTCTCAATGTAAGCGATTTAAAGATCATGATTTTGATAAACAGATAAATCATGATCGCTGCAGTAAATGTGGTCTTAACCATCCTCGCTGTAGTGAGAAGAACAATTGTGGTCAATCATCAGATTCTTCATACTCAGAAGATTCCTCATTTTGCTCCTGGAGAGAAGTTAGAAATATAAATGAAGACCCTTGGAGGAAACATACGTTCTACAATTACTCTCCATTCAAAAGATCATCTTTTAAAACAGATTCAACTTTTGACAATTAAAAACTGGTGAAACTGAAAATCCTGAAATTTATCAATACAAGATAGCTTTGTGTTTAAAAAGCATTACCAATTTCTTTGAAGCATATTACTTCAGCTTATAAGAGCATGTTGTAAAAAAAGACAATTGCTAACTGAAAAACAATTGTAACTTTTTGAATTTACTTTTAAAAAATAAACAGTAATATTACTAAAATTGTAAATGCAAACATTTTTTATTGTTTTTTTTCAAGTCTAAAGTTTTTCTTAACCATACACAAGGACTACCTCTAGTAATCAGGACCAGATCCTATTCGACTTTCCTATTGGCTATGTGTCTGTTTAAACCAAATTACAACTAAAGAACACATTTTCTCTTTATATATTCCCTTATACATTCATATATTCTGATACATTTTATATATTAAATAAACATATATATATATATATATTATAAATGTATCCATTTCATGAGTTAATTATGAATATAGCATAAAGTTGTACTCCGACAATGAAATTTATATTCTTTTAATTTTTTAATACACTATGACAGAACAAAAACGTATATGTTTTAAAATTTGAAATTAGAAATGAAGGTGCAATGTAACAAGATATTGGATGTGTTAGGAATCCTGATTAGTAGTACTTAAGGATCAGACAGAATTTTTTTGCTCTGTTTTTATCAACTGCTTGTTAGATTGTTCATGAATTATGGTTCTATAGCCTATTAATCTGTACCTTCAGTTTAGAAAACTGTTTTCTCTTTTAAGGCTGGTGAACCACTTCATTCATGACAAAGTCCGATGCTCTAGATTTCATACATCACTGGGTTTTTAATACAAACCAACACATCTGGCAATTAAAATAGTATTCTTTCCTAAAGATCATTGTGATGCATGGCAACGTTCACATGCTCCATTTTGTATACAAACTATTTGCATTCTAAATTAACTAAATTTGCAACTATTGGCAACATTCAAAAGACAATTATTTCATGAGTAATAAAAATATATCATTTTGATTTTTCACTTTACTGGTATAAACATAACACGCCAAAAGTTATTTATCAGGAGTTTTTGAAAATTTACAAAACACAACATTGTAGTGTGATTACTTTCACAGATGGCTCAAAACACATCCACCAACTCAGATGGTTCAAACTGAACAATGGTGTTGGATGAGCATTTTATGTATCAAGATGCACCAGTACCTACATATTGTTCTCAGCTTGTGTTTTACAGTAGATCGTTTTGTAATTCTCAAAGACAATGTTTAGATTTGTCCCAGCATTATCTTGTGATTCAATTTCTAAAGAGCTCTTCAGATGAAAATATACTCCATGAACCCTTTAGATTCATTTTATGGTCAATATATAGGTTCAAGTTATGAGATGTTATTATCCTGGATGTATGATCACTACAGAATATCTAAAAACACATAAGCAGATGAAGAAAAACTATGTAAATATTAAAGAGAAAAATAAAATTTATATAAGCAATTAAATGAACCATTAATGATGGAACACCATTCCAGAACAATGACAAGTTTTATGACAGACTAATTTAATGAAAATAGAAACAACATACTTATCTTTCACAAGCAATTACTCAAGTCTCGCCATAAAAAAATCTGACAGCTCATGAAACTTCTTAAATCATTATATTATGTGTAAGACAAAAAAATTACTCTTGCAAGTTGATGTTCAAAGTTTAATTTGTCATATGGATTTAAACTAATAATTTAATGGTATTTTTTGTTCAAACAGCTGCTTAATTTATTCAGTTGTCAGGCTTACATTTATCCAGCTGTTACATTGGGTTATTTCAGTCTGTTTTCTTTTGATATAAAGTAGAAAATGGTTTCAATGATTCAGTGTTCTACCTACATTAAATGGACCTCTATTGGGCTTCTAGGTGCTTAAAAATCAAAGGGAAAGTTCAAATGGCACTCTTGTATCATGTTATAACAAAAGTTAACTTGGAGTTGTTGGTATCATCAGCACATTCATCCCTGTTTTCTTCAATAGCCTCTGAAAAGGATATTATATATATATATATATATAGGAATTTTTTGGACTTGATAGGAGACTGACAGACTTACCTAAAGACAATAGTCCAAAACTGCAATCACTTGGAAATAAGCACATATAAAACACTTAATACACTTTTATTTGAAATATTTCGATCAACATGATCTTCTTCAGTCAAGCCTTGACTGGCTTGACTGAAGAAGATCATGTTGATCGAAATATTTCAAATAAAAGTGTATTAAGTGTTTTATATGTGTTTTATATGTGCTTATTTCCAAGAGATTGCAGTTTTGGACTATTGCCTTTAGGTAAGTCTGTCAGTCTCCTATCCAGTCCAAAAAATTCCTAAATAAGCTTTAAGCTCTACTAGAACTAACCTATATATATATATATGAAGTTAATATATTACTATTGTAAGTAATTTTATCCACCATTAAGTGCAATAATTTTACCTTGAGTGATGAGGCACCTTTCGGTCAATTGACCATTGTCGAATCACTGATGTTTTTCTGTTGTAGATGTTCGGTCTGTGAAGTTGGTGTTTGTTGACCTTTTGAGTCAACAAACACCAACTTCACAGACCGAACATCTACAACAGAAAAACATCAGTGATTCGACAATGGTCAATTGACCGAAAGGTGCCTCATCACTCAAGGTAAAATTATTGCACTTAATGGTGGATAAAATTACTTACAATAGTAATATATTAACTTCATAAAGTCAGTGCATAAAGTCAGTGATACAATCAATTCACTAAAAAACCTAACCTCAACACAACACTACAACCGGAACACAAAAATAATAAAAATAGAAAAATCTACTTAAAATACAAATACACCAATAACAAAATAGAAAAAATAACAAATATATACAACAAAGAATACTACACTCCAACATACAAACCAAACAACAAAATAATAAAATATCTTAATAACACAAACCACAAAACAAATACAGAAAAACATAACCTATCAGGAATTTATAAAATTACATGTAACGACTGCAATGCATTTTACATAGGGAAAACGACCAGATCATTTAAAATAAGATTTGAAGAACATTACAGAGCATTCAAAAATAAAAATACAAAATTATCAAATGTTGCAGCACACCTAATATCACATAATCATGAAACAACAAACTACGAAAATAACCTAACCATACTTGAAATAAATAATAACCCAATAGAATTAAACTCACTAGAAAAATACCACATTTATAAAAACACACACAACAATTTAATGAACTTACAAACCACATATATAGAAGACATACTATATAAAAACATCATACACACAGATCAAGAGAAAATAAGTGTAACGTCAACAAATACCAACATCACGGACCGAACATCTACACCAGAAAAATATCAGTGATTCGACAATGGTCAAGTGACCGAAAGGTGCCTCATCACTCAAGGTAAAATTATTGCACTTAATGGTGGATAAAATTACTTACATAGTAATATATTAACTTCATATATATATATATATATATATATATATAAAGTTATTATTTGTAATTGTAAACAATTGTTCCATCACTAAGTTCAATTAATTTTTACCTTAAGTGATGAGGCACCTTTTGGTCAATTAACCATTGTCGAATCACTGAAATATTTTTCTCTATTTTCTCAAAGAAAAATAATTCATTAATTCGACAATGGTCAAGTGAAGGAAGGGTGCCCCATCACACAAGGTGAAAATTAATTGCACATATTGGTGGAACAATTAACAACAATAACATTATAAAGCATATACAATGCAAAAATAATGAACAACGTTGAATATCACACACACACACACACACACACACACACACACACACACACACACACACACACACACACACACACATATACACACATATATATATATATATATATATATATATATGTGTGTGTGTGTGTGTGTGTGTGTGTGTAAGAAATGGAAAAATTAAAATTTATGTTTCAAGCAAAACCGACAGCAGACGGAAAGTCTACTATATTTCCATAACCTCAATTTTCATGCAAGATGACAAAAAAACTTTTACTAACCTTCGCTAATTCAGGCTGAACTACTACCAGATATGCTTTATCATTTAAATATCAAGCAGGATCCTTATTAGAATATGCTGTAAAAAAAGAAAAACTTTTACTCAAAATAAGAAAGACAATAGATCAAGGGACCTTAATACATATCATTGCTGCAGGTTTGCCAGAGTTTATAACAGATAGGATCAATAAAGGTGAAATTTTTGAAACAAAGGACTTATTTAATGAACTTGGAAAGTTTGAACATCTAGTTATAAAAAACAAATTTATAAAAAAAAGATGATACCAAACTAATAAAAGAAAAATGTAGCATTTGCGAAAAGTTAAAGAATGGAGTACGCTTTCACCCAGAAGAATTGTGCTGGTTCAAAACTAAGAATGCTAATAAAACAGATTAAGTTTATTAATAATTCAGAATTGGAATGTAAACTACAGAGTGAATATAAAAAAAACTAATAATCCCGCCATTAATTAAAGTAAAATTAGTTTTGAAAAAAAAAATTGAAGTATTTGGTATCTATGACTCAGGCTTAAATGTATCATTAATAAATTCAAGTGTTTTGAAAATAAACAATGAAAAATCCGGTCATTGTAATAATACTAATTTTAAAACAATTAATGGCGTTAAAAAGACAAGTGGTTTAGTAATACTCGATGTGAGCATTTTTTAAATTGAGAAAAAAATTCCAGTTTTCATAATGGAAAATGAAAATTTTTATTATGACTTCCTAATTGGACTTCATTGCCTAAAACAATTTTACTTAGTTCAAGACGAAAACTTAGGAATCAGTCAGAAAATTCCTTTACAAAAATGTGAAATAGTTTCTAAGGAAACTAAATATTCAGATATCGAAACTTCTAAGGAAATAAAATCTGAAAATTTAATAAACTTCAATGAAAACTTCAGCAAAGAAAATTTCTCAATCCAAATAAATCATCTAGACTATATGACATAGGAATAGTAAAAGATTATGAAGAGCATATTCATCTGTCAGTAGAAAGATACTGCAGTAAAAGACCGTATCGCTGCACAATTGAAGATAAAAAGAAGATTAAAAAACAGATTGCAAAGTTATTAGAAAAAAATATAATAGAAGAATCATATAGTCCCTTTGCAGCTCCAGTCACATTAGCATATAAAAAAGATGAAAACATAAAGTCAAGATTGTGTATAGATTTTCGAGACCTAAATAAAATTGTCATTTCTCAATCACATCCATCCCCGCTTATTGAGGATCTAATGGTACAGACTGTCAATTTTTCTCAACATTGGACTTAAACTCAGCGTTTTGGTCAATACCTTTATGTGTCACAGATAGACATAAAACTGCATTTGTCAAACATGAGGGCCATTTCCAATGGACTTGTTTGCCCTTCGGCCTAAAAACCTCGCCAGATATATTTCAAAAAATAATGTGTAACATAATACGTAAACACAAACTCGGAGAGTTTACAGTAAGCTTTATTGATGATATTTTGCTATTTTCAAAAACGTTCTCAGAACACGTCAAACATCTAACACGCCTCTTTCAAACAATTAAAAGTGAGGGCTTGAGAATAAAATTATCTAAATGCACCTTTGCAGCTGACTCTGTAAAATATCTGGGTCATATCATACAGAATAATTCAATTAAATCTCTAAAAGACAACTTGAGATCAATACGAAACTTTCCAACTCCAAAATCTCACAAAAATGTGAGACATTTGGGAAAGATAAACTATTATCACAAGTATGTACCAAACATCGCAATAAAATTGGATCCTTTACATAATCTTTTGAGAAAAGGGCAAGTTGTTTGATGAAATGAAACATTTACTATGCTCTCAACCAATATTTACCATTTTTGATCCAAATTTGCCTATACACATTTACACAGATGCTAGTATACTAGGCGTAGGATCTGTCCTAAAACGACCACAAGAAAACAATGAAGAGAAACCAGTTTCATATTTTTCAAAAAAACTGAATGAAGTCCAAAAAAGGAAAAAAGCTATATACCTAGAGTGCCTGACAATCAAACAATGTGCAATATTGGCAACATTTATTAATAGGTAAGAAATTCATTGTCTTTTCAGATCTCAAGCCGCTGGAGAATATGAACATAAAATCAAGAACAGATGAAGAATTAGGAGATTTAAGTTAATATTTATCACAATATGATTTTCAAATTAAATATTCTCCAGGGAAACATAACATTGAAGCTGATTGCCTAAGCAGGAACCCTGTCTTAAAACCAAATGAGAACCTGGATGAGCAATTGAAAGTAGTAAACTTTATAAGTCTAGAAGATATCTTAAAAGACCAAGCTCAAAATGAAAAGATACAATACCAAAAAGAAAGACTAATGTCCAAGGACAACGTCTATTACAAGCGAGTAAAGAAAAAAGAAAGAATTATTGTCAGAAAAATTTAGTAAGGAATTAATCAATGATGTACATATAGGCCTAGGTCATATAGGGATTAAACAAATGCAAAGAATGATCAGCTCCTCATATACAGCAGAAAACATGACATAAAACATATCTGTGAAAGCTGTACAGTATGTGTAAAAAACAAACCAAGAGGACAAAATAAATATGGATTGATGTCTCACCTGGGGCCTGCCACAAAGCCATTTGAAATTTGTTCCATTGATACTACTAGAGGCTTTGGGGGTTCAAGATCAACAAAGAGATACTTGCATCTGTTATCAGATATTTCACAAGATACGCCTATATTTTAACGTCAAAGACTCAAAGAGGAAATGACTTCATCAAACTAGTGAAACATGCCGCGGAAGCTGGAAACATTGGCATAATCCTCTCTGACCAGTACCCAGGTCTCAATTCTAGAGAATTCAAAACATTTTTGGATAATAAAAATAGCCATATAATTTTCACTGCAGTGAACTCGCCGTTCTCAAATGGTCTAAATGAAAGGTTAAATCAAACGTTGGTCAACAAAATTAGATGTAAAATTAACAAAGCAACATGGACCACCACAGCACAAAATTGTGAAACTGAGCACACTATTACTGGATATGCTCCAATATATCTACTAATTGATACAGATGTTATAATTTTGCCAAAGGAGCTAAAACCTAAAACAACAAAGAATGTCTTAGTTCAAGACAGAGAAAAAGCTATGGAAAATACAATGAAATCACATAATTACAACAAAACAGTTTATGATAGAAATCGAAAACAATATAACTTCAAAGTTGGTGATACCGTTTTTGTGGACAATGGAAACAAACTGAATCGGAAAAAATTCGATGAACTGAGAGTTGGGCCCTACAAAATTATAGAAAAGATAAACAAACTCAATTTACAAAATAGACACTGACCAAAAAAAATCAGAATCGGAATTTTTCCACATCTCAAAGTTAACGCCAGCCTCTCAGTTTGTAGACTAAAAAGAGGGAAAGGAAGAGGCCATATTGCTTTATTTTCTTGGGGGGGGGAGATGTAAGAAAAGTATTAAATATAATTTTCTTGTTTTGAATTTTGCCGCGTTGCGAGCATCAGCTGTTTGTTATTTTTAGAAAAATTTTCAGCCGTTGGTAATTTAGCATTTTTTGTTTGTTGGCAGAAAAGTTGAAATATGGTTGTTACGTGAAATATTGATTTATTAATAGATAACATTGAGTGAACGTTGTTGCGACACAATAATATAAACTAAAATAATTAAGAACATTAAATGTTGTTTCTCCGTTCGCAGGTATTTATATTATAAGTTATACAACATACAAATCTGTGGAACATGATAGTTGGAATAAACATACATACTTGCACAGAGAAACTCAGTTGTGTTCTTTATTTTAATTGCTGTTGCAAATAATAAAATACCATTATATATATATATATATATATATATATATATATATATATATCACACACACACACACACACACACACACATACTCACTCACACACTAACACATACACACACACCAACATGGTAGTAGTATTAGCACCACACTATGCAGTAGTAGTAGTATATGTATAATGAAAATTATTTATTATATATATAATATTCATTACAAATCTCTTATAATCTCCTCAAAACCTTAACCAAATAGAAAAATTTTGATGGTTTTTAATGCCAGACTTTCCTTTAAAGCCATTGAATAAAACTGTTCAAGTTTGGGGTTATTGTTCCAGTGTGCAATTTTAGATGTTATAGAACCAAATTCTGTTTATAGTTTAATATAACTTTATTTTTTAACTAAACATTTTGAATTCTAGAACATATCTGTGAAAGTGCATGTAATATGTTTATAGTGCTTAAAATAATATGAAAATATCGGCAGTAAAACATAATATCTATAATTTGAAAGTTTAAATTTCAGTGAACATTAATTCATGTTATCCTCTTGCTATACAACTGATAGTGTTAAGTATCAGTCGCCTATGTACTTAATTGTTCTTAATAGTTTAAGATTTACATTTACAGCACTGGTTTTTTCTACACAAAAGTTCATATAAGGTGCTTTCTATGTGTTTTTTCAGGCTCCAAGCTTATAGCCTGTGACATTTAATCAAACCTAGGGTAATAACGGATAATTGAAAAGTATTGATGGGTTAAATACCTTCCTTGTACACAGCATGGTCCAGATTAAGGCAGCTGTAATTTTCCCTTTCTAAACCATGGCAGTGGTATGAAAAAGATTCATTAGTATTGGCATTAGTTAGTTCAGACTATCAGGCTACAGTATCATGCTGCAGACTATCAGTATTACAAATACAAAAATCAACAATCATTTCTTGATTTTTATGAATAGTCTAGTATTTAACTAAAAAAATGTGTATCTTACATCTGATAGTAAATTATATCATAAAAGCCTGTTAGTGTACTCCTTAATTTATTTTGATTGCAATGTTTAATTTGTTTTTCAGTGTGAAAGAGGTACTGGATATGGAGTGGCATTGTTGTCAGCACTGTTTGGTGAATATTCTACAAGCAAACTACTGAAATCATTGGGACAGACAGTTTTAATAGACTGTGAAACTAATAGCAATGGTCATTATTCAAAAAAAGGTCATTAGAAATAAATTTGTATACTACCTTGTATAACTTCAAACTATACCATGAAAACTACAAAGGAAGTTAAATAATTTTCAAATATTTATCCCTCAAACAATGTTAATTTTCTCCTATTCCCAGTGCCATGAGATCGTTGTATTCTCCTTAATCTTACCTACATTGTTCTACTCTCTTTATCCTTCTTACAATGGTGTGTAACAGGTAAACACATGACCCCAATAGAGAGCAGATCCACTTCAGGTACTTGACTCACCCCAAAGATGTTAATTTTCTCCTATTCCCAGTGACAGGATATCATTGTATTTTCCTTAATCCTACCTAATTCCTTCTACTTTCCTTATCCTTCTTACATCGGTGTGTAACAGGTAAACACATGGCCAAAATAGAGAGCAGGTCCATTTCAGGTACGTGACACCCAAACGATGTTAATTTTCTCCTATTCTCAGTGCCAGAAGATCATTGTATTTTCCTTAATCTTACCTATTTTGTTCTACTCTCCTTATCCTTCTTACAATGGTGCGTAATAGGTAAACACATGACCCCCAATAGAGAGTAGGTCCACTTCATGTACGTGACTCACCCCAAACGATGTTAATTTTCTCCTATTCCCAGTGCCAAGAGATCGTTGTATTTTCCTTAATCTTACCTATTTTGTTCTACTCTCCTTATCCTTCTTACAATGGTGTGTACCAGGTAAACAGATAACCCCAATAGAGAGTAGGTCCACTTCAGGTACGTGACTCACCCCAAACCATGTTAATTTTCTCCTATTCCCAGTCACAAGTTCACTTTGTATTATACCCCTGTCAGTCACAGAATTTTTCTTTGCCAAACTGATAGTACCATAGAGCATTTATCTGTCAGCTGTTTTGTTCTTTGGTACCTATTGCTGTTATGTGCTTGTGATGGTGTCAAGGTAGAAAATAGGGTCTTTTTAAACTGTCGGAACTAAGTGAAAATGTGAAATGGAGTATCAGTGCAAAAACGTATGGGGAAGACATGTTCACTATTAAATATCACTATATTTTAGGATAAAAGAGACTAAATCAAACAATTTGCATTAAAATTTAACTCAAAAGAGAAACTGCGTGTTCAGCAAACAAGAAGCTTAGGTGAGTCAGAAGGACTTCAGGTCCATTGATTTCTGAAAAAGCTGTACTAATAATTTAAGGATCCGAAAGTTTTCAAAGCTACGTCTGACCTAAAAACTTCATATATGGAATGGGATTAAGAGTTCAACATCATAAAAGAAAATTCCACAGATTTAGAGTTAGAAATGTTGTTAAAGAGAGGTTTGTTAATGATCCGCTTTAAAAAGATTTTTCTAGAGATATGCTGATGAGAATGAAATAAATCAATGAGCTCTTGAATTGCTGACATCTAGATTAGAGCAATCTTGCACCAGATTTAGACTTGGCAAACATAAGCATTAGTAATTTTTGTACAATATGTTCTTATTTCATGCAAAGAATTATGAACAATTCCTCCAAGATTTTTCTTTAGAAAATTCTATAATCCAGATTATTAACATTCAACTGTGTTTTAAAATATTTACAAAATTATAATATCTGTTTTTTAAAATTTTATTTTATTTCTGTTTAGCTTGTTTCAGTAACATTCATACCAAAACATATCAGTGAAGAATAACTATATAATAGTTATATTATAGTTATTTATGGAGGCTATGATTACTGAAAAAAAGGATGAGTAGTAGGTTTTGTGAAATATTTTTAAGATCTTTAAATCAGTGATTACTGATATAAAAGGAACTTTTTATGACCACTATATATTATTATAGCTAATAAATTGTGAACTTGAAATTGTAAATAATCTAGTATGGTTATAAGAGGTGATATTGTATATAAATAAACCTATGTAATAATGATTTTATGTTTATTGAAAAACAATTTTTATTAAAAATTTTACAGTAATCATCTTGTTTTTTCACTCCTCAAAATTTATATGACTATCATCTCCTCCCACTTTCAGCTTCAAACATTTAAGTAGAAAATTAAATCTGTTCTTCAGTGCACAAAGTCATTAAATAATATGTTTTCAAGAAATAAGTTAATTTGTTTTACATTGGTAAACATTACATTAGTTTTACAATTTTTGAAATTGTTTTAATATACTATATTATACAAATTACACTTTTGCTATTACTTGCGACCAGACATTTGTTAACTAAAAGTTGTTAATTGTTAACTTACACCTCCAAGTGTAAGTTAACAATTAACAACTTTTAGTTAACAAATGTCTGGTTGCAAGTTATAGCAAAAGTGTAATTTGTAATTTACAACCAGCTCGTCATGAACAGCAACAAGATTTCGATATTTACTATATTATATAATGTACAGTAGAGTCTTGAAATTCCGAGTCCCAATTTTTTGAGCTTCTATTAAATTATAGCCTATTTTGTTTACTTGAAAGAAAACTCAAATTATTTGCTGATAGATAAAGCACCGTTGCATTCTGATGAAGATTAACTGTGCTCCGATGGTATCAGTGCTCTATTTCTACCTGCAAATATTATGTTGAATCCAGCTGATGAATCCACTGGAATGTTTGAAAAAAATACAGATGTTGCCTTTTATATTCCACTTAGAAGCAACTGAAGGAGAAGAATGTAATGTAGGCTTTTTAAAAAAAATACAGTTGAGGAAGTTGTGTACTGGTTACCTGAATCTTAGAATGAAATAAAATAAACATTTAGTTAGTCAAGGAATAAAATCCTGAATCATAATAAAACTGTTAACTGTGTTATTGATCCACAAGAAGAAACTCATCAAGAAACTTTCAGGTTATGAAAATGTCGATGATACTGATGAAGTCAAAGGATGAACAGGTTGAGATAACAGATGTTATGATCATTGAAATGGTACACTAAATTACTGAAGAATGTAATGATGAGAATAAAGATAAAGGTTCGACGGAGACATACAAGAAGGGAAAATAAGTCACGGTGAATACTACGCCAGCAGATGTTATTCTGCTAAGACATCTACATGACACCGTAGCACGAACACAATATGATAAGCAAATGCAGAAGACTATAGTTTTTTTCAAAAAAAGGTAGAAACTGTGATGAAGAATGTATTCCAAAACAACAATAATTTATGTAACTACTGTAATCAATAAAGTTGTATAAACTTATTTTGTGCTTTATTAATTTTAGTATTAGAGTCCATTACATAGCAAATTGTTTGTTTCAAGTCTCCATGAAAGTGGGTTGTTGACTAGATGCTCCATCAGCTTGCCTAGGCATGATATTAAAGAAATGGGGTGGTAAAGGCCAGTTGAAGATGCAACTTTCCCAGACTTCAGAAGGGGGATCACTTTGGCTCACTTCTTACTTCTTGTTGCGGATATCCAGCCTCAAGTGACGCCGATGATCCGATGTCCATGATAGATCGCTGCCGCCAGTGCCCATGTGGACTTGTCCAGGAATATTCTTCTCCACTCATCCTTAATTAAAAACCTTAGCCTTTCTCTTCTACCATCTGATATTCGCGAGCATTCCAACAATATGTGGGTTCTAGACAAACCCAGTGATTCTAGATCTTGTGAAAATTGTTCCCAGTTGGCTTTTTTCAGGATTTTGAACACAACAGGGTAAGGAGTCACACAAAGAGATCTCAATAGGAATGTGATCGCTACTGTAAAGATCAGGCAATGCCGACCATTTTAGCCTTGTAGCCAAAGCAGGATTGCATAATGACAAGTCTACAGCTGTCCATCCACCTGATGACGATGCTAAATGTGTCGGAGAACCGTCATTTAGCAGGTATAAATCCAGTTCCAATCTGATGCTTTTGATCAGATGACCTCGCAGGTTGCATTCTGGTGAACCCCATGAAACATAGTGGGCATTGAAATCGCCCACTAATAAAAACGGAGTCGGTAACTGATTTATAAGGTCTACAAGATCTCTCTGTTGCAGGTTTTCACTTGGTGTAAGGTAGACACAACAGAGAGTGAGTTTGTACTGAACAGTTGTTTGAATTGCCACTGCTTGTAAGGGAGTTATTAAGCTCACAGGAACGGCGTCAACACAGTTATGGGCTAGAATAGCTACGCCACCTCTAGCTCGATTTTCTGTAACGAAGTCCGATCTGTAAACTGAATACTCCCTTAGATAGAAATTGTGCGATTCATGGAGATATGTCTCTTGAATGCAGATGTACATAGGAGACACATCTCTTACAATTATTTTGAGATCCTCAATGTGATTTCTAACACCATTAATGTTCCACTGAATCACGGTTTGTTTAGGTGTGGACATTGTTTTTAGTGAAATGGATTCACCTGGCTCTCACTGCCGTCATTGACAATTTGTTGGCCTGGAATGTTGGACGTTCCAGGCAGAGAGTCATCAGATTCCATTACCACTATTGTAATGGTGGAATCTGAGGAATTTTTTGACTCAGGAGGGGAGTTAGAAATGGTCCTCTTTTGAGTCGCTTGTAATTTTGCCTCACTTTCACAGGTGCAGTTTTGTTGTTATTTTTATTATTATTACTCATAGTTGGAGTAGGTTTCGCACTTGTCTCTAATAGTGTCTTGCTTCTTCTAACTTTCCCAGAGGTATCTGGCAATGGAGATTTCTTCGCACATTCAACATTATTCTTCAAGTTGGAAACAGAATTTTTTGTCACCAATGCTAATAACTGACTAACTTGCTCAGTGAGAACTTCAGTTTTCTTGATTAGCTCAACACAGTTGGAACATGACTTCTCAGTGGTGATAGCTGAGGCATAAGATTTTGTTTCAAGTCGTTGAGTTGACTTGTACTTCTTTTTCGCTTCGTGGAAAGATGTTTTGTCCTTTGCCATTATGCTGAGGATCGCTTTCTCTTCCTTGAACTTTGGGCAGTTAAAGGAGCGAGCAGGGTGATCACCAGCACAGTTTGGGCATTTCGGAGCACTTGTGCAAACCTTTTCAGTATGGCCTTCAGATGCACACTGTCCGCATACCGCTGGCTTGGAGCAAGAAGAACTTACGTGTCCAAAATGTTGGCATTTAAAGCACCGGCGTGGATTGGGAATGTAGGGCCTAACAGGAAGCCGTTGATAGCCAGCATATAAATATTCCTGGATAGATGGTTTCCTGAATGTCAGGATTAGTGATGTTGTTGGAACTCTCTGACCGTTTTCCATCCTCATAATTCGTACGACATCTGTTACACCTTCTGATACCAGTTCTGATTTGATTTCGTCCTCACGGACATACAACAGAACCCTGGATGATATTACTCCTTTTGATGAGTTCAAGGTTTTGTGGGGAGCCACCGAAACCTTGACCTGATCAAAGAAGGAGGTCATTTTTAATAATAACTGTAACTGCTTCGAATTGCTTGTTTCTAACAGCAGTGTTCCGTTCCATAACTTCCTTATGGAAGAGACAGGTCCTGCTGCATATCCAGTTATAGCCTTTTGGATTACAAAAGGCGATACCTTTGAAAGATCTTTTCCAGCTTCTGTGCAAGACACAATTAAGAACTTTGGTGATGCTAAATCCATTTCTTTCCTCATCGTATTTACTTCCCTAGGAATTTTCGGAGAAACCTCACGACGCATATTTACATTAAACTGGTTGGACATTTGTTGGTTTTCCATAAATTGTTTTTTTATGCTAACCATCGTGTCAGGCGTTACAGGCGAGACTATGAGAACGGGTACACCCATGGATCACTTTCAATCATTTTCAACCGCCGGAACTCTGGGGCCCATAGTTTCCTCCTTAGCTCGACTGAATGGGCATCTGTCAAGAACTCGTAATACTGTGCACAGGCTCCGACACCTGTGCACCGCGGACACTCCCTGGCCAAGGACCGAAGTGGCTAGCGGACCAGCAACCGCGCATACATCTTCGGCAGAGCAAGCTCACATCAGCGTCCCAGACTAGAGTTTGTCAAGCTCTGGACCTTTCAGCACTCCCAACGTGCAACGGTTCTGACCAGTCAAATTCCCTAAGTAAAGATGTTAGTGTATGTGTATATGTGCATGTGTGTGTGTGGGGGGGGGGCTTTGTGAGTGGTGTAGTGTTAGGCTAGGGTACCGCAAGGGACGCCAAATCCCTCGTAGGTGCGGCTAGTCCGCACCCCCCTGCGGGGCCACAAGAAAGAACTTGGATGTCTGGGTGGGACTGGGCATTATCAGTTGAAAGGATTGCATGTGGGGGTAGATAATTTTCTTTATTAAACTACTTTACAGAAGACAAGAATTACTCATGAAACCATTCTTTAAATAATTTCCTTTTAATCCAGTCTCTTTTCTGGTGTCTGTAATAGACTGGAAGTGACTTCTTATTGATATGTTTAAAGGCTTGAGGCTAAGCAGCTTTGCCTATCATCATGAGAGGTAGCGTATGGTTACCGGCAGCATTGGAGCAAGCCGGAAGCTCGAGTTTCTTTTTTGGAGGCCAAGCTTTTTGTTGGAAGAGCCCTAAAATTTAAGCCGGTTTTGTTGGTGTTGTAATTTTGTTTTGGGGGAATAATTTACTTCAGCCATGAAATTTTCAAACATAGTCAGGTACTCCTGCGCTGCAGTTTGACCAGAAGAAAGCTGTTCTCCAATTCTAGTTATTTGACATATACCATGGCGCCGGTCAAACCGACCAGTACTTCCACCGTACCACAGTACCATTTGACTACTTCCACCGGTCAAACCGACCAGTACTCGCCGTAAATGATGATTACCATTTAGTAGTGTGTTTAACTGTATTGCCTTTTGTTGGACAATAAACCTGCTTAAAGGGAGGATCCTCTTTCCCTATCTTGACAAAACCATAGGAAAAGTGCTTCATCAACTTTGTCGTACTGGGATTGCTGCACTGTTTGCCAATTTTCAAGAGTCGCTTTAAAATTGTTGAAGCTTCGCATGGTTATTTTTCCAATCACATATTGTGGCTTTACCAACATTCAATTGTGGCTCTTTTGCTAGTGTCATCACATTTACACCATTATCCAATAGTTTTAAAGCTTCCAGCTTCTTTTAATGAGTGAATGTCTTATGTTTATGTTTAGTAGCCATTGCACTTTGCTTTTACACTTCACAAACACGATTAAATAAAAAATAGCTACTGTATAGTACAGTAATTAAAATTAAAATGCACATGCGATTGCACAGGTGACTGACCACACTACAGTACAAACAATAAAAGTCTAAGTCAAGGTTTTGTTGTGATTTTGGCGCTTGAGCTATGAGTAGTGGGGAGGTAGATGTACAGTCTATGTTGGCAGTAACTACAGTCCATGCATATTGTTTATTCTGCTTTTTAAAGAGTAAATGGGCTATTGAAACTTGTTTTTGTGTATTGTTCGTTCATATTACATCACTACAGATTCGTTAAGTTGCTTTGTTCTTCATTATTTCGGCTTATCCTAACAGCGTTCAGTCACAATTAGTTCGGATTAGCCTTACTCAAATGTACTTTCTTTGTTTTGCCTTCATTAATCTCAAGTCCCATTTCCTTGGCCGCTCAACATGAGATGTTCAAACGCTTCTTCTAGGGCTCTGAAAAATCTACCTATGAGGTCTACATCATCAGCGTATGCTAGTACAATTGATAATTGTACCTTAAATTTTGATCCCGGAGTCTTTTACAACCATTTCTAGTGCAAGGTTGAAAAGTAAACACGACTAGGAGTCTTCTTGTTTGAGTCCTTTATTGGATGAAAATTTGGGGGGCGGGAAGTTATTCTGGATCTTGACCATGCATTTGCCATGGGACATTTTTATCCTTATTAAAACTATAAGTTTGGATGATGTCCCAAGATCTCTTTACGTGGCATACAGCTTGGGACTTTTTATGCTGTTGTACGCAGATTTGAAGTCTATGAACAAATCATGTGTTGGGATCTTATACTCAATAGCTTTCTCTAGGATGACTCTTAGACTGAAGATTTGGTCTGTCATAGACTTCGCCTTTCTAAAACCAGTTTATTACTTTCCTAATTTTTTTTCAGCATATGGAAGGTGTCTATTGAACAGAATATTTGAGAGGAATTTATAGTCACAAAGTAAAAGCCAGATGGCTCTGTAACCGCTGCAATTCATAACATCGCCCTTTTTATGTAGCAGTCAGAAAACTCCTTTCTTCCATTGCGCTGGGATTTTTTGTTCAGATTGTGAAAATCAGGTCATGTAACTCCTATGGAGTCCTTCATCAGCTTTTTTCAGGATTTCCACTAGGATTCCATCCTCTCCAGGAACTTTACAAATTTTCATCTTTACAATAGCCTAAATGACATCTTCGAGTTCAGGGAGGTCTATATCCTCGTTAGATGTTTCATAGATTACCTGGTCTGTATGCTCTTCCTTAGCTCCTTCATTCAGCTCAACATTATAGTGACACCCACTTCTCAAAGTCAGCTTTGATATCCTTCCTCCCAGTACGGAGTTGGCCATTTTCACTTCTACAAGCGCTAACTCTTGGCTTAAATACTGCCCTGCTTTCATTAACTTGCTTGTAGGATTTGCGGGTCTAATTAAGTGATTGATGTTCTTCAAGGTTTTGAAGTAGCTGATTTTCCCAGGCCCTCTTTCTGTGCGCCCTCTTCTCTTTTTTTCTGTATTTATCTGTTGCTGTCCTTGTGTTTCTCTTTTGAATCATAGCTGTATACACTGTGTTTTTTCTGTCAGTTGCTGCTGCACAGTTGTTATCAAACCAGGAGGATCCCTTTGAACACCCTTCCATGCCCAAAGTAACTTCGCATAGTGATCCCAGCCATCTTGCATAGTTTCCTAGGCTGGAGTTTCAGTGTTAACAAGTTCACTGTTCAGGAGTCCTAGTAATGCTTACATATATCAGGATCATTGTGTTTTTTTGTGCAGTACTTTGGAGATATGACCTTGCATGGTCATTTTTTTCGATATTCTAGCCCTAACATTTGAGACCACCAGAAAATGATCACTGCACACGTTTGCTCCCTTGTATGTTCTAGAGCTGATAAGGTTTGATCTGTGTCTTTTAATAATTAGAACATTGTCAGTTTGATTGGTTGTGTATCCATTCGGAGGTCTCCAGGTTCCTTTATGAATGTCCTTCCAAGGGAATAGGGTACTTCCAACTTTCAGATTCTTCAATACAACAAGGTTTATATGCTTTTTCCAAGTTTCATTACTATCATTATAGAGGCTAAATTTGCCAATTGTTGGCCAGTATATCTCTTCTCTCCCTATTTTGGCATTAAAGTATCCAAGAATTATAATAATGTCACTCCTAAGACAATCATTAATAGTCCTATCCATCTTGTCATAGAATTCATCTTTCTCCTCATCAAATGCTGTTTGAGTAGGGGTATTACAGCGTATAAAGCCGAAGTTGTAAAATCTACATTTTAATCTTAAAAAGCATATTTGGTGGTTAACTAGGGGAAATCCACTAATAAGCTGACGCATTCTGCGTTTCATAAGAAACCTGTTTCAAATATATGTTGACTCGGGTGGCAGCTGGAGTAAACTGTATGGTGCTGCTTTTCCTGAACTCATTTTCTGATCTATTTGATTTCCTGGACTGCAGTTATTTCAATTCTTCTAGAAGACAATGGATTCAGTGAATTTGTTCCAGGGTATGCCGGAGTGCTCCCAGTCTGTGTAGTGATTAAATCCAAGTCTAATATCCTTTTAGCGAATCCTGTGTCATTTCATTAATGGCTGTTCAGCTATACCTCTTTGAGGCCTCATTGCAAATGGGGTGGGGGATGGAGCAGGGGGTGGAGTTTAATTTAATATTGTAAAGTAATATAACTTGCGCGTTGAAACAGCTGTTATGCAAACTAAACCAAACTTACCAAATATATTTACACATTTTTGAATGAAATCTTATTTTAAGTTAATATAAGTATCAGTTGTATGTCATACAGCATGATTATCACCACCTATTGCTTATTAGTTGCATTTATATTAATAATTCCTAATTGCAATGTAAGTAAATGAATACTCAGTCAGAAAAATAGGCAGTCACATTTTTAAGGTTTTTCTTTTGAAAAATATCAACTTAGGCGCCTCTAGTCGGGTTATAAATACACCACAACCTTCCCAGGAGAGTATTCAATTACTTTCCAAAGTTTCATGTCGATGTAATACATGATCTTGTAAATACAAGCTATCGTGTTATGAGTATATACTTTGCCCAAAATCTGTATTAAAGACATACCATAATATCCATGTTAAAGATTAAAAAATTGCTGAACGTGCCTTATAAGTTTGACTATCCATTCAATGTATTATTGAATCCTATGCAAAAACTAATGCTTCTAAAACAATGTTTCATCTTTAATTGACAAACTAAAAAATAATTCATAACTTTATGTAATATATTTATAATACAAAAAGACAATATTTGTATTTATTATATAACACAAAATTTGGAATACAATAATAGGAATTACAGTAAGTCATCAAGGACTTGAGTTTTATTTCATTGATATTTTTCACAGTGAAAATCTGTCATCTAGAATCTATTCTCTTTACATCTCTTTTATCCTCTAACGTTCTCTTCTCTGCTGACACATCTCCATTTCAAATATCATTTTAAGATTGGTTAGGGCATTAACCAAACCTCTTACTGTTCACCTATATTTCAGTCACTAGCGCTTTCATATTCTGAATGACTTTCATCAAAATGAAAGTGCAATTATAGTTCAAATTAATTTTGACTAAATATTGATTTTCATGCTGAGAATAATGGAAAAAATAACACTAACTGGTAAGGAAATGGTCATGGAGACTCATAGTACTCATATGACTACATAGAAACTTTTAAAAATACATTAACCCGAGTGCAAAAGGGCTACGAAACAAAAGACTTAACTATCACAGTTATGTCTGGCTGTCTTTTGTAGCAAGCTTTTTGCTTTGAAAAAATATTAATCATTTTAAAGATTAAACTTTGGCTTTTTATTTTTAACAAACAATTGTTATTTTTTATTTGTTTTACAGATTAATTTATTTCATTTAAAAAAATAATTTATCAGACCAAAATTTGGACATATTAGATTTTTTTTATATCTGTGTAACAAGGATAAAGAATTCCAAACACAGTTGGAACACTGCACTTCGGATAGGTTTTATTGAATAATATAATATTTGAGTGTGGAACAAACTGTATCTGTGATTGTGGAACTCCATTTAAGTCTTTCAATGATCTGAAATAAAATGGATGGTAAAATTTACATTAGAACTATTCATCCTTATAATTATTTAGCTAAATGAACAGGTGTAACAGTTAGCTGCTTAGAAGAATGTCAGAGGAAGCTCATATTTGCTAGTGTATAAGCCTTATATCTTCTTGATTCCAATTCGTAATTGATGTTTAGAGGAACCAAAGATTTTTCAGTATATTTTTTTTCTGTACAAACCTGAACTCTTTAAGCATTTAATTCATGAAAATGCTGGTGGATATGAACTAATGGTTTTTAAGAATGATCTAATAGCTGCTTAATTGGATGCTAAATATTGTCTTTCACTTGTGAGACATGATTGGGTGTACATTAGAATCTTGATTAACCCATTGCTTCAAGAAAATACATCACTTTTTGTTGAATGTTTAGTATTCTTGGCTCTTGTTAATGTGTTATAGTCTCCATGCTAGAGGTAAGTATTTGCAACAAGTTTCTCATGTTTAAACGGTTGTTTTTTTTTTTGTGGAACACAATTCAATTGTCTTGATCATTTGACATGACGAATTACCTCGTGTCGTGAGATTTCTCAGTTTGCAAATAATTTAATCTGTAATGAGTTAACCTTAGTTAATGTGGACCACAGTAATCTAGAATAAGCAAATTCTAGCTAATACAGATATAAAATAAAACGTGATTAGGAAAATACAAAAAAGAAAATGTAGTCATACGTTCAAATTATAAAAGCATTAGGATCATTGTTGTCATATATTAAATACAACAGAATTACAAAATGTATAGTAGGTATTAGATTGAAGTACTGTAACAGTAAATAAAAATTATACAGCACCCTTACCTTTAAAAATATCCAAAAACTAAACAAGTTTTGAATAGTTCTTAACCATATTCTGCTTCATTACACTGCCTAATTTCTTGCTTCCATACCTTCAGTCACCACAACACACACACACACACACACACACATATATATATATATATATATATATATATATATATATATATATATATATATATATATATATATTCTTGATATTTTACGTTTTCCATTGTTTTTCCGTTGCACTGACTTTATGAAGTTAATATATTACTATTGTAAGTAATTTTATCTACCATTAAGTGCAATAATTTTACCTTGAGTGATGAGGCACCTTTCGGTCACTTGACCATTGTCGAATCACTCGGTTCTAGGCTATTTTTTAGGTTATGTTGTTGTTTTGATGTGTGGATTGGTTCTAGGCTATTTTTTGGGTTATGTTGTTGTTTTGATAAATTTTCGATTTTTCTGTTTTGTCTGTTTATTGTGTTTGTTTTATGTTTTATTATAATTTGTTGTGTTTTTTCGCGAATAATAGGTGTGAGAGTATCAAAAGTTTTCATTATTTTCGGAGTGATTCGACAATGGTCAAGTGACCGAAAGGTGCCTCATCACTCAAGGTAAAATTATTGCACTTAATGGTGGATAAAATTACTTACAATAGTAATATATTAACTTCATATATATATATATATATATATATATATATATATATATATATATATATTTGTAACATGTGATCATGTTGTTCTATGTAAAAAAAAATACCTTGATAATGCTCAATCCAACCATGTAACTTTTCTGTATTCCACTTCCATCATCGGATGTGTCTCTATTCTCAGAAGAGCCATAGGTACATTTTTATTTTAGAGAACAAATCTAGTTTTGCGTAAAGTTCAGTACACTTTGAGATAATATTTTTTCAGCTTCTTTGTAATGTAGATTGTTTAACCTCATCCTTGATTTTCCTAAATAATAGGTAACGTCTTAAAGTTTGACTTTCTTCAGTCTCTCAGCAATACACATCATTGACTAGTCAGTGACACCTTGGTCATAAAGTTGAAATAATGAAGTAATATTTTGGAGCAAGAAAAGGGCTCCTATTTCTTCACTAATTCACATTTATGTGTTTAAAGAAAGAAATGTAGTCTGGATAGTAAAAGATAGTCCAATAGTAAAAGAGCAGTATGTAGCAGATTATTTTAGTTAGAAAACATTCATACCCCTAGCACAAACTGATCAAAAAAACTATGTTTTAAAAATTGACAAATCCATTCAAAAACTTTTTCAGTTTTTGTGCTTTACCTTTATAAGAATTTTCATGCTCACATTTTAAAATCTCTGAGATTTTTGCTTTACGTACCAGTAAAATTTAAGTTCGAGTTATTGCTCTGGTTAGCCTCTAATCTTATGGTTATTCTTATAACCAGAAGCAGATTGTTCTCTCTTATCTGCAAGGAGTTCAGTAAAATTCTAAACTATTTTATTGCTACTTAACAGTAGCTACACAATACAAAAAAAAATAATAATAATAATAATAAGTGGTATTACAGGCTAATAAATAAATATTACTGTTAATGCAACCCTGTTTAACCTTTTTATATATAATAGTGCTTCTAACTGATATAAATGAAAAAAAGTCATGTGACATAAAGGCGATGTTAATAACTGTATTAACTACAGTAATACCCCATACTTACGTGATAGACCGGTTGATAACCATGTAAGTCGAATTCGCGTGTCGAGGTATAATTTTACATACAACCAAATAGGAATCATGTTTAGTTAGGACCAAAGACCAAATAAACCAATAATTTAGAAGAGAAATGTGTATGTATTAAAATCTTAAATACCTAATACAACAAGAAATTACGATCATACATATTGCAAAGAAGTTAATTTGATATAAAAGGCTTCATAAAATCTAGTAAATTCGTTTGACGAATTGAAGATTCTTTTTCTTCTCACGCAGAATTTCCTCATAACTAGCTAATATTTTTTTTACTTCTTGTTTTGTAGTAGAAATGCGCTCTTCGTTGGAGTCTATGCTTTCCATAATTAAACCTTTTATCAAGTTTCTAACCATCATTTTATCATCTACGTCAACTGAGTCTAAAGAATTTGTAAGGTCTTGCTCTTGCTCACACATTTCTATGAGCTCATTAATTGTAAGTTCCTGGTTGTGTTAATTTAGCAGTTCTTGAACGTCATCACTATCCACTTTTTAAGTTTAGTAGTTTGACAAAAGCGATAACTTCTTTAATCACTATAGCAATTTCGTCAGTCTCTCTCACTGATTCCGCTTGAGATTCAGTGGTGAAAAAAATGGACACAGCTTTTTCCAAACACCATTCAAAGCTTTTTGTGAAATTTCATTCCAAGATTTTTCAATGATTCTCACTGCATCTAAAACATTTAATTGTTTCCAAAAATCATTAACAGAAAGCTTGTTGTACTGTTTCATAGCTTAATGCAGATTCATAAATGATCTTCTTGTGTAATAAGCTTTAAATGTTTTGATGACCTCCTGATCCATCGGTTGAAGCAAAGTAGTTGTTTGGTGGCAAAAATATGACTTTCACGAGTGTTTCGAAATTAGTTAAAGTAGAAGGGAGATGGCCAGGTCCATTGTCAAAAAAAAGCATCACTTTGAAAGGAAATTGTTTAGACCTACAATAACGTTCAACTTGAGGTATGAAATGATGAGCAAACCAGTCCTCAAAAAGGGAAACTGTCACCCAAGCCTTCCTATTCGACTTGCAAATCACGGCCAAGCCAGCTTTAGAAATATTTTTAATGCCCTTGGATTATCTGAGCGATAAACTATGAGAGGTTGCAACTTACAATCATCAGCTGCATTTGCGCTAACCATCATTGTCAATCGGTCTATGGTGGCCTTAAAACCTGGAAATGTTTTCTCTTCACGCACAATAAAAGTTCTTTTAGGCAATTTCTTCCAGAACAGGCCAGTTTCATCCATGTTGAATATGGTTTTGCTGGTATAGCCAGGTAGCTTTAGAAATATTTTTAATGCCCTTGGATTTTCTGAGCGATAAACTATGAGAGGTTGCAACTTACAATCATCAGCTGCATTTGCACTAACCATCATTGTCAATGGTTTTGCTGGTATAGCCACCTTCTTCTATCAAAGCTTTAAATTTTTCTGGAAACAGGGTCGAAACCTCTTTATCAGCACTTGCTGCCTATCCACTTTCTGCAATACTGTGCTAGTTACGACTTTTAAATCGACTGAACCAACCATTGCTAGCTTTAAACATTTCATACTTAGCTACCTCTCCAGCTTCTTCTTTTAATCTCCCAAAAATCAGTTTAGCTTGAGAACAAATCATGTTCTGGTCAACAGGACAATTTTTCACTTTTACTTGATTATTACACCATTATTCTAACATTGTTTCCATCTCAGCAATAATATCATAACATTTACAAATAATGATGGTTGAATTCAAAGATCGGGCGTTTTTTACAGGTTCAGAATTTTTTCTTTATTTTTTATTATTGTTCTGACTGTTGCGTAAGATGGGATGGGGTAGCGTAAGTCGAGGTATTTCTGTATTTAGTCCCAGAAAAAAAATTATTATGTAGTGCCTTTCTTTAAGCTGAAAAAATATGCAATTGTAGAGTAAACTTTGCTATTGATTTACAGTGCAATCTCAGCAATCGGAACTAATTGCTGCAAGGGGTTCTTCGGGTTACAGAAAGTACCTACATGAGTGTTAGGAAAAATGCTGAAAAAAGATTCAACATTATGAATGTGCTATGAATAACTAACTATTTTTATTTAGTTCTTTTTACTTATTATTTTTTTTCAGTGTTTCATCTCTCAGACATTGTAAGAGGAAGAGTTGATACAGTATTTTCTGTTGTCCACTTCAAACAGTGATTGAAATAAGACACTGGTTCTTCATGCTTCATTAATTCCTCAACTTATCTATCATCTTCTTCATTGGTGGAGACTTCTGTAATGCTCTGTAATATTTCCTTGTCAGTTTGAAATGTGAATTCATTCTCCACATGACCTCTTACCCATTCATCAACATCTGTATCACTCACTAAAGCAACAGGCTTTATACTTTTAATCAAGGTCGAAATCATCTCTTAGCTGACGTCATCAGTGTTTTTTTCCCCAACATTGGATTCCACAAATCACATATGGTCTCTAACTAAACAGCCTCCTAAGCTGCAGCAAACAATAACACAAGATCTTTGAGATTCAAATTTTTTTTAACGTTGTAACAATCTCTTGTTGAGCAATTATGTGCGAGAGTAGAGCCAAGCAATAATGGAGCTTGACTTTTAGGATCACATTTGGCTCCATTGGTTGTAGGAGAGGCGTACAGTTAAGGTTGAAATAATGTCACAGTTATTTTCTCAGCATTTCTCACCAAATCACATGCTTCTGGATGATTAGGGCAGTTTTATAAAAAGAGAATGGCTTAGATTCTTGGTTTCTAAATTCTTTTTCACTAAGTGTACAAAAGAAAGCATGCCTTGAAAAGTAAAGTGTTCATTCAAGCTTTTGCCTGACTTTTAAAAGAACAGGTAGGTAGCTCAACATTTTTGAAAGCAAGAGGCTTTTTTGGTTTTCCAGTCTGAAGCTAATGACTTCCTCTTGCATAGGCACAAGGCATAAATATTATTCATTCTTTAGATATTTTTCGACCAAGGGTGTGATCTTCGTACTTGTGAACAAACATCCTTTCTGTCAGAAGTCTCCAGAAAATACCACTCCTGTCTGCGTTGTAAATCTGCTCAGGAACACGATTTTCAGTTGTGATTATATTACAAGGTTTCTGCTTAAATTGGTATACTGCCACACTTTCACATGATAATTTCTCTCCAGTTATGGTAAGATAACGAATCCTGTGTCTTTTTTTTTAATTTGTCAAGCCATGCCTCACTCGCTTTGAAATCAATTACATTGGGATAGATTTTTCTTTTAAAATCGGGCCTGAAAGAGAAGTGTGACGCTAACGTTCTTGTAAAAACCATTCTTAAATAGCACCATCAAGGAGTGGATAACTCCTTGTGTGCATAGTTTGTCTTTTATCTGTACCTTCCTCAGAAGCTGATGCCTATGAAAGAATTTGTTCACTCTTTCTTTTCAAATCAGTGATTGTCAACTTACCAAAATTAAACTCACAGGTCAGATTGGAAGAAGTTTCTCCCTTGTTGAGACGTAAAAAGATGTCACTCAAAGACATTGCTTATATTTTCTTTTTTCACTCATTTTATCACACCACTGAACACTTGAAAAGCGAAAATAAGACTGATTAAATTCAGAGTTAGGTATCCCAACCTATTTATTGATTGGAGAGGGATTCATGTGAAAACTACGAAAGAGAACAACAGAAAACAATTTTGAGAAATGCAACTGAGCAGCTGCATGTTTTTCATAAAACTCCTTCCTCTCTCTCTTTCTATTTATAGAACTCCTTTCAGGTTGTCTTTCTACTGAACTCAGGCACTAAGGCTATTATACATAACATAGCTTTTCCCCCTGATTGACTTACTGGAATGTTCGGAGTATTTAAGTTCTGATTGCCGAAATTATACTGTACTTAGATTTATTTAAGCTTTACCTAAATAGTCATACATCTACTAGAACTATTTCATCATTGCTGATATAAAGATTAATCAACATCTAGAATATGTTTTTTTAAGACAATAGAACAAAAATAAACATTTATATAATATATCAATACATCTATGACAAAGATTTTCTAGTATATAATTCATAAAGTAATGTTTAAGTTATAAAAAAATATTGTTTTGATAGATACCTGTAAGTACTCTTTGGATAGGTTGCTGTTTTTATTACATACATCAATATTAGAATTGCTTCAACATCCAAAAATAGTTCTGTAGTCCAGTCCTTTAAAAACATCAGACAAATTGCAATTAATTGTGATCAATGATTCTTTGCAATTTTTATTTAACAATTATTCAGATTACACCATTTATGATGTATCATTTATGAAAGGCAAATCATAGAGAATGTCCTTATCATATGCAATACAGTGTTTTACCTTCCTTTCTGAAATGGCCTCCTACATTGCTTGATCAATGGTTATGATTTTCTGACAAAATCTACTAGATATAGTGTAAAGCATGTTTATACACGCGCACACACACATACATATGTATACAATACAGTATATATATATATATATATATATATATATATATATATATATATATATATATATATTTAAGATTAAATAATATACACTAATTACAGGAATAATTCATTAAATAATACACTCAAAGCTTTTCGTTGGTTGACATTACCAACATCCTCAGGCATTACAATACTAAGAATGATAAAAGAACTGTCTAACAAATATAAAGCTACTAGAAAAGCCACATATGCTTTTTCTAGTAGCCTCATATTTGTTAGACAGTACTTTTGTCATTCTTAGTATTGTAATTCCTGAGGATGTTGGTAATGTCAACCAACGAAAAGCTTTGAGTGTATTATTTAATAAATTATTCCTGTAATTAGTGTATATTATTTAATCTTAAAAATAATTCTAACAGGAAAACATATTTGATATTCTACATATATATATACAATTTCTTTTTGTGTTTTCTCTTTGATTGACAAAGACCACTGTGTGGTTGAAATATATCATTGGTTAAGTGCTTTTATGTGTTTCTATTTCAAGACTACAGAGTGGACTCTTACCAAGGTAAGTCTGTCAGTCTCCTAGTCCAAAAAATCTATATATATATATCTTAATGAGAACCACACCACAACGAAATCATGTTACCTTGAATTTCAAATCGAATCTATATATATATGAAGAAGCCTTTTATTATAAAGTATAGCTACAGTTTTCCTTCCTTTACCATATTCATTGCTAAAAATGCACTACTAAAGTACCCTAAATAATAAAACTTTTTAAAAATAATTCACTCTCAATAAGAAGCAATGTAATGTCAATGAATATAAGTTATCTGTTTCTAAAAATCGCATGTTTGGACTTTTTGCAAGCATAGTAACTACGGTTACTGCTTACACATGAAAACAGTCTTTCTCACTAGCCAGTAACTCTGGTGTCTCACACTAGGGGACAGCTTGTCTTCCATTCAAACAAATAGCGTACTGTCATTATTTGGCCTCATCAAATACAAACCAATTTTGATATTTTTATTATATCTAATACTTTTAATTATTAAAAAAAACTAATTGAAGTTTTAGACCTTTCTGCCTACCCACCAAAATGTATTAATTATTTATAAATATATTCCCAAAGTAATACAAAGTTACATACAAAGACTAACAGTGTGAAAATACAAGGAAAATATCTCCTGATAAAAAAAAACAACAGCACAGCACTAATTCTAGACACACACTGGCATTATTTTAGAAAAGCACTACCACTAGCCATGGTTACCGCAAGCTCTGGTGCCAAATCAGGCCAGTTACAGCATACGGTGAACGTGTTAACAAGAATTTTACCTTGTATTTTAGTCAAATAAGGTGCTTATACAGATATGTCCTATTTTGAAGCTGCAGATTCCTTCCTGAGTTAGTTCCTTCTTTAAGTAATCTTATATTTTACAGTTTTTTTATAGATGAGTCTTTTTAACTTTGTTCTACTGGTGTTTTTTCCATTTCATTTGTGTTTTTGTGTTTAAACATAAAACAATACAAAGCACAATTACGTGTTCAGCTAACCCTCATAAGCCGATTGTTGAAAAAAGTGTTTTGACCCTTATCACAGAGAATACAAGCCCGCCACTAGTGAGAAAAGGATACATAGCTTTGTAAATATTTTGTATGTAGAACTAAAGTGTAAACATATTCTATCTCTAATAAAATATGTATCACTAAAAACACTTGAATACATATTAGTATGTAGAACTTACTCTTTTGATTATTGAGAATGGCCGTTTTGGGAGACGTGTCCCATTGTTAACTTAGACTGCAATCCATACATAACATACTAATATAATATGTTCAAGTGTTTTTAGTGAAAAACTAGTAGCTCTAGTGAAGATGGAGTCAAATACAATAATAACAATATTTATAGTATAAATAGTCATCCCAGGGCTTGTAAACATGACTTTCCCAATCAAGTAATGTTTTTGTTCCAATAAATGTTTGCAGGTGACTAGTGCTAGGCCCTGATCTCTTCTAATGCAGAATTTATGACATTTCGGGCTATGAATTTATCCCCGATAATATTAATTAAACCTGTAGGTATTACAACTCAGCTATCGAGGGTAAAATTCGTCGTATTCATGCTCCAAATAACCTGTTGAATTAAATGATTTTTTTCTACATTTTTGAGTAAATTAGTTGTTGTAGTTGCCCCCCTTATATTATGTGAATTGGTTTGCTTGTTAGTATGACATTTCCTACAAAGCCTTTACTTTAACAAAATAAATAATTAATCATATAAATATGTCACTACCCAATATAAATAGTGAAATAAACAAAATTCAATTTAAAAAAATGTAATTTCTTTGATTTCTCATTTTTATTTAAAAAGTTTACCAATATGAATAATTATATTAAAAGTAACTAAGCAAATTAAATATCTACAACATGTTAAATATTATGCGTACTTCACTGAGGTATTACAACTTACGGTCAAGTGTATAATTTTCAAGATATATTTTGTGTAATGCGCCATCTGGATCCATACATATTCCACTGCAATTTGTGTAAAAAATATTGTAGAGAGTGTCTGTTGAAAAATCACAATAAGTAATTAGTTTTTTGAGGTTTATTAATTGAGGCGGTTAGCAGGCTGACCCTCATTTTTTAAGAAATTGAGTGTGACAACATGTGCTTTTTATGGCATGAGTAGTCTAATTTCAATTATTCTAATTTTTTATAGATAGCAGCTCTTACACCTATTGGACCATATATTATCTAACATTAGACCATTGTGGGGATGGCCCACTGTAAGTCTAACCACCTCAATTATAAGTAAGGGTTCATCAATAAATTTCAGTTAACTACATTAGGTCGACATCAATTATTAAGGTTTGGGTCTGAGTTATAGTGCAACTAAAGGAGTTATAGTGCAACTAAAGGAGTTATAGTGCAACTTTCATAAACAATTTTATTATAATCAAAATAAAACACAGAAACTTTTAATAAAACTATTCCTTTTAACTAGATCCAAATTGTCTGAAATTCTGTTCATATTCCAATAATATTGCAATAGCATTGTCAGCTAATTTCAAACCTAAATGAAGATAATGTGACGTTGACTTTGTTTTGTTAAAACATCTATTCCATAAATTAATCTTAATAACAATGACTAGCTCTTTCATCTGCACTTTTTTTTAATTATAAATAGATAAAGCCTCTCAAACCACAAAAACCTTTCATTTATGTCCTTAAGTACATTTCGATTACAAAGCAATCATCTTCTGAGGAAAATACTACAAGATGAATTCAACACAATAAAATACATAGGCTAAGGAAACAAATACAAATACACCCTACTAGACAATACATAACATTAACATATCACGACAACACATCACAAAATTAGATTCTTCATTGTAAACTCAAACACAAAGTCGCCTTTAAACCATCTAACACAACTAATAAAAACCTACACAAAACAAAAACACGACAGAATAGGAGTGTACAAGATCACGTGTAACAACTGCCCTAGCTTCTAGATGGGTCAAACAGATAGAAACTTTACCACGTGATACAAAGAACACATAAAAAACGTAAAAATACAACCCAATTCATATTTTGCCATTCACACACAGAACACACTTTAAACATACACCAACATTTACACTAATCCAAAAGTTCTTCATTTCATCCTATTAAAAATTACTTCCGTTTTCGATGGCATGGTGTCTGTGGCTCCCCATAGATCCTTGAATTTATCCAAAGGGATCATTACATATAGTAATTTGATGCACATCCCCGTCCCTATAGCTAAAGTAAAGTCAGAACTGTCATCTCAGTTGGTTACAGATGGTGCACGTATTATGAAGACAGACAAAGGCTATAAGGTTCCAACAAACTCTTTTATTATCACTTTTGGGAAGCCAGAGATACCAGAGTTTATACTAACAGGGTACCAGAGGCTCTCAGCCACACTATGTGTGGCTAACCCTTGAAGATGCTTTAAGTATCAACGTTTTGAACACATTACTTCTTGTTCTAAGCACGGAGTATGTAGCAGAGGCTGTCAGTAAGGCTGTATATAGCTAACCCTCGGCGATGTGTTAATTGTCAGCAATTTGAGCACATTAGTTCTTCTTGTTGGAACCAGGGGGTATACAATTAATGTAGCGTAGAAGACCATGAGGAAAAGGACTGTGATAATGCTCCTAAGTGCGCCAACTGTGGTAGATATCACCCAGCGACATCATACAACTGTTCTGTGTTCAACGAGAAGAAGACAAGCCAGGGCACTAAAGCAAAGGAGAGGATATATTTGTCTAAGGGTAGGAAAATCTATAAAGTTGCCCAACTCAAGGTTAATGGTAAAACCTATGCCACTACTAAATTGTCTTGTACAAACTGTGTTGACCTAACCCAACAAATTGAAGTTCTAACTGAACAAGAGACTCGCCTGCTGTCTTAAGTTACAAACGGTGTAAACATAAGTTTAGTACAACCTGTTAACACATCAGAAGATTGCTTCCTTTGCCGATCTCTTCCGCAGAAGGGCTTGATAGACAAAGTAAGTCTCTGACTGACACTTCCACCTCAACACAAAATAAATTGCTAACGGACAATATGGTTATTGCGTCTAAGGCAATAAATCACAAAGATGACCCTAAAAAAGTTGTAAATCGACACCGAATGTATCAGATGCCAAAAAAAAACTGTTAATAAGGAAGGGCATGGGAAAGCCACTTTTCCTAAATCGAAAACATCCTCGTATTCCATTCCTGATCAGGTGGATGTGGAGTCTGAGGAATCTAAGCCTGGGATGTCTGTGATCGTCGTAGGTAAGAAAAGAGAGAGCACCAATGGGTGTCAGATTAATACATTGATAAATGTCTGCAATTAGAAAGTCAGTGATACAATGGAACGTCCACGGTGTTAAGAGTCACATAGAAAGTCTTAAAAATACTTGTGTTAGAAGCGTATCAAATGTTTGTATGTCTACAAGAGACACATATCTACGAATTGCATAATTTCCATGAAAGGAAGTATTCAGTTTTTAGATCAAACTTTTGTTACAGAAGATTGGCTTGAGGTGGCGTAGCCATCCTAGCCCATGATTTTATCGATGCTGTCTCTCTAAATTCAACTCCTTTACAAGCATTAGCCATCCAAACATCTGTCCCATATACGTTCACTATGTGTTGCGTCTATTTACCACCTAATGACAACCTTCAAAAGTGATTTAGTCGAACTAATAAGCCAGTTACTAACACCGTTTTTATTGGTAGGAGATTTTTGTGCATACCATTTGCCCTGGGGATCTCCGAATTGTAACACTCGACAAATTGTAGAGAGTATATGAACGGAGCTGGATTTATGTCTGCTAAATGATAGCTCTGCCACTCCTTTGGCAGCCTCTACTGGTGGATAGACAGCTGTTGACCAATCAATCTGCAGCCCTCTTTTGGCTACTAGGTGTGAATGGTCGGTACTTCACAACATGTATGGAAGCGACCATGTGGCCATTAAGATCATTCAGTGGCTCCTCGCCCTGTTATGCTTGACATCCCTGTTGGATTTTGGGAAAAATCAACTGGGACACTCATTCAAAATACCTTGTATCACTTGACATGGATTGTCTGACTCCCATTGATGAAAGTGTAAATGATTTTACTAAGAACATTTTGAATGCAGCAGAAAATACCATTCCCAAAACAACTGTGTATCCATGCTGCCCACCTGTGCCGTGGGGGAACAATGAGTGCTCAGAAGCTCTCCCTTTACGACAAAGAGTTTTAAGGAAATTTAGGCGATACCCAACAAGTGAAAACTTTGAACAATTAAAACTTTTTCGTGCAAAAGCGTGAAGGATATTTAGGATCAGTTGAATAAATTCTTGGTCACAGTACATTAGTTCAATTAATCGAACAGCTCCATCAGCCAATTTGTGGAGAAAATTGAGATCAGTGTGTGGGACTTCTATTCCGTTGCCAGCCATTGCGCTGAAGTAACCAGATGGAAAATTAATCACAAACAGTGATGACATTGCTAATGTACTTGTACACCATGTTCTACCTTTTCTGCTACTACAGCCTTTATCTCAAACATGTCTGTTATTACTAATGTATCAAGAACGTCCTTTTCAAACCTCCCCTCTACTGCAGCATACAATTATAAATTCCAATCATATAAACTGAAGGAAGAAACAATACCTTTTACTGTTGGGTTGTCTGGCGACTCTCCTTTAAACATTCCATTGTGTTTTCCATTGGGGAATTGGAGTCAACTCTCTCGTCAACGAAGGATTCTGCACCAGGTCCTGATTTCATTGTATACTCCATGGTTAAATATCTACCATCATTGGCAAAATTTGTCTTCCTCCGAATATACAACCACTTATTCGAGGTCTTTCCCCAATCAATGGTTAGAAGCAAATGTAATTCCTCTTTTAAAGCCAGGTAAAGACAAAACCAATCCCAGTAGTTAGAGGCCTATATCTCTTACATATTGTGCATAACTACTGGAGAATATGGCAAACCGACGTCTTGTCTGGTACCACAAAAACCAACCAGCTCATTTGCAACGAACAGTGTAGTTTTAGGCAAGGATGATCATCTGTTGACCAATTGGTTTTCTTAGAGTCTGCTATTTATAATAGCTTTCTCTTGCGTCAAAAACTCGTTGCTGTTTTCTTCGACCTTGAGAAGGCATATAATATGGCATGGAAAAGAGGAATTTTGAACACTTTGTTAATTATTAGGTTTACAAGGAAAAATCCTAGTACTCATTGCTAACTCTCTATCAAATAGGTCTTTCCACACTCATCTTGGAGGCACATATTCAAACGGTAACAAAACTGTAGAATGGTGATCCACAGGGCACCGTGCTGAGCGTGACACTATTTGCCGTTCCTATTAATAGTATTACAAGTAATGTTCGATCCCCAGTACATTTTCTTCTGTTTGTAGATGGCTTCTGTATTTATGTACCTGCTTGTAGCATAGCAACTGCGGAAAGAACTTGCAGTTAGTAATACACAGATTAAGGTAATGGTCATATAAATCTGACTTTAAATTCTCTGCTTCAAAGACACAATGTGTAGCGTTTAGTCGTCATAAGCAAACAAGTAGCCTATCCTTTACCTTGATGGTAATCAGCTTCAAACCATGAACACTGTTGGGTTTTTGGCTTTTATTATTTGATTATAGACTTACTTGGATCCCACTTGAGCATGATTTAAGGACGAGATGCAGCAAGATATTGGATATGTGAAGAGTCCTTAGTGGTACGAATTGAAGAGCAGACAGAACTAGTATGCTACGGTTCTGTTGTAGGGTCATTAGATCCCCTATAGATTATGGATGTTAGCGTACTCATTTGCATGACCTACAGTTCTGAAAACTCTTAATTCAGTTCACTTCAACTTGCAACTGGTGTTTTTAGATCCAGCCATATCTTTAGTCTTCTTGTTTAGGCTAGGGAACCTGTCCTCTCAAAGCGGCGTCAAATGCTACAAATTTCCTACATTTCTAGTCTTCGAAACAAACCTAATCATCTGGCATTCAAAATGGCCTTTGCTAACTTTTATAATCAATATGATGCCTGTCAACGTCAGAATACTCCATTCAACATAAGGACTTTGCGCATTATGGATAACCTAGAGTTAAAACTTCCTAATATATTAAAATGATCAACGTGCTATCTGCCTCCGTGGCTAATAAAAACGGCCAGTTCTCTTCGATTTTTCATTGCCCCATTATATCAAAAGCAATACTCCTGATATTGTACCCAACAAGAATTTTTAGCAATATACAGATCCCACCAGAATAGTGTAGTCATATTCACTGATGGGGCTAAATTGGTTAATGGCATCGGGTGTGCTTTTTCTGCATCGGGATGGACCTATACATACAGATTGCTGTCGGCTTGCAGTGTATTTACATTGAAGCTCTTTGTCATTCTTAAAGCATTAACTGGAGTTGATTCTAACTTTTCATTACCTTTTGTGTTCCGATTTCAAAAGTGCTCTTTAGAATGTTTGTGCAGTACACAAACTTTGATTGCAGGGTGTCGGGGTAACATTCTGCTGGGTTCCTGGTTACTGTGGAATTACCGGAAACGCAAAGACGCCATTATCATCTGCTTATTATATATAATAAATAAGTAAATAAAACCCACTAACGACAATACAAAAACCTTGATTTTAATACAATTATTTTATGTATATTTTGATTACATGGTAATCATCTTCAGAGGTACTTCTTAAGATGATTACCATGTAATCGAAATGTACATAAGGTAATTGTAGTAAAATAAAGATTTATGTATTGTCGTTAGTGGGTTTTATTTATTTAGTTGAAAAAAAATACTCCATAGTGCATGACAAATTTAATAATTATATTTATTTGTTGTTTTGTAACTTTTGTTTTATTAACATTTTTTAAAATGTTTTATCTAAAATATTTTGATTTTGTCTTTGCCGTTAATAGGCGATAGTAACCATAATTCGTTTTTCACAAAAAAATAAAATTGAATTTCCGCCTAAACCCATATTTTATATATACATCTGAAATATAAGCTGTACCACATATTTTTGGAGAAATTTTGGCTAAAATTGTGTGGCCTGTTTACACGTAAATACAGTATTTACAAGGGTTTTACTCTACAGTTTAAGTACGTACTTGAATGACTATCAAATAATTTTAACTAAAATCATTTGCTTTTTTACTCTTTGTAGTGGTCATATGCAAATAAAATCCGTTGAACTCATTAACACCTAATTAATTACATTTGTAAATATGTAAAATACCTTTGGACAGTTATTATAGGAGTAGTTATACATTTGTTATTTTTGAAGAATTTATAACTTAATTGAAAAGTTGGATCTATATATATTAAAAAAAATCTTACTTCAAAAATCCTATAGAGCATAGGATGAGGCAATAAAATATTGTTAATCACAAAATTTTGTTTCAGTAGTAAACAAAATTTTTTGTTGATCAGTGCAAAAGCAAATACAAACACTAATTGGGAAAAAATAAAATTGTGCTCAATGGAATATTTTTCTAAAAAGGTAGTTTCAAAGTATTTTAACAAAACAGAAGTTGTAATTTCTATGAGCCACAATAGTAAATCTGCTGATAAGCGTTTTATCATTTCAAATTTAAGAGTTATTTCAATAACATTTTTCAGAATAATCAACTGAAAATTTATATCATACGTGAAATTTAGGGAAACAAACTAATACTATGGAAATAAATGAAACTACAATTGTTGCAAATATTTTAAGAATCTCTAATGTTTTACCCTAGAACTGCTTGCTATTTTATATCACACATTTAAAAGATTGTTCTACTCTACATAGACCCATATACATATCAAATATTTGATATATATTGTTCCTTTTTATTAATGCTCTATTAGACACAATCTGTAAAAACATTTCATGTAACTAAAATATATTATAAACTAAATTTCTCTCTATCTCTCATATATATATATATATATATATATATATATATATATATATATATATATATATATATATATATATATATATATATATATATATATATATATATATATATATATATATATATATATTTACACACAGTTGTGCCCCCGTATCCATGGTTTCAATTACCCGTGGTATACTCTAACGGTGAGAAAATTGGCTACAGGTATGATGCCATCGACACAATGACTCATGACATCTAGATTTTGTACGCAAAATGAAATATTTATTGCATGGAATGAAGAATGGCAAAGTGTTAATGGAAACAAGCTAAAGGAAATCAAGAATACCGTCCGCCCATGAAGGTCTTGAATTGATTCGAATGTTGAGGAAGGAGGTGGTGGTTACTCGTCTTCGTATCGGCTACTCTTTCTTAAGGCATTGATGGTTGATTCAACACGAGTATCTTCCAATATGTCAGTTTTGTGGAGGTACCATGATATTCAAGCATATTCTGCTTGAGTGTCATGAGTTGATCGATTTGTATAAACGTTCGAGGATGTTTAAAAGTGATGTAATTGGAAGATGTCACGACTATTGACTTCTTACCCATCTTGATTTAATAAATAAAATTTAAAATAATACAAGTTTATCTTTAATTAGTATTTTAGAATTAGTTGAATTTAATAGTTTGTTTTCAATGTTTCTATTTATGGTTTAGTTTAGGATAAAATTCGTTACGTATTTAGCTTTAGGTTTGTAGTAGTTGTAAAGATGAGAAATAGTATTTACAAAAATTTTCAATTTGACTTTACAACAATTGGGTAATGCGATAATTGGTTTTTCGCCAAAAAAGTTGAAATACAAAATATTTTTAGTGCTGCTTCTGCTGGCTGAGCTAGTTTCAATAATTTATTATATTACGGAATTTACAGAACACAGATGTAATTTCCCTTTCTTGTAGTGGTCCATTATATTCCCTTGTTAAACCATTAATGTTCCACCGCGGTTTGTTTTAACTAATTTGAGGTTATGTTTTTGTTTACTTGAAGTATTTAATTCTAAGTGGTAAAAAATGACGACTAATCAAAAACGGACAGTATATGTTGGTAAGTATACAACATGTGGAAATTTTTGAAATATAAATTTCATAATTATACAAAAATTAAATTCCACCGATAACCTAGATTGCTTCATTCAGTAATTATTTTCAATTTCTTCGAAAGTATTCAATAAGGTCTAATATTAAAATATTAGTTTGATTTATGAGTGATATTTTGATAACAGTTTTTGATAAAAAAAATAACTAAGCAATTTTTTAAAAATATATTAAGTAGCTGTTATAAAGTATATAACTTGAATTCAGGCATCTGAATATTAGGTTTAACTTGGATTTAGATGAGTCCAGTAACATTCGTTTTTGAAAATTATAATAATTATAAAAAATGGGATTGGCATAAAGCATCATTTGAATAGATTTGTTAGGTATTTGAATAGGTATATATATATATATATATATATATATATATATATATATATATATATATATATAAATCTGGTTTGGTTGTTATTGTTAAATCTGTATCATTTACAAGAATATAGGAATAGAACTCTATAATTAGTAAATCCTACATAAAAAAAGCTGAGTAATAATAATAAATAATGTTGAGTAAAGTTGACATTGGTTTTGAGGCATCAGCATTTGACGCAAGACACCCATAAATCGCTTCTTCGAAAACAGAGTACATTACTACATTAGGGAAAGTCACTATCTTTCACATATAATGTCTATTTATAGTATAAATATTATTTTATCAGAGATGAATATGTTTACACTTTGGTTGTTAATACAAAATATTTGAAAATATAATTCACGCACTTGTCAAGTCTTCATGTCTTAGTGATAAGAGTCAAAACTCTTTTTTCGACAGTCAGCTTATTATGTGGATAAGCTGAACCCTTGTTAGGTAAATTCTTCTTTATTTTGCTTCCATAGAGTATTTTTTTTATAATTTATTATAACCAAAATGTTTCTTATTAATTTAAACATTATTCATTCACACCTTAGTTTCATTAAAAAAATTTATGATCCTTATTTTGCGCTCCTTCAAAACACACTTTCTTAGTAGAAAGTCAATTTTATACTTTCAATAATCTGGATTATAAACAAAAAAACCTGGGATTTTGATATAAAAATTGATTTTTTTACAAAAAGTTAATATTAAAAAGCGATCACTTTTAAGAATGGTGAAAAATGAATATAACAATATAATTTAATTTATCATTACTGTTATTACCAATAATAAGAAGATTATATCAAAAGCATTGAAAATTACACTTTAGTTGAGGTTTTAGCAAGTAAGACATAGATGACTTACCTTTCAGCATTTTTAATACTAATAGCAACAATTTCAAAAAAACTAATAATAGCCAAATCTTATAAAAACAGAGCATCAACCATCAACTTTGTTTATCACATGGTTTCATTTAGCTGTTTGTGATAGGTTTTATAAAAAAAAGTAAAAGAAAGTATACACTGAGACATCGGTGTATATTTTTGTAGCTTGACTGTAAGTTGTGTTGATCATGTTGAGTGCCTCAGCCCACAGCACTTCAGCAGTTTGGCTTTTGGTTGTATTTCCTGGGAGGTTGCTTTTTGTGTTAATAAGTGGCATTTTCCATGGGGCTAATGCATAGACAGCTGGTATAACCTCCAGTTTATTGTGCGACGCACCTGGGTCATATGAATTGCATCTGCTATTGAATGATTGTTATATAGTGCATGATACAATTTCTCGTAATGGATGTGTTTCAGAGAGACTTTGACATTGAAGATACTTATACCAACTTCTCTGCATCATATATAAGTCAATCGGGTCAATTCCCGCCTCAACCTCCATAGCTGCAATGGGTGTAGTCCTCGGACATCCCAGACACAATCTCAGAGCTGCCGATTGAATTGCTCGGAGTTTGTTAAGGTGTGTTTTAGCGGCGCCTCCCTACACTTCGGCGCAGTACATCATTTTTGATCTGATGAACGTTGTGTATAAAGTGAGAAGCGTGATGGTATCCGCTCCCCATACTCTGCTTGCTACGACTCTGAGGATATTGAGACGAGCGGAGCATCTTTCGATCACTTCGTCGATGTGGTTTTTCCACCTCAGCTTTTTATCCAGTGTGACGTCCAGGAGTTTTTGGCTTTCACTTATTTTGACTACTCCACTGCCTATCGTTAAATGGCTAAATCCAATGTTCAGCTTGCGGCATTGTAGGAATATAGTCTTGGCAGGGATTTTATCAATGGCTCCTTCGAAATCAATCATGACAGCTATAGTCGTCTGTTTCTTTTGAAATGCTTCATACACTTTGGACGTGAACATTAGTAGAGCATCATTTGTGCTTCTTTGCCTTCTGAAGCCGAATTGTGTGTTTGCTAACAAGGCTGAGCGTTCCAGTCTCCATGTCAGTCTCGCATTAACCAGCCTCTCCATAAGCTGTCCGAGACATGACGTCAATGGTATTGGGCGGTAGGAGTCTATTTTCGTGTGATCTTTGATGGGCTTGGGAATCGGAATGATCTTGGCCGTGTTGCCTCTTATTGCTCTAACTTTTTTCCAAATTGTGCTACTTGGAGTGTTGCAATTCATAGAGCTCATAAATGATTTCCAAGAGTTGCGTTTAGCCGTCAAGGTTGCCTTTTTCATAATAGCATTACACTTGTTATATTCTAGTCTGTTTGCTGTGGATCAGTTTGCCTTCCATATTTTCCTTGCTCTCTGTTTGTCTTTACAGAGTTTACTGATTTTCTCATTCCACCATAAGTTGGCATACATCCGGTCGGTACAAATTTTCTTTTTCTTTGGTATGGCTTTATCTGAGGCATTAAGTATTGCATTTTCGATGCCTTCGAGTGTTGAGGGATCCTTGATCTTTGTTGTTTCGCTGTGGAAGTACCCCCAGTCGGCCTTTAAAAAGTTGTATTGATTTTTGACGATGTGAGGATTTTTGACTTTAGGCGGCTTTGTATTGATTGCACATGATGGGGAAATGATCGCTTCCCAAATCGTTGCCTACTCTCCACTTCGAAATCAAGCTGTACAGCTTTGGCGAGGATAATGTCAGATCGAGTGTGCTAAGTGATCCTGAGGCAGGAGATTGAAACGTAGCTGCCTTATTTTGATTTAGCAGAATAAGATCCACTTGATGCTTGGATCCACTTAAATATGACTTGACCATTGCCATTTCCGTCTCCAATGTTCCATGTGTGGTGCCTGCCATTTAAATCTCCCATGATAAGGTAGTGCTCGTCATTTGGTATTAGTATGTCAAGTTCATTCTGCTGGATTCCTTGACTAGGTATATAGACATTGATCAGTGTGAATGTAATATCCCTACTGACTCTAATAACCAATTTCATCATCTCAATTTTTTCATTAAAGGTCGATCTGCAGTCCAGAACCACTAGCGAGTCATTTATTAAAGTTGTTAAGCCTCCTCCTCTACTACTTGATCTGATTATATGATATAAAGTGTTCAAACTTTGGATGATATTTGTTGTCTAGTGGAAGGGAGGACTCCTGAATACACACAATCTTGAGGTTGCTCTGCATTATTTCTCTTCTCAATTCATCTGATTTTTTCAACAATGATCTAGCATTCCACTGCATTAAATTCATGGTAACACAGTTGGCATCTTTCCTCGTTTTGTTCAAGGTTGCTTTCAGCTCAACCGTTCTCCTTTGTTTTGCTCTATCCTTAAAGGACTGGCTTAATGATATATGCCCTTCTTTCTTGTTGGCTTTCCCTTTTATTTCTGATATTAGGACTTTTGCAGAGGTCCTACTCGGGCACCAGATTTCTATTCTGCGATGTGTGTCAATAACTCGTAATCTCATAATATAGTCCTTGTTGATGTTAAACTTTAGCCGTATAGATTGTATACTTTGTTTCTTAACATTCCAAATGTTAATCTTAAGTCTATCAGGATAGTTTCACTTTCCTCTTGGGAAGGTTCGTCGAACGTCCTGACTAGGACTAATTCCGGCAATCTGTCTCATTGGCAGAATCATGGGACTCCTCAAGGATAGCCACTGCTGGCGTTCGGTTACTGTTTTCGAAAAGACAGCGTTCCAGGGGCAGGAACGAGGACCAACCAGCTCACCCCCTAAAATTGACCTTCATCTTCTTTTTATTGACTATCGGCAGGCTTTTGACAGTGTCAACAGAGCAAAATTCCTCGAAATCCTAAAGGAGTTCAATGTACCAAACAAGTTGATCAGACTGATCAACATGACATTGTGTGATAGTGACGGCAAAGTTGTCATAGGCGGCGGTATGAGTCCCGAATTCCCTATTCTCACTGGCATGAGACAAGGCAATGCCCTGTCTGCTACCCTTTTCAATCTCGCCTTACATGGCGTTTTGAGGAGGATTAACGTTTCAGGGAATATCATGCATTCATGCAGTCAAATATATGCATATGCTGATGATATATGCTTGGTTTCCAGGAATATTCCATCGCTCAAAGAAACTTTTAATATAATCAATAATGAAAGCAAAAAGAGAGGTCTCTGTATAAATGAAGGAAAAACTAAATATATGAGTACAAGCAGAGGGCGTAGCAGTACGACTATAGATATCGATGGATATTCATTTGAAAAAGTAAAAAGTTTCACATATTTGGGCTCGGAAGTGAATGATGAAAATAAAACAATAAATGAGGTCCAAAATAGAATAATGACAGCTAAAGAGCATACTTCGCAAATATAAAGCTTTTTAAAAGTAGGCTATTGTCTCAAACCACTAAGGTATGACTCTATAAAACCTTAATTCGGCCAGTCCTTACGTATGGAGCGGAGACGTGGACTTTAACTGCATTGTTTGAGCTTTTAAGAAAAATGTATGGTCCGGTCCACGATGTACAAACAAATGTGTGGAAGCTTCGATCTAATGCCGAGTTGTATTCCTTATACAAAGACGCAAATGTGGTCCATTTTATTAAAACGCGACGTCTAGAATGGTTGGGTCACATCATAAGAATGCCCACCAATAGAATGCCGAACAAACTTTTACATGGCACTATGATTGGCAAAAGAGAGTTGGCTGACCAAGAAAACGATGGCTACAGGACCTTGAGGAAGATTTAAGGGTACTCGGCATTACAGCATGGAAACAGAAGACTAAGGATAGAAGTATATGGCGGGACATTGTTAAGGAAGCCAAGGCCCACTCTGGGCTGTAGCGCTATGTAGTAGTAGTAATAGTAGTAGTGTTTTAAAAATAGATTACAAATTATACATTGCTTGTAATAATACACAAACTTTAAATTCTCACTTTCCTAGGATCTGGTTAACAGTGTAACATATATCTGTAGCTGTAATAGAGAGAAGTAAAATTCAGCCAAGCAACCTGCCATTGAGAGCAATTTTTTGTCTCATTGTGAGTGCCAGATCTCCATATTCTAATTTTAGTCCTTTCTTTATTCCACTTTCTAACCCTTTTCAGCGTATAGTAGGACTACTTCAGTTATGCAGCCCTACACACCTCAGTATATATGCTCCTTATTATCCCCTATATTTTAAGCATAAAAGTATCTAGCGAGAACAAATTTAGAATATTTCCAAGAACAGATTGTGGTTGAGTCCAATATTTGATTGAGTAAATTTCAATCATAATGGTTCAACTTTGATTATTGGAAATGGAGGATATTAAAAATAATTGTACATTTAGGTGGTCTAGCAGAAGAAGTTGATGAGAAAGTTTTACACGCTGCTTTCATTCCTTTTGGTGATGTTGTGGATGTACAGATTCCCTTAGACTATGAAACTGAGAAACACAGAGGGTTTGCTTTTGTTGAATTTGAATTAGCAGAAGATGCTGCAGCTGCAATCGATAATATGGTAAGTTTTATGATAACCAGATTTTTTATTTTAAATCCAGGTATGTCATGTTTATAATTATAACTCATAATTTAAGACTTGAATTTAACCCTCCGCCAGTCGGGTCTTACACTTTTACATTACTGGTCTCATGGAGCATGGAGTGCGGGCCACCATTTTTTGCCTATTTCAAGTGGGTATTTGGTAGTAAGTGGTTGAATTTTACAACTTTTTTAAAAGAAACCTGTTTTAATATACAAGAAGAACAACTACTTACAATAACTTATTTTATTTTGTTTAAAAAGGATAAAAACTTTTACATTTCTTCAGTTTCTCTTTCTTGAATTTAACAGTCATCACACTTGTTTATTTTTTTTAGAATGGTTTTTACAAATAAATCTGGTGCATTCTGAACAACGCACCATTGTTTTTGTATTTCGTTTTCTTGAGCAGGAAACACATCTTCCAGATCCAGTTACGACAGGAATATTTGGTACCACGTCTCTGTAAGGACTAAGGAACAGCGCTATGTCTTTGGGGAGTATTTTAATTTGTACCCTTTCTTTCGGGTGGTCTCCCATGGGTGCATGAGAAAGGTCTTTCACGAATTTTATCTCCTGTCATTACTTTTCGGGTTGTTAAATTTGTAAATTACAAAAGAATTTATTTCCGCGATATCCAAGTGTCTAAAAAAAAGTGACATTGACCACCGTCTTGTTATTCGAGAGGTTGAGTACAGGGAGGATAGCTGGTCAACTGTATCGACTCTGCCCTTTGTCGAGTTTTAATCCATTATGGCTTCTGGTTTTCCTGTAATTTCATTTATGGCTGCGTCGTTGTCCATAGGCTAAAGTAATAAAACGATTTTATTATTTTTTTGGATGAAATGAAATAAGTATTAACTCAACCTGAAATCCCCAAAGAAAGAAAGATCCCTAAAAACCACACAGATTTCAGAAAGTGAAGTAAGTTTGCAATCCCTCTCTCAGGAATATTGTGACTGAGTTTCACTGTTAACTATATTTGTATAAAACACAATTTTATCAATAATTTCATAAGAAACAAATTTTATATAATGTCCAAAGGTAATTTCAAGTTTTTGGTTTCACTCGAAGGTCCAGGAAATATTTTGATTATGTTTTTTGACTTGGTTTTTTTAGGAAGGGCTACAGGATTACTAACCCAGAATGTTTCCTGATCTTTACCTAAATAGAATTGACAATCAACTTCCATTTCAACATTACCTTAATCGCCAGAACACTCTTCTTCTTCATCAACTGATTGCTCCGAATCCCTGGCTTCAAGATTTTCTTGAATAACTTCCACCTCATCCTCAGAAAAAATATTGTTGTCTATGTTCACGACTTCTTCATCAGAATCATCTAATAATTGTGAAACTATTCTCTCATAGTTGAGATTACTCGTATAAATATACTCTTCATCGATCCTGTGCCTATAAAAAAAAAATGTACCTACATTATAATTTTAGAAATTATTTGCTAAATTAATTATTAATTAATAAATAAAATTATTAAATAGCATACATTTATTTGTTTTAAAACAAAATTATAAAAAATAATTGTGAAATATAATAATAATAATATACTACATGACTGGTCGTGTGGAGTATTCTGTTCTACAACGAGGATGTGTCTGTGATAAAAGCCTTTTGGGAACTGAATTGAGATAAAACTAACCAAAATAGATGATTCATTCTATTATCAATATAATCAACAACAAATACTAGGAATGGTAAGGGCCTCCTTGCAAGACTGTAAGAACTGATAACGAATAGGGGAAAAGGGGGCACACAGCGCCGCCACACGACCGGCGGAGGGTTAAAAAAAACTGAAAATGATAAATTGTTTCGCAGTTCATCAATGGTACTTCAATACAATATTTACGCATGTGTAATTACACAATATACAGCTCTCAGAATCTTTCAATAAGCGTTTCAAAATTTGGAATGTCAGTTAGTTTTGCCTGCAGCTACAATCCTGTCTTCCATCTACTCAACTGTGCTACTGATTCTGTCAGGAACTTCTCAGAAAAATTCAAAGTCATCCTCTTAGCTTGAAATCAGTCAGCCAAGACAGAGCTGAATGTTTGAAACATTGTCTTATTCTTATACTGCTTTGACAGTCCATCACTAAGTAATTGCACAGTACATAACATGGGGACTAGCTGCTTTGCAATTTTAATAATCGGCTCTTAGTGAAGTCCAATTGCTATTGGGTCATGGCTGTTATTCTCTGATATTGTAACAAATAACTTGTGTTAGAATAACTTCACCAAAGAATGAATCAAAAAATTACAATTACAGTTAAGTGTGGAGTTGAACCTGTGACTTTGAGCTACCAAAGAGGGGGGGGGGGAACTGAATTTCTTCACCATATTTGCATTGATAATTCTTGGAAAAGTCAAAATGAAGCAACATCTCATTGTGCTTAAGAGTGTTTGAAAAAAAAATCTTTCTGTTTAAGATATTACCCCCTCCACGACCATCACTCCACTCTGTCGACACAGTATGACCATGGAAGTAAGGTCCACAGAGGTGATAGGAGTAATATTTGTTATATCATCATTCTTATGATTTCATAAATGTATAAGATATCAATGAGAACAAATATTTGTAATACTCATCCTTACATTTATTTTGTTGTCCTCGGAGGTGTCATACTGATTTTGACAAACTGTATAACTGATTTTTAAATAAATATCCTGTAACATTTATAGAATGGGCTATATAATATTATTTAAGAATTGGAAAATAGATGAGAAATAACTCACTCAAAATTTAGAAAGAAATTCATTAAGATATTGGTTAGGTTAAATGAAAACTAAATTTAGGTAAAAGCATAGAATTGTAAACAAGGTTTTTGAACTGGAAATGTATTAGGAAATTTGTTATATCAAATAACCTAACACATAAATTAAAACAAGATAATCTAATAATAGTTATGTGTAAACAAATTTGTAAACTGTAATAACATAGGGCCTAAGTAATTACTTGAAGGAGAAAGTGAACACGTTTGTAAACAAAAGAAAATTGGAAGGTTATGTTTCTATGAATTCGGCTCAAAACACACACAATTCGGAAATATCACAAAAGTAAAACACAAAGACACTTCACACACTAATAATATTAATTAAATAAACACTGGAAACTTTATTAAGGATCGGAAAATTGAAACAGTAAGTTTCAACCAAAGTTTAACGAAATTAAAACTGGTGAAAATAGTTCATTGACATTAACAGATGTGAAAGCAAGGAAATAGGTCAGTGTGACAATCGATTCTAGTGAAAAAAAAATCGAACTAAATTACAGGCAACATGTGTTTTTTTTAGAAGAAGAAGGCCGCCATATTTGTAACATTTTAAAAGAAAGTCTAAGGACGCGTAGTTAGAGTTTAGTCAGAGTGGCGTGGGACGCCGAGTAAGGTAGCAAATCTGCCAGGACCAGTCAAAATTTTATTTATTAGAAACTTCGTCAAAATTATACCGTTTTGTGAAGAAACTTTACAAGATTAAACAGGGATAAGTGAATTGAAAGAGTTAATAAAGTGTAAATATAATGTGAAGTAAACAAAAAAGAATTTAAGTGTGTAAAATGTCTAACTGGAGAGAACGGGAATTTTACGTAAGCGACCAGCAGAAATTTGATATTTATTAAGTTGAGAAATAGCGCTATAAAAATAACTTTAGTGGACTTTTAAGATAATAGAGAAGTTTAAATTTGTATATTAGAATATCTTGTAGTTAATTAATAGTAAGAAATAAGAAATAATCCAGTTCAAATAGTTTAGCCTTTTTACATATTCAAAATTTAATATATTTCCATCCGGAAAATATTTATTAAAGTTAATTTCAAAATTTAACATTGTTTGTTCAAAATTTATTTAATTAACCTAAGAATAAAAAAAATATAGCCCATGCTATAACCCCGAGATATCAAGAGATCTTAAACTAGCCAAGGGTATTAAAATTGTGTAACTCTAAAATTAAAAGAAAATAAGAGTTAGTATATTTTGTTAAAAATTGTTAAGTTGTAAAATTTTGTTTTGTGTTTATTGTTAAATGTTGAGATGAAATTGTAATAATAAATGTTAATGAATTGTTCCTGAGTAGTTTTTTGGTTTTGGTTATTAAATAGAAATAATATATCTTCATAAAATAGTAAAACCCCGTTGCGTCTGTGTTATAAAAATAACTTTACATTTGGCGCAACAACGTGGGAGCTCGATAAAATTTATTTAGAGAGATTTTGAAATAAAATTAATTTAGAACTTTTTATATAAAACACATTTGAACTGGAAATAGATTTAGAAAAATTTTGTAAAATTAAACACTGAGTTGAATAGTCAAGGCTAGGTTTATAGTATATATAAAAATTGTTTAATTTTGTATAATAGGTTACTTACAGTTAAAAAAAGAAAAAATATGTCTGATGAGAGGGAATTATACAATTTGCGGGGAGATAGAGCTTAAAAAACGGGAAAAAGGGACAATTTTAGAAATGAAAGAAATAGAATTGGAAGGCACAGATATGCCAATAGGAAACATTGAGGTAGAAGAAGCTAGGGGACTACCACCTATGCAAACCCAACAAAAAAAACGGGGAAATAATGAGAATGAAGATTTGAGGGAGATGATGAGAACACTCATGGAAATGAGTGTAAAAGGGAGAGAGGATCTACATAGACAATTAGATATATATAATGAAAATATGAATAGAAAATTTGAACAGAGTAATGAAGAAATAAGAAAATTAAATAAAAATAGTGAGGAAATAAAGAAGGAAAATAAGGAGATGAAAGAAGAGATGAACAGAGGATTTGCCTCAAGTAGGTTGGAAATGGATAAGAAATTCGAAAGCCTAAAGGAAGAAAATAGGAGAATGATAGAGGATATGAGGGAACAGTTGAGAACAGAGAATAATGCTATAATAGGAGTTATGAGAAGAGACTTAGAGGAGAAAGATAGAGAATTAGAGGAGAAGATTAAGACAAGTTTTGAAGAAACAAAAGAAATAATAGCTGATGTGATAGAAATTAATAAAAAAGAGGTAGAGAAAGTAGAAAATATAACAAAGAAAAACACAGAAGAGTTAGGAGAGTTAAAATTAAAGGTGAAGGGGGAAAGAGAGATAACAGATGAGCGTTTTAGGAAAGTTGAAGATGTAAGGGAGAAAATATTAGGAGAGCAGGGAAGGTTAAGAAATGAAGTAGGAAAGATAGAGGTACTGCCAATAAAGAATTTAACCATTCAAACCGCGACAAATAAGAAGATTGAAAAGCTTAATAAAATGAAGATGGTAATAGGAGAAATAGGAGGAGTTAAATATCCGTCTCAAGGCTTAGTGGTACAAGGCTTATTGAGAAAATTTATCAGAGGTACGGATATGTTAATGGATGTGGAGGCACAACTCGAGTTTGGAAAATGGGAAATGGAATTTAAATATGAGAGTAACACAGACAATAGAACTTATGAAGCAGATGGGAGATACAATGGAGATGTAAACGGTGTTAAGGCAAGGACAGGTGTGGGGACAAGAAAAGAGCATGGTGCCCACAGTCAATCGGAAAACTAAGACCATAGGAAACCCAGGAATAGAAATTAAATAGAGGAAACAAGTTTACAGGCATTAATAGACACAGGCAGTAATATGACATGTATCAAGGAGAACTGGAAAAGAAAAATAATAATAAAATAGGAAGGGAGATATTAAATATAGGTAAAGGAAGCAATATGAATAAACTCTAGGTGATTATGTGTATAAGAAAACGTTAGCAGGAGATAAGTTTTAAGGGATGGTAACTATATCTATGATAATTTATTAGAAACTTCGTCGAGTAATGAATAAAGATAAAATTATGTATATTTAAACTTCGTCGTATCGTAAGGGAGAATCTGCGTTGATAAATAATGGAACTTCGTCGTATATATTATATATTATAAAAGAAATATGAATCTATGATAATAAATATTAAAGCATCGTTGTAATAAAAATATGGTAATTGTGTATTTAAACTTCGTCGTATTGTAAGGGAGAATCTGCGTTGATAAATAAGTATTAAAACAAAATTTATATTCGTTGATATAGGGATAGTGTAATCGAAGGAACTGTAGATATGATCAAATAGAGGATATGAAATTGCAACCTTTAAAAATATTAGATGTTAAACTTCATACAAAATAAACTGGAATGATATAAAAAAAATAATTGAACTGGATGTGAGATTGGAAGGGGAGATAAAATACTAACTTAGAACTGAGAGTTAGATGAAGCTAAAAGCAAAATAAATATGAGATCAATAATAAACAAGGAATAAACAGAAATAAGGGAAAGAGAAATGTTATAACCAATTTGACCAAATCTAGACATACTATAACTCGGATAGGCTGGGATTTAAAGACCCGGTATCAGAGAATATATGTTAAATAAATATTGAATCAGACTTATGATTGGAAGGGTTCCAATTGTAATAAATGTAAAAAAAAAAAAAAAAAAAAAAAAAAAAAAATATATATATAGTTATGGAAGGAATTGTAAATACCAGAACATGATTTATTGTTACTATATGTTAGAATTGTTAAGGAATTGTCGATTGAATGTTAGTTATAAGTATATTGTATTGTTAGAAGATAAGTTAAGTAATATGTAGCTTGAAGTGTTCAGCTCAGTATTTGATTGTTAAAGAATTAAGATAAAATTGTGTCGTAGGAATTAAGTATAAATGGACAATTATAAAAGTAGTAAAGACAATGGACGGTAAGTTAGCCAAAGTGTTGAGGTACTTACTCAATAAAAAATGTGTTCAATTAGTTATTAAATAAAATGTACAATTAGGAAATAAATGTTAATTTAAATTTAATTTAAAAAAAAATATATGTATATTTAAATAAGCTTGTAGAATGTAAAGAATGTGTAATGTAGATATTAGTAATATTTTTTTTATTTAAATTAAATTAGGGGACATTGTAACATTTATAGAATGGGCTATATAATATTATTTAAGAATTGGAAAATAGATGAGAAATAACTCACTCAAAATTTAGAAAGAAATTCATTAAGATATTGGTTAGGTTAAATGAAAACTAAATTTAGGTAAAAGCATAGAATTGTAAACAAGATTTTTGAACTGGAAATGTATTAGGAAATTTGTTATATCAAATAACCTAACACATAAATTAAAACAAGATAATCTAATAATAGTTATGTGTAAACAAATTTGTAAACTGTAATAACATAGGGCCTAAGTAATTACTTGAAGGAGAAAGTGAACACGTTTGTAAACAAAAGAAAATTGGAAGGTTATGTTTCTATGAATTCGGCTCAAAACACACACAATTCGGAAATATCACAAAAGTAAAACACAAAGACACTTCACACACTAATAATATTAATTAAATAAACACTGGAAACTTTATTAAGGATCGGAAAATTGAAACAGTAAGTTTCAACCAAAGTTTAACGAAATTAAAACTGGTGAAAATAGTTCATTGACATTAACAGATGTGAAAGCAAGGAAATAGGTCAGTGTGACAATCGATTCTAGTGAAAAAAAAATCGAACTAAATTACAGGCAACATGTGTTTTTTTTAGAAGAAGAAGGCCGCCATATTTGTAACATTTTAAAAGAAAGTCTAAGGACGCATAGTTAGAGTTTAGTCAGAGTGGCGTGGGACGCCGAGTAAGGTAGCAAATCTGCCAGGACCAGTCAAAATTTTATTTATTAGAAACTTCGTCAAAATTATACCGTTTTGTGAAGAAACTTTACAAGATTAAACAGGGATAAGTGAATTGAAAGAGTTAATAAAGTGTAAATATAATGTGAAGTAAACAAAAAAGAATTTAAGTGTGTAAAATGTCTAACTGGAGAGAACGGGAATTTTACGTAAGCGACCAGCAGAAATTTGATATTTATTAAGTTGAGAAATAGCGCTATAAAAATAACTTTAGTGGACTTTTAAGATAATAGAGAAGTTTAAATTTGTATATTAGAATATCTTGTAGTTAATTAATAGTAAGAAATAAGAAATAATCCAGTTCAAATAGTTTAGCCTTTTTACATATTCAAAATTTAATATATTTCCATCCGGAAAATATTTATTAAAGTTAATTTCAAAATTTAACATTGTTTGTTCAAAATTTATTTAATTAACCTAAGAATAAAAAAAATATAGCCCATGCTATAACCCCGAGATATCAAGAGATCTTAAACTAGCCAAGGGTATTAAAATTGTGTAACTCTAAAATTAAAAGAAAATAAGAGTTAGTATATTTTGTTAAAAATTGTTAAGTTGTAAAATTTTGTTTTGTGTTTATTGTTAAATGTTGAGATGAAATTGTAATAATAAATGTTAATGAATTGTTCCTGAGTAGTTTTATTTGTCTTAAATAAAAAATTCAATTTATTAAATAGTAAAACATAAGTATATTGTATTGTGTCTCTATATAAATAACTTTACAATCCATTAGAAGAACACCAAAGAAAGAACACTCTATAGTGTTTCCTTACAATTAAGTACAGTGTTTCCAACAATGCTGTGTGAAAATTTCCTGCTCTAGTATTGTCCATGGAGGTGAGGGGAAAATTGAGGACAAACACATTTTATATACACTGACAGTCACAGATATATTAATTAAATTCTAAAACATAATGTTTATAATGATCACATTGTTCTTTTCAACAATGTTGATACAATTGTACATACTTTCTTTAATGGAGAGCAGAAAATTAAACCTCATTGAAGGAAAACTCCACGAAGGTGAGTTACACAGAATCTACAATTTTTTCTCCCAATATTTCAAAATATTTTTGAAATAAAGAACTACTACTCATTTAATTTCTTACCTCTTGAACTGCATATTTAATAAACTTCTAAAGAAAGTATTTTAAAAGAATTTTAAAGACTTGAATAGTTCTGTTATTTTAAGAATTACCACATAGGCACATAGGAATTATCTTTTATGTGTACTTGGATTTCTTTCTTAATTTTTTATAAATTTGGAATTTCGTTCATCATTATGTTTTACTTTACAAAACAAACGTCATAATGTTATAAGGACATGTTTCAAAATGATGTATTTAATTTATGTTCAAATTATATATATATTCTTGATATTTTACGTTTCCATTGTTTTCCCGTTGCATTGATTTTATGAAGTTTAATGGTGGATAAAATGACTTACAATAGTAATATATAACTTCATATATATATATATATCTGTTTATATTTAATCAAATAAATAAATATTTGTTAAGAAAGTAAACAAATTATCAATTTTCACTATCTGAATACTGCTCTGAGATGTTGGCTGAAAAGTAATAGCTCTTGCCTGCTAACCTTAAGGTCCTGTGTTCAATCCTCAGTAATACCAATGAATTTCTGTTTGATTTTCAACCTTTAGTTTTACTCATCCTATGAAAATGAGTACCTAGGATAGTATATGACAGTTTAAGTGTTTTACTGGCCACATCACATGAATGCATCTTAATCAAGTCAGGCAGTTTTACTCTGTCCTTCATAGACCATGTTAGTGGTATAAAAAGTAGTTTTTGTGTTATATTGTAATTTTTTTTTACATACTACCACCAAACCCGTATTTTACTGTCAAAAAGTAAAGAGAGCAAACAGTTCTTATTGTCGCCACGAGTTAGCGACATCTGACAGATAGTAAAACAGCTGAGCGGATAAAGTTTAATATTTCCAGTAGAGTTTTAATATGAAATAAGCCCAGTCGTTGAGAGAGGCCCAGACTAGCGAGTCGAAAGAGAAGATGTCTTCCTGGCAACCAACGGACTGCATCTGGCGGAATGCTAGCTTCCTTAGGGATCCAGTAAGAGGTAATACATAAGCCCTAGTAACGACTCACTACAAGTAAACACTTTATTTAATGTTCCTTTTTATATTCGTTAATAATTCGTACATTTATTTGAACACACTGTCCACAGCCCTTCGGATGATTTTATGTTATTTAATTGTGCTAATTAAAATTAATCGATGAATTCCCGTTTCATTAAATCCTCCGACGGCAGTAGCGTTTGAGATGGTAGCAGCGTGTGGTTTGTAAAATAGTTTACAAATTTGTTCCAAAAAAAAAAAAAAATTAAAAAAATTAATTGACGAATAAAGCAAGACATGTATTTTTTGTAGCTATATTATATAATTATAATTCTGCAAAATATTGTTTCAACTGTAACGATAATCTGATTCATAGTTTTATGTTTTTAAAATAAAATATATGTATTAAATGTACAAACTCTTCCTAAAAATAGGTAAAGTCATTCAGAGAAAGAATTGCATAGGTCAGTTTGTTGAAACACGCAAGGACGAGTTGCAGAGCAATTGCATCGTTGTAATTTACTCTTATCTTATCCTAAGTAAACAGTTCCGTTCCGATTCTATTCAACTAAAATTATCTTTAGAGAAAAAATTTAAAATCATTTGCTTATTCGACCGTCGTATTTATTTCAACTTAGCCATTCAATATTTAAAAGGCTATAATAATTTTTATTCATTTAATAATTTTTTTTTTCGCCTATTGCATCCTTGCTACTTTATTGTGTAAAGCTTTGTTAAAAAAAAAATATCTTTTACCATCAAGTGTAGTTTAAGGACAAGAGATATAAATTAAGGAACAATAACGAGCTTCTCTTTAATACTTAACTTCTAACAAAACAAATTCACAGTGATTACGTACTTATAATTGAAGTAACATAAAGAAACATATTTATAATTGTCGAGTTGCTTTAAAATAAAAGCCTTAGTATATTTAAAATTCTAAGGATTGAATCTTGCGTATATTTGTTCAAACAAGCATTGCCTGATAGGAAGCAAAACTTTATCTTGTCGAAAGCAAAGTAAACAGATAAGCATATTCATTGGGCAGCTGAATCTTAAATTATTATGTTTTATTGTTTGCTTTCGTGGTAGTTCATGTCATATGATTGAATGTAATGTCACACACGTTTATTGACAGGCAAATTTCATGTTTAAAAGTTTTATGAAATACATTAGTGGGATAGAATTTTTCATTGTTAAAATTATTGTTCTGACGTTTATTTATATCACGACTAGTTTGATTCGTTTGTATATTTACATATTTGGTACAGTAATGGATTTGCTACTAAAAAATGAGGATCACCTAACTTTGGTAGTGATAGTATCCAACCACGGTTTAATCAAGTTTCAATGATATAAAGCATAATGTAATCTTGTTTACCCTTTCTCTGTATGAATAATTTATAGTAATACGGTATCTCAATGCAGATTTCTAAATAATTTCCTATTATAAGAATTTTTGTGTGTGTATTTATATTTTATATGTTTCTTGGCATAAAAGGAAAAATTAGCAAATGAGGATTATCTAAGCTCTCACTCTCCTATCTGTAAGGAAACCCAAATAGAGAGCTTAGTACTTGCTAAATAACTCCTATCTCTAGGCAACTTCCTCCCTCTCCTTCTCTTCCCTTTCCTCTTGTAATTATTCCCAATTTCAGAATAAACCCGACGGACACGTCGTCATTCTGAAGCAGTCCTGATTTCCTTTAGAGCATATAAGGAATTATATGGCAGTTTGTATTTGTAGTTATCCCCAATGGTATTTGTGAATATTGTCCAGATAGCTATGGAATAGGGATGACGCAGTTGAGAGAGATAACTGGGATAGTTGATACACCTTTACCATAGATACACACAGGGGGTTTCACATTTCACCCACCCCCGGTTTCCGCTTCGTGGGGGAGGTCTGTAACGTTTTTTTATATACTACCGCCAAACTAGTATTTTACCGCCAAATAGTTCTGAGAGCAAACAGTTCTAATTGTCGCCATGAGATAGCGGCAGCTGACCGATAGTAAAACAGCTGAGCGGATAAAGTTTAATATTTCCGGTATAGTTTTAATATGAAATAAGCCCAGTCGTTGAGAGAGAAGACGTCTTCCTGGCAACTAATGGACTGCATCTGGCCAAATGCTAGCTTTCTGAGGGAACCAGTAAGAGGTAACACATAAGCCCTAGTAACGACTCACAACGAGTCCTAGGAAAACGATTTATTTAATGTTCTTTTTTATATTTGTTAATAATTCGTATGTTTATTTCAATGCACTGTCCACAACCCTTCAGAGAATTTTGTCATTTAATTGTGCTAATTAAAATTAATATCGATGATTTCCTGTTTTATTAAATCCTCCGACTGCAGTAGCGTTTGAATGTATATTGAGGTTTTTCAACAATTATTTTTATTAATATCACTTGGCTAAAAACCACTACCTACTGATATTTTTCAGCAGTCATGTTTTGCACTAGATCTAGCATGAAACGATGCACTATTCTAATGTGAAACGCTTCTGCTGAAAAATATCAGTAAGTAATGGTGATTTTATTTTTTGCCAAGTGATATCAATAAAAATAATAGTATAAAAAAAAGTTAATTATTAATTCGTAATATTTTATTCTACATTATTTTACTTATTTTATAATTTTAATGATAGTTTTTGTAAGCTACGATTTCAGCAATCCATATAAAATAGTCAATGAACAATCATGATATATAATATGGGCACCATATAATAGTGAGAAATGTTTAACTACTGCTTTGATATGATTCAGGACTAACTAAATGATACAAAAACATTTATTATTTATATACATTTCAATTTTTTTGTTAGCGTTAAATTAATTTCTAGTCATATTTTAAAACATTAAAATCTAAAAATCAAAACATTTTTTGAATAATTTAAATAAATTGCCAAATACTATTTACTTCTGTGACAGTCTTTTTCTGTACTTTAATTTCCAGAATGATTGTGAATTATTTGGCCGCACTATTAGAGTAAATCTAGCAAAACCACAAAGGATAAAAGAAGGATCGTCTCGTCCAGTATGGTCAGAAGATACTTGGCTTCAAGAACATGCTGGTGAAACTTTAGATAAAGATGATAGCACTAATGTTAAATCCACAGCAACTGTAAGTATTCAATTTATATCAATGTTATTTGATGAATTTTAAGGCTGGAGTTAATTTTACTTAAATTTGAGTAACTAGAAACACTGATAAAACTTATATTATATAATTAAATTAATACTTAACTAAGTGAATATGTAGGGGCTTACTTGTTGACACGTTTCAAAACAATCGTTCCTTTTACAAAGCAGAGTCTCTACTGGGGGCGTCTCGCTAGGTACCAAGGTTGTCGGTATGAAATTTATGAGTATAAAGAGGGTTGGTCAAGTTGGTTGTGTGCTAAGTAATGAAACAATGTGTTGGCTTCAAAATGTGAGTGATCATTTAATATGTTTTATTTATCTGTTATGTAGTTTTGATTATTTCTTATTTTTCTATTGTTAGTTTTTTTACTTTGTTTTAATATGTGAAGAATATTTAAATTAGTTTGTATATCTGTATGTGTGTGTGTGTGTCGCGTAGCTAGATTTTGCGTTAATGTGATCATCAAAGCGTTTGTAGATTGACTTACCGGTTTGGCCGATATAACTGGGGGATTCTTTACATATTAATTTGTAAATACTGGATAGATAGTATTTATCTGTTTGTTGTTAAAAAGGTTGTATGTGCTATCTTGAAGTGCTTGTTGTTTTGTAAGATATTTAGTAATTAAGTTTTTTTAATGTGGAAGCTATTTTGTGTGTATTTTTGCTGTGGTGCTAAGTGAGGGATATGTATTTGTTGTTTTTTGTGTGGCTTGTCAGCATGGCCATTTGGTGATGTTTAATTTTCATGTGTATGTTCTCTATAAGTGTGTGTTGGTAGCCGTTTTGTTGAGCAATGTATTTTATTGGCCTGAGTTCTTCGTCATAGTCTTTCTGTAGCATAGGTATATTGATTAGGTGGTGTAACATATGATTAAATGCAGGGTGTTTGTGTTGTGTGGGGTAATTAGATGTGTTATGTGTGATAGTATCGGTGGTTGTTGGTTTACATATATTTTGAAATTGGGTTTGGTGTTGTGTTTGGTGATGGTAAGGTCTAGAAAGTTTATTTTATTGTTTTCTTCTAATTTGAGAGTAAATGTGAGCCTTTGGTGTATGGTATTAATGTAATTGTGTAGTTGTTTGATTTGCCGTTTGTTGCTGTTGTGTAATATTAAAATGTTGCCTACACACCTATGGTAATACATAATTTTTTGTGTATGTTTGTTGTTCTGTAGAATGTATTGTTGTTGAATGTGATGTAGGAATAATTGTTCTAGAATACCTTGCCTGGGAAATCCATAGGCAAGCCATCTTTTTATGTGTAGAATATGTGTTGGTATGTGAAGTAGTTTTGTGATGTGATGAGTTTGGTGAGTATTATGATTTCATGAGTGAGTTTATGTGGAGTTTTGTTTACTGTGAGCATGTTTTGTAGTATTTGGAGTGCTTTTTCAGTGGGTACATTAGTGTAGAAGTTTTTAATTTCGAATGATACAATAGTGGAGTTTTGTGGTATGTGGATGTCTAATTTTCCATCACCAAACACAACACTAAACACAATTTCAAAATATACAGAAAAATAACAACTATCAATACTGTCATACATAACACATCTAATCACCTCACTCAACACAAACATGCTGCATTTAATCATATGTTACACCGCCTAATCAATATACCTATGCTACAGAAAGACTATGACGAAGAACTCAATACAATAAAATACATCGCTCAACAAAACTGCTGCCAACATACACACATAGAAAATATACACGTGAAAATTAAACATAAACAACCCCAAACAGCCACACTGACATACCACACAAAAAACAACAAATACATATCCCTCACTTATTAGAACAAAACATTTACAAAATAGCTTTCACGTTCAAAAAACTTCATTACCAAATATCTTACAAAACAACAAACACTTTATGACAGCACTGACAACAACAAACATACAAATTCAATTTATCCATGTTGCTGCTAACCTCAAGAAGGGCATATTTTACTTATTTTGGCTCATATCTTATAGCTTTTTCATTCTCCACTTTCTCTTTTTGTATCTGAGTATTGTAAATTCTTTTTTTTCAGTAAGATAACCCATCTCTGAGCGGATGCATCAAACACAACATACATTGTTTAGATTACCCCAAAAAATATGTATGCTTTTGCTGTAGCTTTTCTGAATCTTATAACACAAGATTAAGATTCTTAATAATATGTAATATAAAATGTTCTTGAAATACATCTCAAGATTATAGCTTGAACTCCACTTTGATTAGCTTTCTTTCATATCTTCCCCATTACCATAGCTTTGGCTTCTGTAGTTGGTAATATCTAGATCTAGAATTGTTGGTAAAAGGTTTCAGTCAAACTTTCCCTGTAGTTAAAGCGATATTAAGGAAGGAAATACAATGTTCCTCTATATTTTCAAACTCTTTTGATGTATTTACAAACCTCAATATCGCGGTCAATTGTTTATTGTGGGTAGTATCAGATGTGCATTTTAATATGACTGAGAAGTACTTAATTCTTTCACATTTTTTTAATAATATTACTTTCTACTTGGTCAGCCATCAAACTTATGAGCTCATTTTTACGACTAGTTTTACCTAAATAATGGTTGTGAATCTGTTTAATTTTTATGTGACTCAAATGTTCCTGTAAAACAGAGTCAAGCCATTTATCATTTTAATTAATTTCCATATAGAAAATTTTCATTGTGTTCTAGTACAGTATGTCATGAATCGTCTCAACACCATGTTGTGCTGGGTTATTTACCTAATAGCAAGCAGGATTCATTTCAGAACATGTCACCAATCCTCTCAGTCTTCTTGTAGCAGTTGAAGCTTCTTTTTTTTAATACCAGTATTTTCCCACCTTATCTCACATTTTATCCCTTTCTTTATACGTGTTGTATGTTCAGGTGATATTTCATGTGATTTAAGCTGTTTACCTAAATGATTCCAATCACAGAGTTCCTTAGGGTTAAGTTAACTTAAAGGAGGACTAAAACCTATACAGCAAAAACTAAAAACGTTGTATGTTTTGAATATTTAAACCATTAACGATCTTTTTTATGCATTGGGTAATGCATTTATGTTAAAACAAGACCAAAAATTTGTTGTTCTGGCAACAATAGTTGACAGGGTCTTTAGTAAATAGTTCGTCAATTACTTGGGGTGTCAATGTATTGGGCCCAAGTGCCTGAATCTGGATCTATGTTAGTACAACTAGGCCTACCTCAACCTGAAGCTGAACATAGAATTACAGGAGCAGGAAGACTGGAAACCGGCAAAGAATGCTCTAGTCCCTCATCTACATTTAGAGTGGGAATACTGTGTGAAGAATTTACATTGACTTCTGTCATAAGAAATTTCCAATGACAATATACGAAATTTTCATAAGACAGTTAATCTACTTTATCCAAAAGACTTTTGTCTACATCGCTTAACATACTAAACTTAGATACTAAAATTGTTTGGAATTTCATAAAAATTATATTGGAAAAAGTCATTGATATGCTGCTTGATTGTGATGAGATGACCAATTTGTATATATGTTACGATCTTGGAGGTAGTTTAAAGGTAGCTTTAAGGGATGGTATCACAGCTATCGACTGTGTCATCGCTTTCTTACGCCATCAAAATATATATAAAAATATTTAAAATATTGTTTGTAAATTTGTATTCAGTTTAATTTAGAATTAGTCTATCTTAATAATGTAATTTTATTTGTTTTGCTCTAGATAATTGGAATTAGTTTTAACTCTATTTTCTTTTGTTTAGTTTTAGTTATTTAAATTCCATTTTTAAATAAAAACAAAATATCAGTTAGGCGATGATAACCATGTTTGGTTTTTCACCTAAAAAAAAAATAATAAATATATATTTGAAATATTTTAGCTACTTTTTACTTAATGGGGGGAACCTAATTTTTTCAACATCATTTGCTTGCTATAAGCTATAAATAAAAGTTTATTTTAAAATTTTGTAATAATTTGTTTTTAAATTGTCAGTGATTAAAAATGAAGATGAAAGTTCTTCAGGAAAATCAATGAAGGCAGCAAAAAACAAGGAATTAGATGATTTTTGCAAATGGATTTTGTAACAATGCTCTAAGGGAAATTCCATTTCAGGTCTGATTCTTTGTGAAAATGCTGCTTAGCTTAGAAGCTTAGGAAAAAGTATAAAACTATTAAAACAGTTTGTTTTCCCATTTGCAACATACATACAGTAATTAATTAAAATTGACCCTTTTTTTTGAAAAAATCCAATTATCCGAATGGGATCTGATTCCAATTGATTCGGATAATTGAAGTTCTATTCTAGCAAATGTTGAATATTGGTATATAGTTAAGTTTGTTGTATATCATTTTTATTTTATTTAGGAAGAAGAAAAAGATACTAAATCAAAAAAATCAAAGAATCCTCAAGTTTACTTGGATATAAATATTGGAAAAGTCAGTATAGGAAGAATAACAATTATGTTACGATCTGACATTGTTCCAAAAACAGCAGAAAACTTTAGATGTTTGTGCACACATGAAAAGGGCTATGGATATCAAGGGAGTACATTTCATAGAATCATTCCAGATTTTGTATCCTTTATAATGCAGGTTTACCAGATTATTTTTTAATATATGTATTTGATTATAAACTATTTTTATAACCACAATTTCAATTATATTTATTTTAACTGCAAAAGTTTTGAATAAGATATGAATTTCTGTTCACTAAAAAACAAGAATATTTTATGTACATTCAGAAATATCACTTTATGTAAGATTTTACCTTGCAGATGTTACCATTAAGACCAAAAAGATGCAAGATTTTACCTTGCAAATGTTACCATTAAAACCAAAAGAGATGTAAGAATTTACCTCTTTTTAATTCATCTATCAAATAATTGATCCTGAAGCATTACTTTCGCAATAATAAAACCAGAGTTGTCATATTGATATATTAAACATTAAAAATGTTGGTTCACTTAATATACTGCATTTATCTATTCACACTCTTATCCATATCAGTATTCAACGTAGTAAAACAGGTCGTCATTTATATGGTATCAAAAGAATGTTTTATTTTTTCATCGCGTGTACCTGGATGTTTTTAATCATTCAAATTTGAATTTTTTAATGCAGTCTTAATTTTTACTAACAAAAATTATTATAAGTCAGTGTATAAAAGTTACAACATAATTTGTTATCCATCTTGACTATACAGTCTTGTGCTATTGGCATTTTGTTTTTCACATTTTAAATATTTTTCTTGAGAATGTTTTCACAACTGTTGGTATTAATGATTTTCAGATAATCAATTTGCTTATTAATCCTTAAAATATCAAACAAAATATAGTCATTGGTTTAAATTTATTTTAAGACTAGTGACAAATTAATAAATCCTTTAAACAGTTAGAGCCATGTTGTATTTACAGAAACATCAGTTCTCTAAGGTTTTTTGTGTCAGTTTTTTGTGTGGAACTTTATAAGTTCAACCGCACTTCCTTTATGAAAAAAATAGTCTATTGTTGAAAACATCAGTTAGTGTAGTCCTAATTCCAATGGTAATCTGTTTAACAATTACTCCAATGTTTGGCCTCAATGGCATGGTTACATTAAATTATGGCCAGATAACTATCTAATTTCTTTTCTTTGCAATGAAGAGAACTTATATTACAATATTTCTTTATATTTGATCAATAATTCCTATGCTTCTTCAGTAGATTTTCTGAATTTTTTCCAGTATTTATTGTTAAAAATACCCTCCTTTATGAAGTAATTAGCAATGCTTCAAATAATTTTAAGATGATATCAAATGTTTTTAGGTCTAGATTCTGAAATTTAAACAGTGATTGTAGGGAAGATTATTCATATTTAGTTCTGCGTTCTGGCATAAACACCAGAAATTCCAGTGGTAGATTTAATTTTACTGCCTTACATATTTTATCACTTAATTGCTCCTTTAGTTATCCTAAAGTTTTTCTTTCTTTCTGTAAATGTGTACTTTAATAATTTCTGGGTATATTGGATTAAAAATATTTTGATTATCTTGAACTAATTATACATTCTAATAACTATGAAGTAACTGAATGTTTTACAATTTATTTGCATCTATCACACAAAAGCCAAAAACAAACAAAATATTCTCTTGGCTCTAATTCTACATAGTAATAATATATTAATGAGTAATTATACTGATTAATAATCCTTCATAATAATGATGTAGAAATGTATAGAAATAATGTAATCATACAGGTTCAATTAAAATTAATTATTACCTGCTCAATAAAACAGTAGTTAGTGGTTTTAAACCGGAAATATATTATCCTTAATAGGTAATTTTCACAGATGTGTCAAGGTGGAGATTTTACAAATAATAATGGCACTGGAGGCAGGTCAATATATGGAAAAAAGTTTGAAGATGAAAACTTTAATTTAAAGCATACTGGACCAGGAATACTGTCAATGGCTAATTCTGGACCTAACACTAATGGGTCACAGTTTTTTATATCAACAACTCGTACTGACTGGTAAGCTCAGTAATCATTTATAGGTAATAATTCGATTTAAGCAGTATACGAGGTGTGTAAATTAAGTAATGAGACCGATTTTCTAGTGTTCGATGTGGCAACACTGCAGACGCGGAGCATGCGCGGTAGGGAATATAAACATCTGATACACGTCCAGTGCAAGTTTGAAGGCGCTAGAGTTATTGCACTGTACGTAGTGAATTTTGTTATGAGAAAGGTTTTTTTAGTGCGTTTTAAAATTGAGTGACATCAGTTTCGAACAATGGTTTGCTATCAGGTTTTGCTTCAGGCTTGGGCACAGTGCAACGGAAACTCTTGCTAAGCTTCAGAAAGCCTATAGAGATAGTGTTTTGTCGAGAGCCCAGGTTTTTCGGTGGTTTAAGGCATTTTCAGAAGGAAGAGAATTGATTGAAGATGAACCACGAAGCGGAAGGCCTTCATCTTCAAGAACCCATGAAAATGTCGACAGAATCCGGGATCTTGTGCGTTCAGATCGATGATTGACTGTCAGAATAATCGGGGAAGAGTTAAATTTGACTCACACCACCGTTCATCAAATTTTGATTAACGAATTGGAGTTGAGAAAATTCTGCGCAAAAATGGTTCCAAAAAACCTTTTGCAAGACCAAAAGGGCATAGAGTTTTTGGCCAGTAAAAACATTCCTGTGGCTCCTCAGCCTCCATATTTGCCTGACTTAAGTCCATGTGATTTTTTCCTTTTCCCGAAGTTGAAATTTCATCTCAAAGGAACTCATTTTGGGACAATCAAAAACATTCAAATGGCTGTAACCGACCAGCTGAAAGCTATTCCAGTATCATAGTTCCAGCACTGCTATGAGAAGTGGAAGAACCGTCTCCAGCGCTGTGTGGCTTCAGAAGGAAGTTTTTTTGAGGGTTACAATATAGAATTGTAACTTTATTTGAATAAAAAGAATTTATATAATCAGTCTCATTACTTAATTTACACACCTCGTATGTTATATATTCTAATTATCGAAGTTAATAACCGTTTTTCCTAAAATCAAATAGTGTTTTCTAATGTATACAACATAAATATACATTCATAATTTCAACCTAGTTCATTTTTTTGTGGAAGTATTTTTTTCCAAAGAATGTGCCTTACAAGTCAACTACAGACAATTTTAAGTAGAGGGAAAAGTTTTTTTTGTTAAATTTTGAAATAATCCAAATTATCAATCAAATATATCAAGAAAAATTTCTATTAAAATTATGTATTCTTTAGAATATCTACTAAATATTTTAAGAACTGACAAAAATATTTAATTTAAATAAAATTCTACTTTTAATATTTTATAAAATGTTTTGGTATTTTCTAAGATATGTCGGTAATAAATAAATCTCTAAATATACATAAACAAAATTAACGTTGATTAGAAAAACACAACAGAATGTATGTACAAAATTAGGCAATTTAAAAAGTAAGACACTACAATTACTTATAATTTCAAAAAAATAAAAGTAGGAAAAATAAAGATTACAAAGCAAAATGAAAACTATGTTAATATTAGCAAAAAATTGTTTTACCGTGCTAATAATTAAGTAGATGCCCACATCCAAGAAAAAGATTTTCTGCAAAATAATGTTAAAGCAAAATTGTAAGAAAATTAAAGTCCTTAACTTTCACTCTTTCAATTTTTAGGAAGACACTGACTGCAGTTATCCACTTAACTCCTTCCGTTCATTAACTTATTAAATCATTAGCATCTCATTTAGTTTTAAAAGAAATCTTCAAGGTGAATCATGGAGAGTGAACTTAATTTGTGCATAGTTTAAACACAATTTCAAAAGTACATTCTGTTTCTGAACAGACTCCGTGTTTGTGTGCACTTGTACTACTAAAATTATTAAATTCTTTTCCAAAATAAATAATTTTTCATGTGCTGTTGAATTTGATTGAATAGCCACAAACATGATATTAAAACCATGAAAATATATACAAACAAAAATCACTACATGGTCCCATTATGTATTTTGATGACTGTTGTACTACAAAATAATTAAAGGACTCACCAAGATCTCAACTTCTCAGACCTGACTTATTTTTCCTTTAATAAGTATTTATAAAAGTTTTAAGTTATGTAATATATCTATACAGTATATACACCTCTGCAAAGCAGAACCAAATCCTGTAACACTTGGAAATCTAGATATATGACAAATATCAGTTCTGTATTTCTTCAGATCGACAAAGGATGCAGTGCATCTGAAATTTATAAAATGTTATGGTGTGTATTTTTTTTATCTGTGAGGAAGATTAGATTATTGTCAAGGTAAGTCTGTCAGTGTCCTACTTAATGAAAAAAAAACTAAAAACTAAGAAAGAAAATCTGTTGAGATTTTCTAATATATTTTAAAAATCGTTATTTACTGAATTTCAATTATTTTTTTTTACTAATCACTTGTAATTTAAATGTGACTAAATCAATTTGAATATAAATGATTTCGCTTTATTGCATATTCAGAATTAGTCTTTCAATGGAAATTTATGAAGTTTGATACTGCTGTGTATAATTATTAAATAAATAGATTAAATTTATAGGTAATAATGAATAAATTAATATAATATTGTCAAAAATCACTCAAATATACTTTAAATTATTTATATATAATACATGTCTCAACATATTTGCTCCTGAGGTAGCTTATCCGCTTTTGGTATGTGGTAATGCTTAGTTTAAAAGAAGCTTATATCAAGATAATTGGTTTTCTGATATAAGATTTTTTTGTTTTTATTTATGATTTATATACAATTATTGATATCGGCTGGAACTTCTAGTGTTTTTAATTTTGACACATCTGATCCAAGAGAAGATTGCTAATATGGAGACAACCGCAGAGTCGGACAAAGTAGCTTATCAAAGAAGTAGAGCGAATCTGAAGTTGTTGAAGACATAGTAATATTATATTCCAATATAACACAAGATTTACGAGTGTTAACAAATAGGAAAGGGAATTTGATTTAATTTGAAAAATCTATGTAATTTTTGTCAGTAGAATAAGTTATTTAGAAGTACATATTATATGAAAGTTAAATTCATTCTCTTTATTTTTATGTATTATAACGAAATTCATTAGGTTAAGAAAACTATTAGAAAAATATTTGAACTTGTGGGATATACCTAGCTAGCGCTTGTCTATTGTCACAAATATCGACCGAAATAAGTTACTGCACACACCTGCAAGTCATAAATAAAAATAATTCGAAAGGGGTTTATTGTAAGTAAACCAGGACGTGCCTCGTTCATGGGAGAGAAGCTTTACCTAGACATCCACGGACCAGGGAGATTTATGACTAGGAATCCCTGAGAATACAGAAAAACACCTGCACCTGGGGGAAAGTTCAACAAATTCCCACGAAGCCCAAAAGAAAGTGAGGAAAGCGTCAAAATTTTCATAGGCTAGCCACAGTTTGAGCGCCATAAGGGAGCCAATCAAATTTGAAGAGGGGATGAAACCCATACGGATACCAACCAAGGGAAACAGGAAGAAGACAGTCAATTTTCAGTACTCGAAAGAGTCATAATGCAGGACTCGAGGGAGAAGTAATGTTCAGTTTTAGTAAGAAATATCAAATTCAAACAAAGTAACGTGGCAATTTAAAGTAAGGGAGATTAAAGGGTAATAAGTGAGATTAAAGCAAGGGAGATTACTAATTAATGAGTTATATTAAGTGAGAGAGATAAGAAAGTAGAACAAGAAATTGAATAAGGGAGATAACTAAATAGTAAGTGGAATTAATAAGAGAGTGATTAATAAAGTCAGTTACGGCATGGAAGCATTTCGAGAGATTAAGAAAAGTGAAATTGATAGAAAATATTAATAAGTGAATTTGTGTCAAGTGAAGTGAAACAAGGAACCACGCAAGTACTAATTAATAATTTATTTTCATTATAAAGCCAACTCTTTAAAACCAAAACATTTAAGAACATTTAAACTTTTATAAATTCCTTAAAAAGTAATAATTAATTGAAATATAAAAAAATTTATCAAACCATAAGTGCAGTAACTTATACACGTCCTTAGATAGCTAAAAGAAAGTAAATTTAGAATTGTTAAAAAAAATTAATAGGCAAATAAGAGTCTTGATGCCTATCGGCAAATATTAGAGTTAGTAAAACGAATTATATGAACTACCTGTAAATGCAATATTGATCTCAGGATAAAATAAATCTGTTATTATAAAAGCAAGTAGCTGGGTTATTAATTTAATTTCCTAAGAGTCAAAATTATCCTGTAGACAAATCATAAGTGAAGGTACGTTATAGTATATAGTTTGTTTTCTTTGGACAATAATTACAAAATTCTCTGAATATAGCCTACAAGTTGGTAACACTAATAAAAAATTTGGTTTTACTTGATTTCATCTTTACTTGAGCTATTAATATTTCACTAAAAACACAAACATATATTTGTATATTATTATAATTGCATAAAGTAGCACTTACTTTTTTGAATATTGAGCATGGCTATTTTGGGAGATGTTTACCTTTGTCAACTCAGACCGTAACTTACAAAAGGTTGTTTTAGGTTAAGATGGGTGTGGGTAGGATAGGATATGGGCAGCTGAACAGTTCCACATTACGATTATAATTTCTCTTTCATGTGCAAATTTGTCTTTAGTTTAAACTTTACTCAATTCTCAGTTTATTTATTTTAAAAATTAATGATCCTGATTTTTACATCTCTTCAAAAGTTAGTGTGGGTCCCAACTGTGGATTTCATCGTAACCATGACTATGCTTGTGTTATGTGTATGTGATTGAGTAGACATCTCTAATGATGATTTTAAAAGGCGGTTCAAATCCTTCATCTACACCTATAAATGTTAACTGAAGAAAAAACAGGAATGTAAAAAAAAGGTAGATGGGAAAAGTAACAAAAAAAATTGTTTTTTAGAGAAAAATTAAAGTGGGAAATATTATGGGCAAGAAATTAAATAGGATAGGAGTTAAGTTTCAATTCATGTTTGTGCTAAGCTTGTGGAAATGACATAAGCAACAAACATGCAAAATTACTTGATTTTTAAAATATACTTTTGTTTACGCGATTGTTCACTTGTCACTGATGAAGACAGCTTAGCTGTCGCAATATTTTTTATGTTAGTCATTAAAAAAATATATTGTGAGATTTAAGTTATTTTGCATGTTTGTTGCTTAGGAGTTACTTGATTAAATAGAATTGGAAATAGAAAAGATATAAGGGATGGAAACAGAAAGAAGGGAATAAATCAAAACATGTTGAAATGAGATTGGCTATGAACTTTTCTATGCAAGTGTGTTGGTGAAATGACATGAACCAGAGATGTTATTTATCTTGCAAACATTTCTAACACTGACTGGAAACTATAATAAAATGATAACATGCTATAAATAATTTTTTTATGTGTCAATTACAATATTTTTTTTCTTCCCAATTACAAAAATTAATTTTTAATTAATATTCATTTATCTTAAATTAGGTTAAGAAGAGCTTAGGATTATTTAAGTAATGTTAAAACCATAAAATATTTAGCAGTTGACGCACGAAATTAGCCGAAAGCTCCGCGCGGGGCTCACAGCAGAGAATCCCAGACTAGTGCATTGAGTGTGCATGGAATAAGCTGAAACAGCCAAAACCGTGCGGTGACGTCACTCAATGCGCGTGTTGGCCTGGGATGGAGTCCCGTCGTCTTGCGCATGCGCTGAGAAATGACTAATCAGTGCTGCTGATTAGGAAGCAGCATTGTAGGCTTATTTGTAATGTTCTCACAAATAAATGTTGGTGTGTTTGACTCAAAGTAAATAAATCAAATTTTATATTTAATAATAATATGCGTTTATGAAACTACTATTTTAAACTCATTTTAAAGAATAATATTTATGTACTAGATAAGTATTGTTTATTTATAGATCCTTTGATGCGCATACACAGTGGCCTAATATAATCTTAAAAGTAAAACATGATTCACACTATTCGTTGAGTACTCGATGCTTTAGCAACCAATAGGCGATCACTTAATTACCCAACCTTACAACATTTCGTAAATCACACCATAATACGTCTATTAGTTATAGCAGTGTTAATATATTAATCAATAAGTATCACTTAATAAAAGTTGTAGGTGCTTAGAATATAAAACGAGTTGAATGGGTATCAAATTTCAAAATTTTCTTAAATCTGGGAAGACCCCTTGTCATGAGCCCCACCAATGTAATTGGGCAGGAGCCGCCACTGATCTATATCATATCTAAAAATTAAAATAAAGTTATAGTTAATTGTTATTTCTTGTAATAGTAAATAAGTCCAATATTTGGTGTTTTTTTTACTCTGTAGGCCCAATTGCAAGCAACTTAGGCCTACAGAGTAAAAAAAATGTTTTCAATGACTTTAATACCCCTTGTACTTATTTGAAAATTGAAAAAAGTAACTAAGACTTGCAAATTTGTTAGTTTTACAACTTCAGGTTTTATCCCATATAAAGTTCATATCCAATTTCCTAATTTTTTAAAAATATACGCATTTAAACCTAAGAATTTGATTGCAAACTTTTTGAAATTTTCAGGCTTGATGGGAAACATGTTGTATTTGGTCATGTAATGAGTGGATTAGATGTAATAAAAAAAATGGAGGTAAGAATTAAAACATTTTTATTAAAGTATTTTAATTTTATGAAATTATAATATCTATTACATGTAAATTTTAGAAATAAACAGGTTTTTTTAATCATACGTGACACAATATTTTTAATTCTTGAATTTTGTAGTCCATTACGTTCGGTGAATAATCACTTTAACAATAGTCCATGACTATCCGAACTTTAAATTTTGTTAATTTAACTTACTGAGACAGAACGTTTTCGATCGCTATGTGGAGACTTCATCAGCGCCTTCTGCTTGGAGATGTCGAATCAAGCGGTGACGGTTTTAAAGGCAGGTTTACGATAGTATCAAAGAGTATGTGTGATTTGTATTGTGTAACTTACTGAGACAGTGAGTTTTCACAAATTTACAAAATTTTAAGTTCGGATAGTCATAAAAAGTGATTAATATTTTTTAATGTAGTTATTCTTCTAATACTGCATATTGATTTTTAAAAATGGTAAATTTATTGTTAATGTTATTTCTTGACGAAGTATGGTAACAATTAGTGTATTATGAAAGTGTAGATATAAAATAGTGTGCATGGTACTTTTATGCATGTTATTTGTCTTTATGTTTGATCATTTATAAAGAGTTTAAATACAAATATTAGGAGGCAGAAGAACAATCTCCATCAATTAAACATGTTCATTGTAAATATAAATATGAATTGAAACTAATAAAAATATTTTTTATTTCAGAAATGTGGTACCAAAGCCGGTCGTCCAACAGAAAATGTTGTAATATCGTCTTGTGGAGAACTTATATAATTATTTTTTTTTTAATAAACACATGTAAAACAGCAAAATATTCAATTATACCAGGCTTCCTTAATGTTATTTATAGATCTCTTAAACTACATTGAAACACCATGGAGAAATATAAGGAGGAGGGAATATTGTCAAGTTTTCAAAAATATTAAAAAAATTCATTTCATTCAAGTTTTAATAAACTGTCATTTTACATAACATAAACCAAATCCATTACCACAGTAGGGGCAGGATAAGGCCCCTGCTGAATGAAAGGCCCCAACTACCCCATCAAAATTGTACATTAGGTACTGATCTATAATTACTGGATTAGTTCTTGTTGGGGATATTGTCAATAATTATTTGTAGTCATCTTGATACTTCAAAATAAGAAATCTGCTTCGAATCATTGAAGTTAAAAGTTATGATCTACTTGTCTTGTGTTTTCTAACTTTTAATTCTTAGGGCAAATCAACAATAGATTCTTACCTGATTTGCTCTTGATAAGTGTATTTTCAATTTCTTTTCTGCTTTATTTTTGTGTCTTAAACCCAGAAAAGAATTTTATATTACTATGTGATGAGCCATTTTCGTGTATAATAAAGAACCATTATGTACCACTGAAACAAATGGAATACTTTCAAACATCTAGTTTTGCCAATTTAAAGTCACAATGCCTTCAAGAAGGCATTAGAAACACTATTATATGCAAACAATGAACAAAACATGCAATATTTGTGTTGCACGTTGATGAAAATTTATGTTTCTATTACTTATTTCTGTCTTTTAAATTGTAGATTTAGCTGGCTTTGCTGCTTAGGCCTGATTACACAAATTTTGAAAAACACTTAAAATGTTTATGTATAGGTGTTTGAAAAATAACTCCTTTGTTTTAATGTGCCATAGAATCTCTACAAAGTGAAATACACTATTTTAGTTTGATTAATCAACTGTCCAAGTTTTGCTTCTGTAAAGGGGAAAGTGTTACCACAGTTGACAAGCCTCAAGAATAATGGCACCTGTCCTCGGCGCTTGATCCAGTCCGATGGCTACTCTGCAGCAGAGTGTGTGTTATTTAGATTTTATGGACTGATTCTGTTACAACAGTGCAACATAATTTTGTATGTCAATATGGAAGAAAATAACCTACAATACTATTCATAATTAGCTAGTCTTAAGGAAACCGACAGTGTTTTGAAAAGAATTTTGCCAAGTAGTCTGAGAAATGAAGCTGCTTTTGAACAGATCTGTGTAGTCTACAATTATTAGTGTCTAAAGGTACTGTTTAGGATGTGATATGTAAAAACTTCATTTTCATCCCTACAAATTACAATTACTACATGAAATTAAAACTCATGACAAAATCAAAAGGTTCTTTTTTATGATGATCAACTTTCCATGTGAGTGGAACAGTTAACTACCATAACTGTAGAATTTGAAGGTCAGTTGTCACATCATATTATTTAATGTTACTCTCCCAAAATTAATGTTTGGTGTGGTGTGATAGAAGATTGAGAGAAAAGGGCTATAATTTTTTGTAAAAAAATAATACTGTAAGGAGTGACATGCTGACAGAATATGTCTTGCTCCAAGTGGAAAATATTGAGGTGGTAAAAGGCCTTTTCTTCTAACTAGGTGGTGGCCCCCTTCATTACAGTAACTGTTTATGTGTGACTCTCATTAACTTCCAGAAACTTTGGATTGGCAGGGCTGGCTAATAATCTACTGTTGTTATTGGGGCAAAGCCTAAATAAAGTAAAAGGTACATGATTACTAATTGATTATTAATTATTTTTACCATTATTTTTCATGCATTAACCAATTACAGAAAAGACAGCAACTAAACAATTGAGTTATAAAAAGTTTACAAGTGGATAAAAAATGAATTTTTGTCCCTGTTCTTTGAGCTGAAACAGCTTTCTTTCACTTACTATTTTTTTAACATCTATAAATACGAAATTAATCAAAAACAAAATCTAGTACCAATTTTCTGGCAAAGTGTTTTAGAGCCTGCTAATTGTATGAAATTTCTAACTTAAAGGTAATTAGTTACCACTGCACATTGTTCTGTAATAGATCCAACACAGTCTTTGATGTTTTTTCTTGTTCCCGTCCCAACCACCAATACCAAATTTTCTTTTGCACTCTACACACTAAATAATCGTTTTTTTAAAACAAAAACTGACATATAGACTAGTCTAGTTCTTAGAATACAAATTATGTATTTACAGTTTATACAATTTATGTGATCAAGGAAGAAAGTGCTATTGCTTTATTATATTATGTTACATTTCTGAAAGCAACTTAAATATGTACTTCACATAGGATTTTCTACAATCCTTTAAAAAATAAGAGATTAAAAATGTTGATATTAAAAATATCCCAACCAAACTTTAAAAATTCTACTCTCACTAGTTTTAGAGGAAAAATAAAATAAAATCCATCTTATATACAAAACTTTGCTTCATTTTCATATTTTTATAGATATATAATATGTACAATGTATTAATATAACAGAACAATGCCAAATTTACAGTATAGTAAGAACACATAAAATTGTTCAATGTTTTTAATTTTAAACATGGCCAATAAATACAAGACATATACAATTTAAGTCATCATTAGTTTAAAATTTACTGCATTATAACTGATACATGTTAAAATTCTATTCATAGAAACGGCAACATACATAGTTATTTAAACTGAAATTTGGTATCTTTAACATTGTTACTAAATAAAAGTGACAAATGGTTTGGCCTTATGCAACTACAGTATCAGCATATTTTAACCAAAGCTGTCATTCTTGCAGGAGGCAAACGAATTGTAGCTATATTTAATAAATGGTGAAATATTAAAATTTCTAATTTTAATTATTTATAAAAATTAATTTAATTTTTACATTTTTGCAAACTTATTTAAAAATAATTATTGTTGATAAATTATTAAAAAGTAAAAAAATGAAAACAATTATTGGTGATAAATTTTTACAATATCATCTCTATTAGACACTTTTAATCGATGATCAATGTAAGAGTAGTCTTAACAGTTTCAATTATTTTTTTCATTTAACTGAAAATAAAATCAAATTGTAATCAATTTTTACCTTTATTTTAAGAGTGAATAAAATTTTACCAATATGATAATAACATAATTAAATTTTAACGTTAATCTTTTCAAATACTTACACCCGTACTATTATAAAAATTAATAACAAGAGTGTTGTTTATCGTTGTTATAAATATTATTTACTGTTATAATAACAGCTAATAATAATAATAATCACATTTCTTATTCATCTAGAATAAATTATAAAAATGTCACATAAAATAAATACTTTACAAAATTTAATCAAATTTGTAAATATAAATAAATCATTTTAAAGGATATATAATCCAAAAAGTATGTAAATAAGTATGAAAAAGTATTTAAACAGTTTTCCTTATTCAACCTGTTATACTGTTTTCATAAGTGATAACTCATTTCTAAACATACTGTTTATCATCAGATCAAACAGCTCAATGAAATCTTCAACACATAAGACTTGAATAATAAGTAGGATTAAAAAAACTTAATAATTGGTATATATGTGCCTATATGATTACAATATGATGAATTTAAAAGAAACTATGTAGCATCTATGAAAGAATGGATCTATGTTTTATCTTTTATCTATTTATAAAAAAGAAAGAGAACAAAAAGTGGACAGTTAATATTTAAATAAATTGGGCTATATATTAAGAAGAATCAAATCTGAAATACAAGAATATGAATATGTATATATACTTTTTCTTGTATAATAATAAAAAATCAAATAAAGTTATTTAAATACAAGAATTATTTATTAATTTGTTTTCAAAGCTTTTCATTGATAAACAGTACCAACATTATCAGGAATGAATAATACAATAATGCAAGATATAAAACATATGTTAAATTAGAAATAGAATTGTTGCTAAATTTATACAAATTGCCAAGTTCGTTTTATTGCCGTAACATTATAGCCATTGAATATAGTCTATATATTTCGTGAGGTTTTCATTTTTTTATGTCTGTAATAAATGTCACCTGATTATAATGCTATGATTCACCACATATTTAGAACACATGGTCATACGTGAGATAGTGGCAAATGTTTTTAATGTTACGAAACAATAAATTTTCTGTGAAAAATTACATGAAGTGGTGAAAATTTAAAGGCAATTGCAATTGAATTAAGTTATATTCTTTTGATGATGCCAAATATGTTACGGAAGTAAGCATAATTGTTTTTGCAAAAAATATTTATTTTATCTCTAATCAAACAATTTATTTATTGTTCTACTTCGTTTGTTGTTGTATAAGTTGTTTAGAATGTTATTAATGTCTTAATATGAAGAAGTGTGTCCGATTTATAGATACATATGTTTTTTAATCTATTCTGCTTGGTAAAAATTAAAGGTCTAACTATTTTAATTGAAATCAATAGAAAAATTATAGGAATGGTTACCTAAAAATATCCTACTGTTACTTATATATGCACAGACTATTCAGTTGAAATAAAGTATTTTCAAAGATTTATTAGAAAGTTAAATGTGTAACAGTACTTAATAAATTTTTTGAGCACAGTGGATTATTTTTTTCACTAAACAAATAAAACCCACTAACCATGATACACAAATCTTTATTTTACTACAATTACTTTATATACATTTCGATTACATGGTAATCATCTTCAGAAGTACTCCTAATTGTCTATAATATTGTTATGAGTATTGTTGTTGAGTAGTGCTGAAGATGATTTAAATGTAATCAAAACATAAATAAAGTAATTGTAGTAAAATAAAGATTTTTGTATTATGGTTAGTGTGTTTTATTTATTTAGTGTAACAGACAGCAAAATTATAATATTGTATAAATGCTTACAAGTATGATTAATTCTAAAAATAACTTATTCTACAAAAATACAATTACTCTAAATCACAGGATAATATCAGTAATAAAACTTTACAAAACTCTACTTTGCTTAATTAACTGAACTTTATTCTCCCCATATTTAAGGAGATATAAATTGTGATAAAAATGTGAATTTTAAAGAAAAAATGTAAATATACGTGATATCAACAAATTTATACATATTAATAAAGTTTTAATTTTAATCGACTTGAATTAACCATTGCATTTGATACACAATAACATATTAAATAGAATAGGTAAAAAAATAGAATCCTTTATGTCATTAATATTTACAAACAAATCCCTTTAGTTAAAACTGTATTGGAGGTTATTTACTAGAAGCTATGTTACAAATGTATAGAACTGTCACATGTTACAAATGTATAGAACTGTTTTTTTAAAGAAAATTTCATTTTTACATTTGATTTCTTGTTTTATTTATAATTTCATTGGGGACTTTTATAAACTCGTAGTAGGACATTTTCTGATAGCGTTCTCAAAAAATGATTTCTTGTTTTATTTATAATTTCATTGGGGACTTTTAAAAACTTGTAGTAGGACATTTTCTGACAGCGTTCTCTAAAAACCCGTATTTATAAAGATATACTCTAGTCTTATACTCAATAATAGTAACTACTAACACCCCCTATTTTATAATAATAATAAATTGTACAAATTAATATATAGAAAAAATGTATTGATTATGTAAAAATTTTGTGAACAATTTTCAAGTTTTACATATTAGTTGCGTAATATTTTATGATTGGCCATAACCTCATTTTGTTTTTTTTTGCCAGGAAATCAAATTTAATTAAACTGTTAATAGTAATTTCTTATCTATGATCAATAATTTCATTTACTTTCTTTTTATAATTCACTTTTAAAATAATACACCATAATTTTGCCTATTTTCATAAAATTGGTGTTTAGCAATAAAATAGTTTGATGATATAACTAGATAAGAATAAATTAATGGATGGTTGGAGTATTATAATTGATAAAACTGAATATTTTAATGGATAATGATGAACTGGATCTGAACATGACAATTTGAAAAATCTTCAACAAAATATTTCATTTAAGTAAATTAAACATTTTTATTGCTTGGATGTTCTTTAATTTTCCTCAAACAAACATCCTGCATGTGATATAAGAACAGTTTTTTTGACTTATGATTAAATTTCTTTAACACTTTCAAATTTTAAACTATAAAAATCAACCATAATTCAATGATATGCCTGTCTTGGATTACATAAATATTTGTTTAGCTTTTAAAACAATTCAATAATTAGTTTTTTTTATTAAGAAACGTATATTTATTAAAAATATTAAGTTGTCCTTAGCCATTTAAAACACAAAATTATTTAACATCATTGCATTTTCTTCTTTAAGTGACCGATTCTCATTAAAACTGACTTATTGAATTAAATTATAACAGTAACTCTTGCCATTCAAGACTATATTTATTATAAAGCAAAAAAAAAAAAAAAAAATCATTGAGTAAAGAGTAGTTGTCTTTGTTTAATCAGTGTGAACAATATGCTAAAATAATTTAATTATCTAATCTCCTGAAAACAATGTTTAAAACAGTCATGTTTGACTTGGTTTTAATCATGGCTATTGGGTTTTTAAAATGTTGACATAGTAATATTAAATATAAAGTCAATTCCAGTCTAATGAACTATTTCTGTCAGGGAAGAGTTACATTGTAGTTCTCTGACACTTCTGTCATGTAAATAAGTCAGCTGGGACTAGCTAATGGACAACAAAATTGGAATCTTCTAACAAATTTTAATTGGTGTTAAGTTTATAAGGAAGAAAGGTACTTCACATTAGTAAAATTTCCAATTGTACAACAGTCATCAATTGATTAATTGAAATAGATAATTATTTAAATTTAGGTAATAATATTTCTTTTTACCTGACTATATAATTAGGCCTATATAGAAATTGGCGAGAGTAAAGATTTGAAAGGACTGAAAAGAAAGTGGGAAGACGATTAGAAGAAAATTACATTGATTAGAGCTGTTTGCATTATTGACCATTAAAATATGTTAACATTTATAAAAGTCAGTTTTATTTGGTCTTAAAAATTTTATAACATTTAAGCAAGAAAAATGTTTTAAGATATCTAAATATATTTCAAAAGGAATTTTAAAAATGTAGAAAAGTCCCTGAATTGAATAAAGTATCAATTATATATAATTGGATCTAGTTGTAACATAGAAACAAACTTTAAATATAAACATGGGAAAGGAAACAGTTGATGTTAGCAGTTTATTAAAATTATTGAACAGCCTAAAGAATAATTAATAAAGTTAAACATTCTAAACTTTGGCAAAACTTAACAATAAACTAGTAGAAATAATTTAGAATAATACTATCCATAGAGATTAAGAGAAAAATGTTATACTCTGTCATAATAAAAAAGAGATCAAAATATTATTTTAATAAATTTGAGTTGAATAATTAATTGGTATAAAATAATTAAGAAAGATGAAAATAATAAGCACAGGCATAAAGAGAATAGATTTTGTATTCCTCATACACTGAACTAAGGTTCCTTATTAAATTTATTAACATTCATAAACCCATCCCCAGAAATAAAATATATAATTTTTAAGAATAGAAAAATCTAAAAAATCAGAATGCTTAAAATAATTACAATAAATTTATTATACACGCACTCACGCACACACACACACACACACACACACACACACACTCACTCACACACACACTATTGACACATATAGTCTCTTGACAAATTATGATGAAAGGCATTATGAATGGTTAAGGACAGAAATAGATATAAAATAATAAATATATGAGATGCTGAGTGAAATAGTAAAGTAGACAAATTTGGAGAAAGTTGGGTTTGGATTAAAAAAACCTATACATTGATAAAAAAACCATTATTGAAAAAAAATATAATTATAAGTTTTTAAATAAATCAAAAGAGTATACACAAAATACTCAAATTTATGCAATATACAAATTCACTATTTCGGTTTTTGTCAACAATTTACAACAGTAAATATCAATTAGAAAGGAAATCGATTGTTTTAAAACCTTTGAAGCCATATTTAGGAGTAAAGAACAACATTAATGATTTGCATATAACTTTATGCTATATCATTAACACCAGCCCAGCTTAAGGGCTGTTTTCTTACACCTCCAATAGGCTATAAATATACAAGTTGATACAAGAAAAATTATTACAGTAGAACCTCGATATTTTGGACCTCATTATTACAAATCTCTGCATAATCCGGACCGGTTTTGTGGTATTTTTTTGACTTTTTAAAAATAATTTTCGAAGTTAAAATTGTAATTATTGATGTTAAAATATTAGTTCTGGGCATAATACTGTACGTTTATAAGCCTTACAGTCAGGTTCATACCGTAAAAGTACTTGTCGTTTTATATTCTAATCTTGGCTAGCCGCTATTTACAGCATAGTGTGTAAATGCAGCCGTAATATGTGATACGGTGCAGTATTGAGATGAGTGCATTGACGCAACGACCACTTGTCTATGTACAGATGATGAGAGTGGGAATCAACCAAATATTCTAAGTCATGTTGAAGCATTATCCCATTTAGGTGACCTAATAGTTTATTTTGAACGTCAGAAGGAAACAACCTCAACTGAGCTAATGTTGAAGCGGATGTGTGATAGAGCAGTTTGCAAATGCTACACAAAACTAACACAGTGGAGCATCAGAGCCTTCTTTTCGATTTTACATACCTCGATTCCTGCGCTTTCAGCGTTTACACATTGCTCAGCAAAATATCTGTCACCACTCATTAGTATGTAATCTCAGTTATAATGCCGGCACTATAACTACTTATTGGGTTGGTAATTATGGTATTTAAAATTGGGAATCGATATCTTAGTATCAAATTCGGTAAAATTTTGGAATATTAATATGGTGTTTTATTAAGAGTCCAACATCATTCGTACTACATAAAGGTGATTTTCTGTAAGTATATGTTTTATTTCCCTGTTTTTTAGGCATTTTCTGGTTAATTCGGATCGGCTCAGTTACTCCAAATTATCGAGGTTCTACTGTACTAAAGTTATACACATTTTTATAGTTAACTTTTCGAATTTGAGGACTAAGGCACATACCATACTTGTGGACAAGGTTTCTAATACCCTCTTCATAACATATTGCAGCTAATGGATTTAATTGAGATGTCTTATTTAAGCTTCTTGTTGGTTAGGAATATCTGCCACTTCTTCAGTTCAGGGAAAAGATTAAAGTAATTTTGTACTAGATTGGGACACTATAGTAGATGACTGAAAATCTTTTGTTGAAATAAATTACTTTATGAGGTGTTGGGTTGTATAAGTGCTGCAAGGACATGCTTTTCTATAGATCAGCTCAGCAAACACTGATGTCTTGAACTTGACAGTGACAAAGTTTGTCGTCTAGGAGACAATAGACACCATCCACCTGCTGTTTGTAAAGGAAAAGTTAAGATATATTGAATTCAGGAATTGTTCTGATTTATGACCCGTCTTCACAGAGCTTTTGTGACGCAACAGTTTTTTAATATTTTCAACCACCAGCTATAAAGTTCTAACTTGTTGTATTTCCCTTTTTTCTCTGAACTGAAAAACTGGCTAGGATAGCAGTGTTCCTAAACATAAGAGAAGTGCTTTAAGAAAACACCATGACTCATTTAAACTCATTGGCAGCAACATTTCATATAAAAGGTATTAAGAGATTGTCCAAAGAAACAACAAATGTCTTAATTGTCAAGACGCTTAAGTCAAAAAGTAACCCTAAGTATACAACTTTTAAATTCTATTATTTTTAATTTATGACCTATTGGAGGTAGAAAAAACTATTAATATATAAAAAAATTTGATTTAGAAAACTCTGTTAAATTATAATATTAATTAATTTTTAACCTTAAACTTAAAAATATACAGTATTTTTATAAAGAGATTGTAATATTAAACATGATTTACAAAACTGTACATTTCGTCTTATTGGACATAGTGATCAAAACTGTGCTGCATTCAAAGGAATGGTTTATGATGCATTTAGTCTGGTAGTATAACAGTCAGCGTTAGCCATCTGATAAAGGTCTAAAAAATAGTGCAGAAACAGCAAATATAAGGAACACAACACCACCGATTATTGTCACTGAAACAAAAATGTTCACAATTTCATTAACTGACAGTCTTTTATAGGTAAAAGAACTAAGATTATTTATAGATTAATTGAAAATTTTTAATTTGTTTTCCCCTAAAAGTAAAAATTAAAACAGGTTTTTCAAATACAGACAGTAGAAACTCTATACAATAGAGTTTATACACCATTGTATTTTTACACATAATACTTGTAATATTATACCATTCAAGGCCACTAGTTGTGTTAACACATTTAACAATTCATTTTGCCTCAAAAATTACAAAACTAATATTATTTTTTACAATGAAACGTACACTAACTCAAAATAACTACATTTATTATATCAGATGACTTTCAATAGTAAATTCCTCATCCTCAGTCATCACACTTTAAAAATTCTAAAGTTATTATGGTTACTTAATTTCATAAGATAAGTTCAAACCTTCTTTAAAATATTATTTTTTCTTTGCATTTAGAATTGGACTATTATCAGCTAACTATTAAACAAACACTCCTGGACTAGGTTGTTCTGGAATTCACTATATAAACTAATAAAAAAATGTAATAGAAATAATACATAGTAGTGCCTAAATAATCTGGCAGATAGGGGACCAAAGCGTTGCCTGATTACATGATTACAGAAAGTCTAACCCTGATATACTCGGTGATTTATACACGGTTGCATTGTTTGGTATCTGCTAACTGCATGATATTGTAAATTACACAATTAATTTCTTGGTTAACACAAATCAATTTTCTACATATGCAAAAAAAATTCAGTCCTTTTACAAATACTTATTATGGACATCAGACCGTAGGAGTCACATGACCCTGGACATCCACAGCAAGAACCAAGTAAGTACAAAAAAAATGTTGTCCTGGCTACAAATAAATACACACTCGCACCCACTCATTGCCTCTGGTATTACCTTAGTTTATGTATAACGTCATATTACCCACTTGAAATAAAAACATACCACTTGTTTTATTAAGGTGGTATAAAACAATATTTACTCACATTCTCAAAATGACTGACAAAGTACACATACTAAAAAATGGCAGATACAAGATATCTTTTTACAACATTAGATTGATGTTATCTGAAGAACACTTGCTTCTAAGCCAATGACGGAAGTAATAACTGCATCAAATACATGCGGAAATGTAAAAACTGTAGACTTTGCCATAAAGAAATGCATAAAATATAGACATTTAGTGTATTATTCCTGTCACATTAAACCAACACTTTGTGCTATAAAATAATTCTACAATTCCAGCAGCTAAGAAAATATAAATAAGAAAGGGTTGTATATATTGCTAACACTTTATATTCCTATATTTACTATTTAAAAAAATTTCATGAGACATTTTTTTATTACATAAAAAAATTTATGTTTATTATAGTGGTGTGCTCATGGACCATGCCACCCTGAGTAGTCAAATTAAAAAAATGCACTAAATGTCCCCAAAGGGGACTTATTTGCATAAAATTGCCAAATATCACCAAATTATGTCTTCTGTGTAACATGGGTAGGTTTTTAATGCAAAAATACATTTTAGCTTCTAGAGCTCTTTTCATGTTTTATAGAACCACATACGTAGTGTTAATATTATATTATGTTATAAGTCTAGAAAGTAGGTGTCTGCTGGTGAATGTGGTGGTTTCCAGAGTTGACTCCGGAGATAGGTTAGCGATATTTTTATCATACTACAGTACAGTTTCGGTAATCCGGACAGCCCAAAATTTTTGTTTAGTTATAGTATTTTACAGTGCACAATCAGTCTGCCGTCCACAAAAATATGTATTTTTATACGTCTATATTTGTTATTTTTCAAAGGGGTTTTCCTACTCTAATAGACAAATAATATAATTTATTCATTAAAATATGAATTTACCATATTATTTGTTTCTTTTGCCTATTAAAGTAGGAAAAGCTTCTTTGAAAAAATATATTCACATTAGATCTCCCAACACTACAACGCACGTGACAGAGACATCTTGCAATAAATGAAAGATAAAGGACCGCTGACTAAACGGATAGACAGTCTATCTGTCTGAAACGGATAGACAGTCTATCTGTCTGGCGTCAGGTCAGTTGTGTTGTCGGACGGATGCCACTATTATTGCTTTTTGCAAGATATCTGCTCAGTTGTCATTAATTACTAGTGCGATATTGATCTGTGTTTTTTATTTACGTCTCGTTCATTGTTCAGTGAAAATGGCGACTAAACGTAAGTCAGTGACAGTGAAAATGGAATAAAAACTCCAAGCTTTGTTTCATATTGATGGAAGTGAGTCGCTTACTAACATTGCAAAAGAGTTAGGTGTGGGAAAACAAACTGTTTCCGATTGGGAAAAAAGCGACAGGAAATTGAAGATTTTTGTGCATAAATGGTTAGTAAAGACAGTTTAGGCGGCAGAAGCACTTTAAAAAAACCAAAAATTGAAACCCTAGATGATGCTTTGTATGTTTGGTTCTCCCAACAACGGGAACAGGGTGTTCCATTATCGGGTGTAAATTTGCAAACGATCGCGCTGAAACTGAATAAAAAGTTGAAAGGAGACCCTAATTTTACCCAGTGTGGGTTGGCTGTCATGGTGGAAGGAACGACACGGCATCCGTCAACTCGGAATAAGTGGTGAAATTTTGTCAGGTGAAAGTGATGTCAGTGAAAAATTCAAAGACAAATTTGGCAAGTTTCTCAGAGATGAAAACTTACAACCTTGTCAGGTGTTCAACGCTGATAAAACCCGATTAAATTATAAAATGTTCCCAAAAAAAATTTAGCTTCCAAATTAGATTCAGTAGCAAAAGGCCATAAAGTTAAGAAAGAATGTATGACTTTGCTGCCTTGCAATAATGCTTCTGGCGATCTAAAATTTCCACTGTTGGTGATAGGGAAATCCGCAAAGCCTAGGGTTTTTAAAAATGTAAATTTAAGTGTTCTACCGGCCCAATACAAGTTCCAAAAATCAGCGTAGATGAACAGTCAAATTTTTAAGGACTGGTTTTTTGAAAACTTTGTTCCAACAACAGAAAAGTTTTTAAAAGAGAAAAAACTCCCTCGTAAAGCGGTTTTACTAACTGATAATGCCTCATGCCACCCAAATGAAGAAGAATTGTGTCATGGTGACATTTTTGTTAAATTTCTTCCTCCTAACATCACGGCTCTTATTCAGCCGATGGACCAGGGCGTGATAAAGGTGATAAAACGGGGATATAGGAAAAAGTTAATTTTATCGCTTTTGGAACAGCAAGAAGCAGATCCAGCTACACAATTTATTGAAATTCTTAAAAAAGTGACTATAAAGGATGTCATTTATATGGCTGCATAATCGTGGGAGGAAATTCAACCATCTACATTCCAAAAGAGCTGGAAAAAATTGTGGCCTGAAATGCTACAGGAAAGTGAAAAAACCGACAGTCAACCTACTAATGATGATGCTGAATTTGTTCAGATTTTTCAACAATTGGAGGGTTGTGCCGAGTTAAAAGACACTGATATTTCCGAGTGGATTATCAGTGATAATGACATTGGTTATCAAGTGCTCAACGGGGACGAAATCGTCGCGGTGTGCACTGCAAATGCAGAAAATGACAGCTTGAAAGAGAAAGACTACACAGACGAACCGGTCAGCCCAACTCATGATGGGGTGGCTGCAATGCTGGAGGGGTTGATGACCTACTTTGAGAAACAAAGTGATATGTCAACTGCGGAGTTACTGACCTTGAAACGCCTACGAGATCGTACTGTGAAACGACATCATTCATCGTTAAAACAAAAGAACATTACAGACTTTTTTCACTAAGTTTTTTAAAGTTTATTTTTGTTTCAGTTTTATTTTTGTTTGAGTTTTTTGTGCGTTTATACAGTATAGTGTAAATAACTTTATGTGAATACATTTATTCAACGAGAAAGATGCTTTGATATTTATTCATGTCATACCTTTTCTGTTAAAATTACAGGATTGTTTGCTAAATAAGCTATGAAATACTGTACTGTAAGCTATATTTAGGCCTCAATTTCACTAAAACTACAATTTCAATATGTTTCCCCGTCTAAAACACATATTGTATGCATTTGTTTGGCTTTTTCCGTCTAATCCGGACTTTCTTTGATCCGGACAGGGTCCAGTCCCATCAAGTCTGGATTAGTAAGCCTGTACTGTACTCTAAAAAATTAAAATTTGTCACTCTGTCTTTATTCTTTGTTAAATGTAATATGAAAAGTACAGTTTTCATTAAGACATATATCTATTTCTCTTCTTTAAAGTGTAATTAGAATTATGTATATTTTTTGGTGATATAGTTGTTTTAGTACAATTAACAGTAATAGTTTTTCGTTTGAAATGCCACTTGTAGACATAGTTGAGTCATTGAACACCTTTTTTGACAGTGGAAATATGCCACACAATTTATCCCTCAGCCTCATGCGAAGACTTATGGCTGCCATGTTTCTTTAGGATCAGCAAGTTCCCTCCACCTTCCGCTAACATTGATGCCGTTGTCCTTCTTAAGGCATGTCCCATACATTTGTTTGGATTTTTCAACTTTTAAACTTTTGCAATTTGTTTAGGCACATTGGCAGTTTTTTTGAAAATACACTTGCCATTCTGGTAGCCTATGAATACTTTTTTATAACTTTTGATATTACTAGGTTGTAATACAGCATATTTGTGGTACAAATCACATGTTTGGAAGCGTTGCCTTCATAAATAATCGTAACATGGTTTTGTGGTAAAACGAAGGTGTACCAAAAAAATGACCATTGCCTTCAATGACATCAACTCATGTAAACAAGTTTAAAAATTTCATTTACAATTTGAAACTTGTAATTGCACAGTTCACAGAACAACATGTAATCTATTTCATACCTATTACTTGATTTCTCAGGCAATAACTGGGGAAAAACCTCCTTGGCTTCTATTAAATCTTCATCTTCGGAAGCCATATTGTATTTTTCGTCAAAATGCATTTTCTTATTTAATCACCACAAACCTATTTATAGAATCTCACTGTTGAGGTTATAAATTTGTTTGTTATTTTGTTATAAACAATCCCATTTAAAAACAGCTGGAACCTGATAATTGTTCTTTACAGTACAATATCATGTAAGGAAATGTTATTGTTTATTAATTCTGCAACTATCGGTTTACTAAACTAAATCCATATGTGGAAAGTGTTAATTGAAATAATATGATAAAACTGAATATTACAACCGGGGGGGGGGGGGGGGGTAGATACTTGTAATATAAAGATTTTTCTAGTGCAAGGAAAAATATTCAACTTCAATTACATCTTTTAATGTCTTTTAATGAAATAAATAATTTGTTCGGACTTTACCTGTTCTCACAGATATTCTTTGTGCAACAAATCTTCCTCCTAATACTGCAATGCCTGTGCATATTGAATGGCCAATAATTCCACCTAGCATCACACCATAAATTTCCTGCAACAAATAATGGTAATAAATATAAAGCTTGCTTGTAAAACTGTAAACAAGTTGTAGACATACATACGAGGTGTTAAAAAAAATAATGGGAACTTTTCAATTCCAAGTATGTTAGTCCAATTAGCACATTTTTTTGTTATGTAGGTACACTAGTGTTACATTCCCAGCTGTTAAGAAAATGTATTTTGTTTGATCTGGTATTGTTTAATTATTAATAATAAGTTTGTATTTAATTTGCATTAAAAGCAGTAAAGTTTTTGACTACTGTCTATTCATGGCACAATTTCCAAAACCTACCAGTACATATTATATTCCAAAACTTTGTTGCACTTGATTCAAATCTTTAGAAGGGAAATTTAATGGAAATTCTCAACCACATTTTTTTTTGATCAAATAATAAATGGATGATCAAATTTAGATGCAATTAACTTTTTGAACAGCTGACAAAGAAATAAATGTCTAATATGAATAATAGTGGTTTTAAAGTATACAGGAAACAAATTACCAATTAAAACTTCGGTTAATTGTATTTCTGAAATTTCTGATATTCTTTTTTAATATGCTGCTTAATATCTTCTGCAGGATGTATATCACTGAATATCATAAATGGTACAATTGGTATACTTCAATTGTTTTAAAAGGTTGACCAAAATATGTTTATAAAACTCTATTTATATTTTGTACATTTTATAAAATGACCACTTATTTCAAGTGGTACTATATATAAGTGTGTGTGTATAATTGCCTTTGTATTCATATTATAAACAACTGAGATGACAGCAAAGGTCTTTTGAATCCAAAACTTATTATTTTAAATAAAAAAAGTTATTCCAAAATTTTCAAGAGTAAAATTAATAGGTTTTGACAACAATCTACATTTTCTGAAACTTTTATAAATTCACCATTAGTAAGATTAGTGATTTCTGAGAATAAAAAATGGTATTGCATATTGGGTCTCATACAGCATTTTTTACCAAAATAGTAAAAAAAAAAAACATATACCAATTCTAATGTAATTCCCTGTCTCAGGCTGAGAATATATATGTTTCTACCATATATACAGGGTTTAAACAATAAGTATCGGGACTGGTTCGCTGTATCCTGAACAGAGCGGTAGAGGAGGTCCAACCGGTCGGCCTCGGTAGAGGGGTCCCTCACCATTCAGACGCACTTTAATTCAGTCATCTGCGGGGATGCATTGAAATAGGAGGTGATTTTTTGTGATATATGATTTTTTATGGTGTCGCACCAGCATGGAGCGGACCATCGAGCAACACTACGCTGTGAAGTTTTGCTTTAAACTCGGGAAGTCCACGTCCGAAACCCTTGAAGTCATTAAACAGGCCATTGGAGATGTTGCCTTAAGCCACACTAGTGTTTTGAGTGACACAAAATGTTTCCCAGGCGTTTAACCATCGCCCTTATTTGTGACGAGATCGGCCTATCAGTCGGAACCGTCCACCATTGTAATAGAGGATCTTGTAATAAAAAAGTATGCGCGACTTTGGTGACAAATGTCTTGAGAGGAACAAAATCTGTCGCGGGTGAAAAGTTCACAAGAAGGTTTGGACTGCGTCCAGGAAGATAAAGATTTTCTCAACAACGTTATTACCGGTGATGAATCGTGAGTGTTCCAGTATGACCAGAAAACAAAATGTTGAAGTTCAGAATGGGTCTCAGTGTCCGAAAAAAGACTCGGATGTCAAATTCGAAAAGCAAAACCATGCTGATAGAGAAAGTGGACCAACAGAAAGAAATACAATAATGCTAAGAATTGGAGAAGCCTTTAATACTAAGTGTGCCAAGTATCATTAAATATCATAGAGCATCATTAAAATCTTTCTGTAGTTCAATCCTTTTAGGTACCCTAGTGGATTGGTAGTTTTAGTGGTGAAAACCAATCCGCACCTATGTTTTTAATTGTTTATTTACCTTTTTTTCAAAAAAATTCTCTTAGTTTCCGACTAAGGTATTCACATTACTAAAACTAGACATTTATTTGGAAAAATAAGATGATTCCCTTGACATAAAAACTATGTAGTGTGAGTAGCTATTATTATATAACAGATGTATATAACTACGAGGTACCCAGATCTCATAGATATTGCAAAAAAATATATATTGCCTGGTTAGGTAAAAAGTCCTATTTATATCTTGAATAGGTAATCTTTCCATTCTTTATCAATGAAAGACAGGGTCATATATTATTCATTGAATAACATTTACCTTATAGTAAGTTGATTATTTGATCAAAAAATTAAAAAAATTTTAAATCTGGTTCAAATTATAAGACATTTCTTTGTCTGTTCGTGTAGACGAAATGTACAAGGAGGCACAGGCCTGGATCCCATGAGCTTGTAGAGCACCAAACTGGTAGTAAAGCGGAGTAAAATAGGCCTAAAGTTATTCTAAAGTCTAAAGTTGGCATTCTAATTTAATAGCTAAAAAAGCATCATTTTTGAGTTTAACCCCATGGCACCAAATTTTGTTTTTATGGTACTGCAAAATAATAGGAGTACATCAAATCTTAATCTTTTTTTAAGTTTTACATTTGTTTAATCTATACTTCCTTATCCTTTTTTGTACAAGGAGTGAAATAAGTAGACACCTTTCTGACCTAGGCAAAGAGATTTAAAAACCAACCTGGATATCAGACCCATAATCTTTCTCTATTGCTTCTTTTTTCTAGTTCCTTATTGTTTTACCCTTTTTAAACCTACTCCTCCTTATCTTTTTTTCTGTATGAAGATTTCCAGGTAGAGACCTTTCTATGACCTTGACAGACTGTGTCTTAATTTAGTTTGTGATACTGTAAACGGAAATAATCATTCTGTACTGAAAATGCCAGACCAAGGATAAAAATTCAATCTATATTTTTTCAGAGTCTTCATAGGCAATAACAGTCAAACTGACTGACTGCTGTGCTCCCTTAATTTTTTTTTTCATAATGATATAAAGAACTAGATACTTATAAAGTAAATACATAAATTATTTTTACTAATTAATGGTAAAATATGTTTCCACTCATTGTAAAAATATTGAATTAATACTTTTTTACTTATTTAAAATATAAATCAATATATTATTAAAAAGAACACATTGATTTCAGCCAAAGATGACAAACTAAATAATATAATAAAAGTAAAAGATTTAGCCTTTGATAAAGTCAAATAGTTTTTTTTTTTAAATTGTATTTCAAAGTTATTAGTACGAGTATGTTTCAATTTTATAAAACATTTATCATAAATATGTTTTATATAAATCAATGATACGAGTATAGCCATTGCTACAAAATAGGTTTTATTATGGTTCCACTTAAACCATAACCTACATTTTTCTGGTACAATAGCACCTTTAAAAGGTTACAAGTGTACTCCTGAAATACACATGTAACCATGAGGGCGCTAAGTGAATCAGCGAATTTGCCAATCAAAGTTTAAGTGAATTAAAAATAATGTTGTACTAAACAAATGGTGTGGGCATTGCTTACATAATATTTCATTAATATATATTTTTCATTAACATTATTATTTTATAATGTTTGTCTAGTTATATTGGAACTATCTCCTAGTATCTAATATCTTTAATAAAGAAATAGTGTTCAGTAATGAAAGTAAATTATTAACCTCTCTTGCAGCTAGTAGAATAGTTGTAAGTTGTGAGCGGTCACCCCATTCCGCTAAAAATGTAAGTGTGAAAGCCTGAAGAAATATTCTTGATACTGCTTTCAATATACTTTGGCGCTTTCTTTTACATCCAGTTTCCACATCAGTGGCTATTGATTCTTTCTCTATCTGTTGAAAATTATACAGGATTATTCATTGTCACTCATGGAAAAAAAAATTTTAAAGCACAAAAGGAAGAAAATTTTATTTTACAAATCTATTAGATTACCTTCTTTAAGATAATAATTAAATTTTCCATATTATGTTACCTGATGAATTTCGGTTTCAAAGAAATCCTTCTTAAAGGAGAAAGACTATCTACTTCGGTTTAAAAAACCTATCGAAATCACACGTGAAAATAAAAACTGTATCACATTGTAAGCAACATCCCCTACTAGTAGGGTTTGGGGGAGTAAGTTGAGGGAGAATCAAAGCATGACTATATTAAAAATTTAATATTTGGTATTCACTTTACTACTGCTAAAATAAAAACAAAGAAAATAACATAAGTAGTTGTTGTGTGAATGAAAGCCTTTAAACTTACTTGTTGATACGTTTCCAAACAATAATTTCATTGACAAAACTGATTCACTACTGACGGCGATCGCTTAAGGTTGCAGGCATATGATTTATGAGTATGAAGGGGGTTAAGATAAATGGGTTGTTTACTACATAAAGGAATAGGGTATTAGATTCAAAGTGTGTGTGTTGTCGTTTAAGATATGTTGTTTAGATGTTGTAAACAATATATCTTAAATACACACACACTTTGAATCTAATACCCTATTCAATTATACAGTAAACAACTTGTTTAACGAAAACCCCCCCCCCATACTCATAAATCATACGCCTGCAAAGTTGAGCGATTGCTGGCAGTAGCTGGTGGGTTTTGACAAAGAACGATTGTTTTGAAATGCTTCAGCAAGTAAGTTCAAAGGTTTTCACTCAGTTATGGAATAATTACTTATAATTTAATCAGTGAATTTAAGATGTTTAGAACAAGCAACTTTAACTTTGAAAAGAAAATAGTTGACTAGGAAGTCCAAGTGTAAAGATATTTTACTAAAAAATACTTGAACATATATATATATATATATATATATATATATATATTAGTACGTTACACTTGTCTATAGTAGCACCTACTTTTTTTGATTATTGAGGACAGGTGCTTTGGGAGATGTATCCCTTTGTCATCTTAGACTGTAACTGACCTCTTGATTGTTTTAGGTTAGGGTGGGGTGGGGTAGGAATATTATGTGTATTTTTAAAGAGTATTGGTGGTTATAAAGTCGAAAAGTGTATATGAGTTGTAATGTAGTTGGGTCTTAAGTAGTGCGTTGGGTGTAGTTTGAAATGTTTTGAATGCCTGATAGTGTTTCTCATTCAAGTACATATACTACCTGAAAAAATATGGGAACTAAGCATTTGTAAAAGTACAGGAAAGGAGCAAAGAAATATTACAACCTTGGCATGAAAACCTGGACCAGGGTGAAATGATTTATCAATACGGGATAAACTACATACTGTAGCTGTAGCGAAACTTGAGATAGAATTCTTTAAAATTCAGCTTGTTTTTGTAGACTTCAAAGTGTTTAAGAGTTTACTGAAGTGAATTCAATGTCCTAGATAATCAGTTAACTAATGACATGAACACAACCATCACTGAAACAAGTAAGGTAAGGAAGGCATGACCTTAGCTAAGAAATGAAATATTCAGAGGATGACATTTTCAATTTTGATGATACCAAATTATTCTTATAAGTTGATACCAGATACAACTACGAAGTTAAAACAAAAACTACTACGGTAGAAAGTTATAAGAAGTTAAAAAAAGGAAATAATTTTTTTGGTAGCAGCTAACAAGCTGAATAAAAAGGAGAATTAGAGTAATGAAGTTAAAAACCCTATAGTGTTTCAAAATGACAACTTTACAGGTTTTTGAAGAAGAGGTCAAAAAACAAGATGTTTAACTTAAAAGGTTTTGCTTCTGATCAACCGTTCAATACTCTTTAATTTCTGTCTTTCAAAAGACAGCACTTTGTTTTTATTAGCTAACGCAAAAAACAAATCACCAGTCCTTAAACCATTGCACCTAAATCTTCTCAAAAGTTCCAATAGTCATTACACTAAGGTGTTAATTTTTTTTTAAAATTTAATGGCAGTATCTTAGTCAACAAACTCTATTCTGGAATTACCATAAAAATCATGATATGCTTGAAAAGTAGTTTTAATCAAAAGCATACAGAAAGGTTACAAACAGGGAGGCTGGAAGATCAAGAATTATGAAAAGATAACCTTCCTAATACAGTAAACTCCCGATTATCCATGGAATAGAGTGGCCCGGCAACGTAGTTTAATGAATTCCCCGGATAATCCGCTATGAACAAAGAATACACAAGACGATCGATAATCGATTTATATAACACAAGTTACACAAATAATGACCCCGCTTAATGCGATTCACAAATAATCTTCAGAGGACAAAATAAATACAGAAAATAATTTAAAATGACGATGTAATTGACGGATTATAACATTTATATGTCTAACTATTTACAATACGTACGTAAGTATATGTCAAAAGTAAGTATGTATGTACATATGTAATTTCCTTTACAGAAAATACTTTCACTTTTTAACAAAAAAAAATCTGTCACTTTCATATGTTTTTTCGTGAGCATTGATTTAGCTTTAATGTGCGATTTAAGTTTCTTGAGAACCATTTTGTTGCACAGTGTCTACTTTTATCACGTGTGTCACAAAGCCATAAAGATCGATAATGTACATGACAGACATGGATAATGTGTATGTCACGTCCTAGACTATTTAGAGCCGAGATTAGCTGACATTTGTTTACAATCTTATGATACACATTAGGTTTTCGGGCGTCCAAGCATTTTGTCATTGTCTCTTATATACAGTAGTCTGCTCGCCCCTTTTATTTCGCTGGCCCGCATCGGGATGCTTCCCTTTCAATGTAAAAATTAGTACGTACATATTTACATATCTATTCCCTTCATCTTAACTTCTATTAAGCCTTATATGTATTTACGTCGTAATTCACTGTTTGGAAATTTAAACACATGAATCTGATTAGAATAAAAATTGGATATTTGTAAAACAATGGCAGACCCCGGTTAATCCGCCCACGGATAATCGGGAGTTTACTGTATTGTTTGGGTCAAACAATCCAAATATTGCAAGATTTTATTGCTGTAGACGACCTCACACTGACATTGGGACTATCTGATGAGGACATTCTCAAGACTGTTGTTGAGAACAAGGAGGACAAGGAGTGTATGTAATATATAACTTCAGCCTATATCTGAACCAGCTCTGACCACTCATTAGGAAGATATAAGTAGAACAGTAGAAAATACTCTAAGGGTACACACACAAATTATTTTTTGCCTCTGTAATTCTATGCTTTTGCCTCTACAAATGATGCAAAATACCCATAAATAAACAAGAGTAAAATCAGTGTAAACAAAATAAAATGTATAACATCCTCAAAGTTATATCCAAATGTTACAATGTAACTTTTTAAACAATATAAAGATTTGTTGTAAAATATCTGTAAATAAAGGTTTGCACTAGTGACTCTCAAGTGGTTACAAAATGTTTAGTCTTTATATATATTTCACTCAACAAAAATATTACATTAAGAAGTTTTGAATGAAAGTACAGTAGAGTCTCGATAATTCGATGTAGATGAGACAGAGTTCCCCTCAGATTACTGAAAACTTTGATTATACGGAAATACGTTCTTGAGCATTAAGAAAAATAGGAGTTGTAATAAACCCTAATACAGTACTATAATTAAGAATTCACAAAATAAGATTATAGAACTTTATATGAACATTTCATAGAGGCCCAACTCATTTTCTTTGAATACCATTATGGTACAGACATATCTTGAAAGCCCGACTCATTTACTTTGCTTACCGTATTGATAAAAACATTTCTTGGAAGCCGGACTAATTTTTTTTTTCATACCGTATTTATATAAACATATTTTGGAAGTCCGACTCATTTCCTTTGCATACCGTATTGATATAAACATATCTTGGAAGCCCGACTCATTTCCTTCGCATAACTTATTGTAATAAACATTTTTTGGAAGCCCGACTCATTTCTTATGCATACTGATTGGCTACAAATATTTCTTAGAAGACTCATAATTTTCTTTCAAGTAGATAAAAAAGGTTCAAAGAGAAACAGGCTCAAATTTAACAGAAGCTCGAAATATCGGGACTTGATTTTCGAGGCTCTACTGTATAATTATTTTTTTAAAATCTACTCACATCAAAAATTCATAATAAATACACAAAAACCTCTTTAACAATCTTTCTTTATTTTACCCTTATGTACATTTCAGTTACAAAGTAACCATCTTCAGAGGGATAACATACAATCACTAGTCTTTGTATGTTATCCCTTTGAGGATGGTTACGTGGTAACTGAAATGTATGTAAGGGTAAAATAAGAAAGTTTATATTTGTTGATTCCATCTTCGCGTGAGCTACTAGTTTTCACTAAACACTTGTGTAAATATTTACAAACTTTCCTATAGTAGCACTTACTTATATTTGATGAGGAAGGCCGTTTCAGGAGATGTGTTCCATTGTCAATTCAGACTGTAACTCTGACCAAGGAGTTATGGTCTTAGTTGACAGTGGGACACATCTCCCGAAACAGCCGTCCTCAACAAATATAAGTAAGTGCTACAATAGGCAAGTTTGTAAATATTTACAAGCGTTTAAAGAAAGTTTGTGGGTAAGAGGTTTTTGTGTATTTATTATTACATTCAACCACAGTATATTCCTAATAAATAGTAATGAAAACTACATTTTTATTTATCTATTAATTGTATACAACAAAAATTGTATAACATATAATTGTATTTGTTGATTCCATCTTTACGTGAGCTACTAGTTGTAATATTTGTAATAGTTGTATATATTTGTAATTTTTTTTAAGAAGTACATCTCTGGTAAACATTAGATATAACCATGCAGGTTGTACATCTTGAAGTTTTAAAAAAAAATTATATTTATTGATATCACTTGGCAAAACTACCACTACTTACTGATATTTTCAGTATGCTGAAAATATTAGTAAGTAGTGGTCATTTTGCCAAGTCATATCAATAAATGTAATAGGAAACTTTGAGGTTATCAGTATGAAACTATCAGTAAGTAGTGGTCGTTTTGCCAAGTCATATCAATAATAGAAAACTTTGTTATACTATTTTATTTGTGTTAAACAATTTATACCGTTTACTAAACTTACATGATTTTATAAATAATGTGTATGGCTTTAAATAGTTGTATTTTTTGTGATTTAAAAATGTTATATCACAGGATTTTTTTCATAATTACTTTACACACATGTTCAGCAAGTCATCACTATACTTCGTTCATTCTTTAAAATGTTACAAGTAATCAAATTGTTAAAGGAAATTGGATAGGTTGTGATTTATATAATTGTCACAAAACTACAGAAACAGAGTCATTTTTAAGAAACATTAATTTTAAGATACATTTTTAAACTACAATCATGTGATGAAATAAAGTTTTGTTTAAATAGTTGCTGATTACAAATCTTGTATGACAGTTGAAAATAATGTCTCACTCATGTTTTTATATTGTTTCTTCTTTTTTCTCACCTACGACATTTATCTTTTGAAATTTTGAAAATATACGAAATATTATAAACAATCTATTAACTTTAACATAAATGATTTATAAAATTATACATTTAAACACTATAAAAGAATAAAATAATTTAAAGAAATAGCTAATTAACACCTCCAAGCTATATATATATATATATATATATATATATATATATATATATATATATATATATATATAATATCAATATATAAATATAATTATCATATCAATAATGAGGTAAAGTACTACAAACCCAAATAAATAAAAAAAAAAAGATCTAACCTTTAAAAATATAAGAAATTAAATTACAGCAAAGCCCACTGGAAATTAATATGTAACATACCATCCAGTAAAATAGGATGAATCAAGCAAAATATTTGTCATGTAACTGATCCACTTTGTATTTAGTTAAGGGAATAAAAACAGAACTGCTAATTATGTCACATATTGAGTAATGACGCCAGATCACACAATAATTTGACATTAACTGTTCTGCTTCCAATAGGACCAGATAGTTTTATTTTAACTCTTGTTGAAGTTAAAGTAGGCAGAAAACAATATTTTTAAAACTTTATAGTGAAATAATACTTGATTCTACCTAAATATCTCTACAAGGATAAATATTTGGTAATTAATTGTGGATAAAATGAACATCTAGTTGTAAACATGATTTATTCAGGTTAAATTATTTCGCCATTATTTTCATTAAAATTATCTTTCAAAATATCTTTTTCAATTAAACGATTTGACAAGAAATATGGAAAATACAGTGGACTCACAAGAATACGATATTGTGTACAAGAGATTTAAATTTAGCAAAAAAATAAATAAAACTCAACTCTCATTCAAGTTAAAATAATAAATTTTCATTTAAAATAAAAATTTTCATGACAACCGAAATAAAAAATTTCTCTCTAACAAATGATCATACTAATCAGATATATAACACTGTAAACTTGAGTATTTTTGTGTGTGAAGTATTACATAATGCACACATTCATGAAAAAGCATGATAATCATAAACTTTTCAGTTTCTGTAAACCCTTCATACTCCATCTGTAATGGTTATCTAATAATAATTTGCATACTTTTGTAATCAATAATGCACATGCTATTAAATTAAAGTTTAGCTTTTGGTTAAAATTAAATACATAAATGTGAATAAATTTAGAACTTTTGCAAATTGTTCTATTTACCATAGTTCAATCAATGCCAATAATAAAGTTTAAAGTGTTATTTCATTGCAGGTTTCATTTTAATCAGAATAGAAACTTTACTCAATTTTATAAATAAAGACGTCAAAGTTATTACAATAAAGGCAGAAAGTTATAAAAAAATTTCACAATCTGTGTTACCACCTAACCAGTTTGAATTGGTAATGAGACTGCAAAGTAAATTACCCAGACTCTACAATATACTCAGTATACATCAAGAACCACTATGATTAAAATACAGTGTTTGATTAACGTTACTGAATTCAATTCATTGCAAAAAACTATGCTTGTTAGACCTCTCATAACAACTCTACTGAATCAGGTTAAACCTGAGTAGTTTTTTTTATGTTACAACTGGATCTTTTTTGGTCCTCACAATAGACTTTATGATTTTTCAAGGAAAGGTGTGACCAGGTACTTTGTAAGGTTCTCCTGGTAGATTTAAAGTTGGTATTTTATTCTAGGACAGTTCTCTATCCATTTATTTTTAAAAATGACAGGTCACTTATCATTCATTTCAACCCTATTAGAAAAAATTCACAAATTGGTACAAAAACAATTTTTTATGACGATTTAGCTATTTCTTTAACAATTTTGTTTTCAGATATACCACAAGTGAAGGAATTCTCTGTGTAATATTGTGCTCCTCCTCTCTATGCAATTTGGGCGGTATGAGTTTGTCTCTTCTTTTATAAGTGCATTCCTCTAGGTTTTATTCCTCGTATAGCTTAAAGAGAACATCGAGTACAAGCGTACAAAACTTTTGATTTTTTATGAGACTGTCAATTGAGTGAGCTCTTAGACTCTGCTTTGGAGGTGACAGACATACTTAGCTCTTTTCAAGACTCGTGACTTGAAAAAAGACAGAAATATTTTGATTGTAACATGAAAGAAAAGAGAAATATCTTTACAACATTAAGTTTTTATCAAGTACTTGTTTGGAATTAAGAATTATTTACATTAATATTGTTTTTCTTAGATTTCAGTTCTTATGGTTGATTAAATCCATCTCCAATACTGTTTTAGTAGTTTCAAATCAGAAGTTCATTATCATTATTTTTATTTGTAAAAATAACAAAAATAAGATTAGTCAACTTTAAATTTGGAAGACCATGGATGAGTTCTGAATCTGGAAATGCGTGAAACAGTTGTGAGGATGTGTGGAGTGAACAAGAAACAGCTATCGAAAAGAAAACATACAAAAACTTAAATTGACAACTAACTAGTTAGAAAGAATATTAAAAATTTGTGCTAGAAAAGGATCAATAATGTAATTAAATAGTTATCACAGATATTTTACTGTACGAAAATAAATTTGATTAATATTATTAAAAGACTATTAGAGCTTAGGTACATATCTTTTCTATACTATTACCTCAAATTGTAATTATCATAACATTGAAGCTTCAAACATCAATAACTCTAAACAATTAGACACTACTTGATATTTCTAAAAACCGCATGCAACTGTGATATAAAGAAATTGTAACATGCAACTGACATAAATCTGTAGAATATGGGTAAATTTTCCTTTTTAATAGGGAATTCATGACCTTACCTTAACACCATTAAATAAGGCCAGATAGGAAAACATGGATGAGAAATCCCTATATTGTATTGGTAAAGTCATACTTCAAAAACAGGTTAACCCATTTCGACAAAACTATCTCATCCCTACAAAATGTATTGGAATAGGCATACAGAAATTGGTTTTTTGACATTTGGTTTTGTTGTTGCTTCAAAAAATGTCATTTTTTTGCTGAATCGTCTACATGTTTTAGATGAGCTTATGCAATATGTTTCTCGTGTGTAAGCAATTGTTTTTAGGGCAACACAATTCAGTTGCTTCGATCACCTAATAAGATGAATTAATTTGTGCCGCTAAGTCACGAATAATTTAATCCTCATTGGGTTAAAGCAACATTTTAACTATAATCTTCAACCACAGGTCTGAAAATCAGTAAAATCACCATAAGTCTGCTCATTTTATGAAGTTGGCCATGTATAATATTCCAATTTATCCCTCAGTAAAATGTTCTTTAAATTTGTTTAATAAGTTTCAGTATGTTTTTTATCACTTCAATTTCTTCAATCTTCCTCAAATTTGTATTTATAAATTCTTCTAGTATCCCTACTACATCATAATTCCAGTTTTTAGTATTCTATTTTAAAGCAGTTCACTAAAAACTTGCTAACTTCAAAAGATCTATAGAATATTTTTTATTTTTTATTAAGGCTTTATTTGTGATTGGAATTGTAATTTTTTAATTATCATTTCCCACGTTATTTTCAGTAAATTCCAAATAATTAAAGTGTATGCTGCTACTGCCATATAAATCACCATTTATCAGCATCTGTATTGTTAATATTTGCATCTTGCTCACACTAGTACCAAAGACAAAATTCTGATAACTATGATGTTCATCAACTATATAATTAACCAGATCCCACAATACTTTCATCTTATTTCATTGCTATGTTATTTATCTTTTCATTTTCTGTTAATCAAGGCAAAAGTAAATTTACTTTTTTTAATATAGCACTTTGATCTCAAAACAGTTATTGATTAAGAATTTGCAAAAGAGCTTTGACAAATTCGGAACAAAAATCTTATGTTTTTGAGAGAAATATTTAAAATATTGTGTATCTGATGCAACTTGGGTTGGTATTTCTTAAATTTTTAAATTTATGAAAATTTTAAAATATCTAAATTAAATTTTTTGTATGGAAGTAGATATTTGTAGAGTCCATAGATATTGTCATTTTCTAGTTTCTTTCATTACTATTAAAATAATTACAATAGTATTCAGTAAAGTTTCCAGACCAACCAGTTTTATTTGTGTCAACTGAACAGGGAAGTTGAGCATTGTTTTTGTAGGGTTGTTTTCCTTTCTTCCAATACATAAAGAACAAGAGGCTTTAATAAGGTATCAAACTGTGTAAGATAAATTTTTACTTTACACAGACACATTGACAACTATGATGACATGGACTGCAACATCAAATAATTGGTGAAACATTTACTAAATGGGCAGACTAAACTTGGATATTATTACAGCTTTTTGTATTAACTTGGCAAAAATCCACTACGTTCTGATTTATTCAGCAGACGTCTTTCGCATGAGGTCAGCACATTATTCAATGCTGTGAATCAATAACAAGACTGTTGGTCAGGTGTGTTATTGTTCATAGAGTACTTTTTAATTATGTGCTCAATTACAGTATTTGAATGTGAGTGTTTTGTCATTTAGAATGTGTTGTGGATAGTATTTATGATGTTTATATATCTTGTAGTTTTCTACTGTGTTAAGTTTGTTGCTTTTGTTGATGTAGTGTAGGAGTTTTAGATTGGTGTCTATGTCAGTCTGTGAGTGTAGTATGTTTTGTATGTGTATGGCGAAATTTGATTTGTGTTGTGTCTTTCTTATCTGTTTTACGTGTTTGTTGTATCTTGTGGTAAATGTTTTCCCTGTTTGAGAAATCTAAAAATCCTACACTACATAAAAAAAAAACAACAAACCTAACACAGCAGAAAACTACTATATATAAACACCATAAGTACTATCCACAAATGCACAATCAAATACTATATTTGTGCACATAATTAACAACTACTCCGTGAACAATAACACACCACAGAACAGAAATACACCACTAATATTTTTATTTCCTCTGTAAATTCCATAATTTTTTCTAATTATTGCTTTATTTTTTCTTTAGTAGCCTTTTCAGTTTATCTTCTTAGCGAGTTGTACTACAACTCAATCAATAGGGTATAGATAGTCGTACAAAACTACTTCTCAATCCATTGAAAATTTATTACAATTTTTTTAACAAATTCAGTGATATTTATAATGCATAATAAAATTATAATAACATAATGAAACAGTGGAAAATATATATTTTTTCTATATACAAGAAGTTATTCTTGTAATAATTTTCTCTCAAGATGATTTAATTGCAATCAAAATGTACATTAGGATTTAAATAAAAGTTTTTATGGTTAAGAGATTTTATATAAGTTGCTTGATGTAATCATCTTGAATTCACTGATTAAACTAATTTTAAAAATACTTAACTAAGTGAATACATAATTGCTTACTTCCCTGACGCGTTTCAAAACATTCGTTGGTTTTACGAAGCTAACCCTCTATTGGCGGCATTGGTGAGGCTAAACGGGACTGAATTTATGACTGTGAACTGGGGTGGGTTGTTTTGGTTGTGTGTCATATAATAGAAAAGACTGTTGGCTTTAAAGTGTGTATGATCATTTAATACGTTTTCTTTATCTGTTGCATAGTGTTTGTATATTTCATACTTTTCTAAGGTTGTTAGTTTTTTACTTTGTTTTAATGGGTGTAGAATATTTAAATTAGTGTGTATGTCAATGTGTGTGTTGGGTGTTTTTTAGGTGTTTTGCGTAACTGGATTTAGGGTTTGTTTGTTTTTTTTTGGGTAATGTGTTCTTCGAACTGTGTATAGAATGATCTGCCGGTTTGGCCGATGTAATAGCTGGGACAATCGCTACAAGTTAATTTGAAAATATCAGAGAGTTTGTATTTGTCAGTTTCTTTTTGAAAAGGTTGTTGCTGTCTTAAAGTGTTTGTTGTTTTGTAGGATATTTGGTAATGGAGTTTTTTGAACGTGGAGGCTATTTTGTGTGTGTGTGTTTTTTTTTTGTGGTAGGTGAGGGATATGTATTTCTTGTTTTTTGTATGGTTTGTCTGTGTGGCCGTTTGATGGTGTTTATGTTTAATTTTCCTGAGTATATTGTCTATGAGTGTGTGTTGGTAGCCGTTTTTTGAGCGATGTATTTTATGGTATTAAGTTCTTTGTCATAGTCTTTCTGTAACATTGGTATATTGATTAAGCGGTGTAACATATGATTAAATGCAGCGTGTTTGTGTTGTGTGGGGTGATTAGATGTATTATGTATGACAATATCGGTAGTTGTTGGTTTTCTGTATATTTTGAAATTATGTCTGGTGTTGTGTTTGGTGATGGTAAGGTCTAGAAAGTTTATTTTATTGTTTTCTTCTAATTCGAGGGTAAATGTGAGGTTTCGGTATATGGTATTATTGTAATTGTTTAGTTGTTTGATTTGCCGTTTGTTGCCGTTGTATGATATTAAAATATCATCTTCATATCTATGGTAATAAATTATTTTATGTGGGTGATTATTGTTCTGTAGCATTTATTGTTGTTCGATATGATGTAGGATTATTTCTGCTAGGATGAATGAGATGGGGCAACCCATAGGGAGGCCGTCTTTCTGTGTGTAGAATTTGTCTTGGTATGTGAAGTAGTTTTGTGATGTAATGAGTTTGGTGAGTGTGATGATTTCATGTGTGAGTTTATGTAGAGTGTTGTTTGCTGTGAGCATATTTTGTAGTATGTGAAATGTTTGTTCTACTGGCACATTAGTGTATAGGTTTTTTTACAGCAATGGTGGAGTTGTGTGGTATGTGGATGTCTTACACTACCACTACCGAACACCATCAAACGGCCACGCAGACAAACCACACAAAAACCAACAAATACATATCCCTCACCTACCACAACAAAAACACACACAAAATAGCCTCCACATTCAAAAAACTCTATTACCAAATATCCTACAAAACAACAAACACTTTAAGACAGCAACAACCTTTTCAAAAAGAAACTGACAAATACAAACTCTCTGATATTTTCAAATTAACTTGTAACGATTGTTCCAGCTATTACATCGGGCCAAACCGGCAGGTCATTCTATACACGCTTCTATACTACCCAACACACACACACACACACACACACCCCAACATACACACTAATTTAAATGTTCTACACACATTAAAACAAAGTAAAAAACTAACAACCTTAGAAAAATATGAAATATACAAACACTACACAACAGATAAAGAAAACGTATTAAATGATCACACACACTTTGAAGCCAACTGTCTTTTCTATTATATGACACACAACCGAAATAACCAACCCCATTTTACAGTCATAAATCCAGTCTTGTTAGAGCCTTTACACCTCACCGATGCCGCCAGTAGAGCTTTGTAAGAGGACCGAATGTTTTGAAATGCGTCAGCAAGTAAGCCATTACGTATCCACTTAGTTAAGTATTTTTAAAATTAGATTTTATTTATTTAAAATAAAAAATTACACCACAGATGCTACTTTATTGTAAGATTAATGTTTTTAATTTTTATTAAAATGCTTATATTTTAATAAATCAAATTTAAATACTACAATGAACAATTATATTTTTATTTCTTCTGTCGAAATTTATGGAGTGTTATTGATAAGATCTTATCTTGAGCATGGTTTTTGCCAAGTAAGGCTTTTAGTACTTGGAATGGGTAGGACAGGACTAAAATATCCGGAAAGTGTAGGCTACTCTGAAAGTGTTTTGTATACCAACATTTTCTACTAACTACTCACACACCAAGCTTACTCGTCGCAAACATAACAATGTTAACAAATAATTAAATCCATGGTCAGCATAAGTCCTTGACCTGTATTTACGATTACGCTGACCACACATAATAGATAATAAACAAATGGAAAACATACTTGAAAACTTTTAAGAAAAAAATTGGTGGAACGTTTTTTAAAACATACATATAATGACTGACTCTTTATGTAAATATACAGTTAAGGTAGATACATAGCCTTCAATAACAGTAATAGTGGTATACTGTTTTATCTGGTGATATGAAATTGTAAATGTGTTTACGTTGGACAATTTATTATAAAAACTGAAAGTAGAGTCCCAGCTTAAGCACAAGGCATTTAATATGAGTACATGGCCACAATTATATGGTAGGTTTCTGAATTCAAATACCATAAATGGCCTTGAAGTTCTTTATAACGTTTAAACAGTTTGATTTTCAAGTACACGATTCTAATAGAGAACCACTGTCAAAATCTATTTTATTGTTTCAATGTTAATATTTAATTCAGTTAAGAGATTAAATAATGTTATAGAAAATTCAGACATAATATTATTAGTACATTGTTTTTATACAGGTATTCTATTATTTATTATTATAATTAATATCCACTTGGGAAAAGTTGTATATTATAGATAAAATAATTCATTGAGAGATTCATAAAAGTCTTATAACAAACATCAATTTTAAAAGGAAAAGGTGGGTTTAAAACATTAAATATGCTATTGTCAAAAGCTTGTCTGACCGATCTAAACGATATTGACAAGTGTACAATAAGTATTATTATGGGCATTGTGCAAGTTGCATGTTGAAAAACTTTGATTTCTGTGAGTAAAGTTGTTGAAGAGGGGGAAAAATTAAATAGAGCAATTTTCAGAGATATAAGATTAGTTTAAACAGATTTTTTTTTAAAAGCTGATTTTTACATAGTGAAAAGCCCAAACAGTAGAAACATACTTATAAATACCACATATTGCAGAAAAAAATATGTATGCGGCAATTCTAGAACTGCTACAAATAAAAGTGATCAATAATTTATTTACATGTATTTTTATTATATTTCTAACAAAATGTTTTCTGGTGTTTCAAATAATGTTCTGACATTCAAAATCAAGAGACTGTACTTGCTGGTGGAAAGAAAGTGTATCTAATGTTTTTACCTAATAGAAAGCCAGCATCCATGTCTTTACCTGATAGTAAAGACAACCATGACAACTTAAATACAATAATGTAAATGAAATGGATAAACAAACAAGAAATACTGTTGAGTTTGGAACCAAAACTGGTGCTATTGTTAATAAATTCTACAACATTCAAAATTAAAAAGGCTATAACCTCAAAAAATGGTATTCTTTTTAGTAACATTTTTTTTCAGTAAAAAAACCCTGCTATTTTAAATATGATTTTAGCAGTGAGATCTAATGTAAAATGCAGGTTATATATAACTGCAGCGACACACACCATCAATTGTCTGCAAGAACTTGGACTAGCTGTTCAAATCGATATCCAATTCAAATCGGATGAACAAAGATCATGATATCCTACAAATGATATCCCTTATCCTGCATATATTCCCAATTGAGTTAATTTTATTCAAACAACGATTTTGTAATTAGACTAATACATCTTGTACTATTTATGAGTCTTAGCTGTTTCTGAGTCTTAGATCCACAGAATACGAGTTCAATAACACTTTTAAATCACTTGGACATAAATTCATTACGCAGCAGTAATTATCATTCAGAACAGGAAGTAGAGTTAAGTAGTGCTGAAACTCCAAATGAGAATAGTTTAACTGATTTTTCAAGAGCTAAATTTAATTGTACACATCTTTACTGACTTCTTTGTTCAACTTGTATGTAGACAATTTTTTATAAAAACCGCCATTTTAAATTTACTAAAAACAATTTCATGAATTTATAATTAAGCTTTTATTGTACTTATAGTTAAATTTTTGTCTTACTGATTTTTATTTAAATTTTTGTTGTAATATTTCGAAGTTTTTCTGATGTGTGCATTTTGTTTACATTATGGTGTCCGGTTTAGTTTCTAATTTTCAATTCATATTCAAGTCCTAAAGTTTTACATTTAAAATACAGACTTTGAATTTTAAAATATTTGAATACTTTTAATAAATCAAATTATTTAATACTATAATAATTTAAAGTATTTTAATATTATTGCATACTATAATATAAGTACAAAATATTGTAAGCCTCTAAAGTCTAGTTCATCAAAAATAAACATTTTTGGTAAAACTTTATATAGTTTTTCTATTGATTTGTACTTATTTCTAAAACCTACATCCCTAAAGTTTATAAACAACAAACATTTTGGGTAATAAGCATCACCAGAGAGATGTCACTCATGTTTCATTATAATATTTATATTAATTTGTTCAATACGTATCACTAAAAGTTATAACTATAGATCTTGAGTTAGAAAGACAAATATTAAATGTCTTTGCCTAAATAATTGAAACAAGTAGCATACAACTTTAATAAGCATGAAAATCAAACAATTTCAATGCTTATTGTTACTCAAACTACCAATTTGTTTAAAAATAAAACAGGAGGCATATACATTTGTTTAATTCGATGCAAATGTTGGTATTAATTTAAAAATCTTTGTGCTGCTGCTTGATGCTTGATTTTAGGTGACAACTATGAATCCTGTTATTTTATAATTCACAAATAATTGGTAAGGTATTGGTAGATGGTGCCAACAGCGAACATTTTATATTAGGCTATTTCTTAGATGCTAAATAAAATGTATAAGCTAATAGCAAACCTCTAGAGATATCACATTGTTGATGAAATTAAATGATTTAAAACCAGCTGCAAAAATATACATGTATATGAATAATGTGAATAAGATGAAAGTCAACAATGTCTCACTTGATATATGAAATACAATGACTGGTATTTACATGCCAGAATTGTGTTGCAACCTACATATGAGGTATTTACCTGTTTTCATGAATAGGAGCTATAAAAATAAACTATAAATAAAATATAAATTAACATTCTACTTGAAAACAAAAAAGTTACTAAGAGTGTAGATCCTGGGACTGTGTAAAGAAGTGAAAATATTCCCTTTAGATGTTTTAACAAATAAATTACATTAAAATTGCAGTCTGGATGTTTTTTAGGCTCAACAAAAAAGCATTTATTTTTTTTAGATAGGTTAATTTGATTTTATTATTACTCTTATTTGATTTTAAAAAAATCTACAATAATTATTTATATGAATTTCATATTTTCTAAAATCTGCCTATTAAGAAAATTTTATGATTTATTAGGGGACTGGTGGGTTAAAATTATCAACAATTTTCAGCTAACTACACTTCATTAACTATCTTATCTTATTACAGACTATATTTAAGTAGCCACAGTTTAAACTAAATTGCTTTACTAGAAAGATTAAATTTAGATAAAAAAACTATTATTAAAAACTAATTTTAACACAATCAAAATGTAAATTAGCTATCTTCATAATTAAAAGATAACCAATTATTTATTAATTAATAAAATTACCCAAACAAAATAAATCCTTATTTAATACATTATATATCATTAAAAAAATTTGATTAATATTCCACAAGTAATTAAAAATTTTCTAAAAAAGCTTTACATAACAATAGCAATAATCCAAATATTTACTAGCATGATAAAACACAATTTATAAAGCCCATTTTACCGTCACCAAATATAAATCAAGTACAGACCACAAAGCAGTTAAAGTCGTTTTTTTCATTGCTTTGAAATTAAAGACTAATTTACTTTAAATACGTCATTTTACAACAGACACACTGCAGTTGAAAGCATATTGACAAACGAAAGTGAATAACCAATAGCCCCAGGCACCCAATAAAAACTATTTACATTTTGGGGGAGATATATGTCTATATTAAAAAAAGTAATTAATAATAAAAAAAGTCAACTTCTACTTAAATCAACAGAGAAAATTTTATCTTAGTTTCATACATATATCAAAATAACAATACTAAGTGGCAAAATAAAAAGCGAATTTCCTTGCAATTCCCAATTTTTTTTTTATGTATAGTGTTGGAATATTATTTTTGTTTGGTACTATTTATATGCTTCTTTTTATTCACTTGGATTGTGTTGTAGTTTTTTTGCTGTCCTTTCGCATTGTCCATTTGTGAAGCAAGGTTCGATACAGTTAATCCAGTTTGTTTATTTTATTTTTTTCATTTTTAATCCTAGAGCATTATTCTATGATATTGTGTGATAACCATGGTAAGAATTTAAGGTTGTACAATGGAAGTTTCTACGACAACCAGACGGAGGGAAAAGAAAAATACACACACATGCACGAACCCGTGCGTGCGCACGCACGTTCGCGCACACACACACACACCTTTAGAAGTAAATTACTAGCTATGGGAAAGTTAATGCAGTGTGAAAGCCCACTAGATTTCGAACACAAAGACACTCAGTTCAAATCCGACCTAAGCCCCCTATTAATTATTTTATAATTTAATTATTAAATAAATATTTGGAAAAGTGTGTTGACATTAACTGTCATCCACTACACGTTAAAAAATGTATTTGAACTTGATTGGATGAATAAAATGTAATTTATTGAAGATTAAAAATGTGTACAAGACATATATTAGGAGAATATGAGCTAATAGAAGGAATTGAATAAAGTGTATCATATGAAAGTGATTTAAATATACCCATCCTCATCTCAAAATTGAAACAAATTTGTTTTAATTATACATATTCTCAACCACAAGGTTTAAATGAATAAAGGCATATTACATTTCAGTAATAAAACTAAAAGTACATGTTTATGCAGAGTATAATATTACATTTGTTTCAATCCATTACAGTTTTATGTTACAGTATCTATAATTTATTAGTTCCTTAATAGCACATTTAAAAACATTCTGTTTGTGTATATTTCAACTGTTTAGTATAATAAACAGTTATTTTTAAATAAAATACAGAATATACTCAGAACACCATTAACACATTATTTGAGTAATGGTGAAAAAATATTAAACTCCACCACTCTAACTTATTTTTACTACACACAATCAATTTTTGTTTTCTTAACAATATTATGTTAAAAAGCCTAAATTAAATATAAATGTATAAATGATATGCATGTTAGTAAATCAATTGTAACAAAATTTGTAGAAAATCAACAAGATTTTACTATCATTTTGTTAATATTGTTGAACTTTTTATTCTGAAAAAGTTTATGACAACAGGCATAAACCCTGGTTAAAAAATGATTTTTTTTTTTTTAAAGAAAATAAACACATTTCTGAATAAAAAAAGGTAAAATACTTTTGGTTGAGTATGTTAATTTATTATTAACTTTTAAAGAGTTACTCATTATAATTACTTATAACTTATTACTGCTACTAACAAGTACAATATTATGTGCCAAAGGAATTGAATTCATAAAAGTTTTATTTGTTTATTATTATTTTTTAAATTCATTGCATTTGATGAGCAAATGTTCTAAAATGTTTTAGAACTCACCCAATTGGTTATTGATTTAATTACTATCAAAGATTTAATATACTTTAGAGGTATCATATATTCAACTAATAACTGTTTTAAAGCTTATTAAAGTTTTAAAATATTATCTTCCTATCTTTCAAATGATGTACATAGATGTCTTCAATTACTTATGAAGAAACTAGCCTTTTCATAACTTTGAAACACGCACACCTACTGAGACAGCCAGAGTGTACACACATACACACTCGCGCGCACACACACAGTCATATTGGACTAGATAGGAAACTGACATATTTTGGTAATTAATCCGCTGAATTTCATTTTGGAGGGGGAAAAATATTATTATACAATCTTTTACGCAATTTTTATAAAAATAAAACTATTTGGGGATTTTTGTTATATATATTGCACTTTCAAAAATCTACATTAATTCATAGGTTTACATTTCTTTAAATGTTTAAAATTCCTAGAAATATCTATAAGTTGTAGAAATTTAACTCAACAATATCATGCTACAAAACACCAAATAAACTACAGGGAACTGAAAATGATTCAGTCAAGAGATATAACGTCACATCAAAAAAATTTTAACAATCAGGATGTACGACTGACCCCAACTTGAACAACAGGCCAACATCTTGGACCCGTAGTCACCAAATAAGAGAGAGAGAGAGAGAGAGCCGTTTTGGTTTATTGCCCTCTCTAGGCAGCTCGAAAATGAATTTTTCTTTTTTTTAAAAAACTTAAATTTTTAACATATCTTTTGTAAAATTCAAAATGAGGTTTTTTTATCAAAACTAATACATATATAGTTAATAAATTATTTTCTTAACAATGGACAAAGAAATGGCATTTAAAAAAGCTTTTACCATAAATAAAGGTGTAATTTAAAATAAAGTGATGTAAAATACGAAAGACATCAATAAAAGTTGTTTAAAGTTGTGTGTTGTAATCATCTTGAATTCACAGACTAAATTATAATTAATTATTGCATAACTAAGTGAATACTTATTAACTGAGGTACTGACGAGTTTTGAAAAAATCGTTTCATTACGAAGCTGACCCTCTTCTCTTTAGATATGTAGACGATATTTTACAATTAAACAACAGCAACAAACAGCAAATCAAACAACTACCAATTACATCACTAACATACATCAAAACCTGACATTTGCCCTCGAATTAGAAGACGACAATAAAATAAACTTCCTGGACTTTACTTTCACCAAACATAATTTCAAAATATACAGAAAACCAACCATACTGATACCGTCATACACAACACTTCTAATCACCCCACACAACACAAACACGCTGCACTTAACCATATGTTATACCACCTAATCAATATACCTATGCAACAAAAGGGTATGACGAAGAACTCAATACAATAAAATACATCGCTCAACAAACGGCTATCAACATACACTTATAGACAACCTACTGAAGACAATTAAACATATTAAATTTTATTTTTGTATATTAATACATCAAGAAAATGTACAACATAAATTATAATATTTTGTTGTTTAATATTAATTGATCACATAATGAATTTTAAAATCGAAATATTTTCACCCAATAATAACAATTTTTAACGGATTTTGAAATATTCCTAGAAATGAGCCATAATAAACTGTTCCATATTGACAATAGATAATCGATATTTTGAGAAAGAAATAGTGTTACTAATAATTCCATTAATATTTGACATTTTAATATATTGTAAAATTTTAACGACACAACTAACAAAGACCTACATTGAATAGAATATTATTGTTATTGTGAGCTGCATTTTAAAAGTTTCCGTCCTTATAGCTGGCTCATAAAACAATATCAAGTAAGTTATATATTTATATCCAATGAAATGTCGTCTTGCATACACCATGTCACTAACAAGTATTGAAAATTTCATTTTATGGATTATTTGTGTAAGAAATTCACTGTTATGTCTGTTAACCTTCGAGAGGGCGCATGCAGAGTTTTTCTCCACACATATGATTATTTGTTAAGAAAACATATTTCCAGTTGTCAGAAGTTTATTTCCAGCTTGTTACTCCACAACCTGCATTCTAAGAAACTGCCCAACCTATTATTGTCAATTTTTTCCTCGTAGCGTTAGTGTGAATTTAATCTTTGTTACTTATGGTTAGATTGCGAGCTTCATCTACAAGCACCCTTTTGCGTAACATTTGTATGGATTCCTCGTGCGGGGCTATTTATGTTACAAAAAATGTTTTAGAGTTAAATCATTACTGTTGTTTTTGTTATTATTATTTTAGTGTTGTATGTCTTTTTAGTATCTAAGTTTCACATTTTACTGTTGTTCCATTGAAGAGAGAATTCGTAAAATGATGGGTGGTGTCGAAAAAAAGGAAATTCAATAAATACGGCATACCGGTAATTTTGTTAGACAGAATTTTGATCATTCTGATGAAAACGAGTCCCTGTCAGATGAAGAACCTGACAAAGAAGCCAATGAAGTTGAAAATTTAATAAGTGAAGACATAATAGGTGAACCTGAAAATGACCAATATGTTGAAAATCTGTCAGATTTTGACAATATAGAGAAAATTCCGCTAAAAATCAAGCAGGAAGCGATTAAAGTAGAGTTTGACTATGGGAAAAAAGCATTTTTTAGTAAAAACTGAAAAATGATGTGGTAAACTGAACCAGTAAGGTAAGGGAGCACAGTAAGAAGAAACATAATTCTCATGAGAGTGGGTCATGTTCACACTACACTAGTGTTGACTAGTGAGTTTCGAAATGAACAATTATGAATTGGTTTTTCAACAAAGACTGTAAGATTCTGCTAGAACCTGTTGTGTTATAAAGGCCATATTTTTTTCATCCACTAATTTGTAGGGTTATATATTTGAAGTAAAACATTCCTTATTTTCATTAGATATTATAATTAATTTCATATTTATGTGCTATCACGACTAAATATTTTTATGTTTACACGTTTATTATTTTATTACCGTAAAATAACCCACAAACGCCTCTCCCATAGTGAAAACAATGGTCTAGTATACATTGCTTATACATTTTACCAATTCAAAATAATTGTAGAAATATGACGTTTAGAAATTCAAAATTGTACAATAATTATTTCTGAAACAGTTTACAATGTATTTATGTATTATTTAATTGTACAATCGCCCAAATATAAAAACAAATACCATTTAAACTTAAATGTTTATTTGTGCTGAATAAACCTCTACAGCGGCCACTCCTATTTGAAACTCTATGCGCCCCCTCGAAGTTTAAGCACTTTCATTCATATGTTATTGCGGTTTAACACAAACTAATTTAGCTATCAGTTTCAATAAAAAATAATGTATTTTTAAGATGTTTGGCAAACATTTCACATTTCAGCAAACGTAATCTTTTCATTAATATAATTTTTTAAATTTAATTGTTTGAATGTTGTTCAGGCAAAACACTTTTTACTACTCCAGACAGTCAACAACTTGTCAAGACGTACCAAGGTAAGTTTAAAAACTTTACTTTTATTATAAATCTGTGCAAGTCATAAGATAATCACAGTTTTAACTTAATTTCAATCACAAATCCAAACAGTCTATTTTTGTTCATATTTATTCCTGCTCTTCAATTAATTGATTATTTTGTTCCTAATTCAACGTGAATTTCCCTTGCTTTCATTTTTTAATCCCTTGGTACTTGAATTAAGATTTTTATGTTAGAAAAGTGTTATTACTTATTGTGAGAATTTACGTGCTTGATTTACACAGTTAAATATTGTTTGTTTTTAAAACACCTTGTTTCTCTTATATATGAGGATTTATCATTTAAATTTATTTAACTGATGACTGTCTTTAATAAACTTTAAAACCTATGTTTATGTTTTCTCTGTCAAATATTTTTGTAAGACATTTTATGTTATATCTTGTGTATGTAAATGAATGGACCATTTGTTGTTATGTTTTGTATCTTTTACTCTTCAAGATTTTTGTATTTTAATTGTAATTTTTAATGAATCAATAAATATTATTTTTTTTTAAAACTACACATTATTATATTGTTTTTCTTTTTTAGTTTAATTTCTTTTTAAAATATATAAAGTGTGAGTGTGTATTGTGACCAAATATATGTAATCTATATTTATATAACTATTTCACTATAATGGGTCTTGAAGTTTAGCTATAACTGAAATAGCCAGCGATGTGACTAACAGTGATTTCATATTAAAAGGTCAAACTGTGATTGCTACTTTAAAATAACTGTGATTTTTAACCGTGATTGTGATTGTCAGTGGCTATTAATTACTGAGGTTTGGTAATGATATATGACTTGACCCTGTCAGTGTGATTGTATTATATTAATTATTATATAGCTTTATGTGTGTGTGTATATGTCAAAAATATTACAAAATTCTACTTGACCCCCTCATAATATTCGTCCTCAGTAAATAATGTCTAAATTACACTCCGATTTCGTTTCCTGCTGTTTCTTTTGTTCATTTTAGATATTTCACTTTCAGCCACATACTGTATTTATTCATACTATAAAATATATACTAAAAATAAACATTCAAAATGAAACAATTAAAATGAATAACAAACTACTGCAAACAAAATTGTTTCAGAACTTTGTTTAGCGATCCTACTAACACCACTATGAATGGTCGTAATAAGTCACAGTCACAGTAAGTGAGAAAGAGAAACTGATAATCACAATCACAGCCAAAATCAGGTTCTAATATAATAGATCATTTCCTTCATTCCGTTTGTCAAAACAGTGACTGACAGACCCGTACTGACCCCAGGCTTCCCCCTACAAAAAGGGCAGTCTAAGATCAACGACCTTTGTTCGCCTATCTGGGTGTGATAATTGTGGACGGTTTGGTCCCGCATCATGGGTACAGAGGGTTTGCCACTCCGTCACAGTTTAGATTGACAAGAAACTGCTACATTATCACGCTACACAACAGGTTGAACTGTGATTTTTGAATAACAGTAACTAAATCGCAGGTTTGGAAATCACTTCCTATCACTGGAAATAACTGGTATTTTAATGGGTTGAAGTATTTTTCAGCATATCAAGTTCATAGAAAAATAATTAAGACATAGTGTAAAAAAAGTACTGTGCAATAGTAGAAAATTAACATTTGTTAATGACATTAGTAAATTGATAACTAAATTTAATTCTATTAATACTAAATATTGAATAATTCTTTGCTTTTATCAAAATATATGACATTCATTTTTTCAAGGGTTTGAATAGATTCACTTTCAAGTTCATCTAATTTCAATTTAAATTATTTTAGTGTCATCTTGATATTGGAGATCAACTAATTTTTCAGGAGAACCTTATGGTACAGCTTTTGTTGCCTGTGTTGTGAGAAGATTTATTTGTTTAGTTGCTAAATTTTTAACGTATCTGAAAGTATCATGTTAACAATCCTTATTTATCTACTTTCCTTTTTAATATTCTCTTTAATTACCCTCTTAGATAACTCGTATGAAACTTTTAATCTTCTCTGTCTAACTTCTGTTTTAATTTTGAAGGGGTGAGATAAATCCCACAAAAATATTAAATTGGATAACGTGATTATCAGTACACTAATGCCCATTTTCGAACTGAAGGTTTCTTTCACTGTAATATAGTGCTATTTGGGGTTGAACGTTATCATATAGGGTGGAACATGTGGCCAATAATACTGTAATATGTTTACTTGTTATTATTGTAATTGGATTTAAATATTTATTAAAGTCTAAGAATTTGTAATTTCACATTTAAACTGATATTTTTTTAAATTTCGAAGTTGGAACTTTTTGAAACTGGCATTTAGTAAACTTGAAAGAAATAGACACTCGATATTCTCATAGTCACTTGGTCAAGAAGACTAAGAACAAATGACTTGTCCACATGATTAGAGATAAGCTTAAAAATATAGTAGAATATGTAGCCTTTATTATTTTCATAATAAAAATAATGGACGTTTACTTGTAGGAGACAGTAACTGAGAGAGTAGTAAAATGTTGAATGCCATGTTTTAGTCCTCTAGAAAGTGATAACCATATCTGTTATCCATTTAATTGCTGACTAAAACATTGAGTTAATACAAATCACTGGTGACCTTGAAGGCACATTTTAGAAATACTCCAACGAATAAGCACTACATGGGGAACCGTTAATCAAAGCAATAGTGCACTATTTCAATTTAAGTTCTTATATTGTAATCTGGACTCATTTCTCTTAGAATTTGCAACAAAGTGGTTCAAATCTGATCAACTGAATCAAATACATTTTCAAAGACAATAAACATAATTATAACATGCATACTTTCAATTTAATTTATATGATAGGGCTGATTAAGATTTGGTATTTGTTTTCTCGCTATTAAGTGTTTTCTTCATTTCTCTCCTACATATAGATCTACAGTAGTTTGCAAATTAATTCATCACGTTATTTAATAGAAAGTTAGTTTATTGACAAAAAAATATATGTGAACACTATTTAAATATCAGTAACCAATATGTTTTCCTCTATTTAATTCCCTCTATTAGTTCACACTCTACTTATATTTATCTTGTTTAAATTTTCAATTGTTAATAAAATACGTTTTATTCATTCACTCAAGATCAAGTAAATTTTTTAAAACTTGCAGTGGATGAAACTTGAGGCTAATACAGATTTTTCAAATATTAATTAAATTTAATTAATTAATTTTAATTTTATTTGGGAGAAAAACTTTACAAAAGGGGCAAATTATGCAATTTAGTTACTTTGTACCATTTGATTTATATTACTTGGTGTCAGTCAATTTGTGTACATGTTTTGGGATATATTCAATTAGAATACTACAATTTTTAAAATATGTATCTCATAAAACCATACCAATATTATTGCTGCTATGATATTATGTTTTTCATAATATGATATTATGCTATTTTGAATATCATATTTTTCAGATTTGGTCTTTCACTATTGCCTGAAGATTTTCAATTTAGAATATATCTGAGGAATTACCTTGGCATGATAACACTTATTGTTTTCTGGTGCAGAAACTGTGTTCACTCTCTTTGACATAAGAATTTTGATTTATCCATTGCTTTTTAAGACATCATTTACTGAAACTAACAAACAAGGACCTTCAAATCTGAAATTACCCCAAAACACTTGTTTATGGGGATGTTCAACTGATTAACCCATTCCGGTTTCCGTACGAGACCAGCTAGTAATGACAATTTATTAGTAACGGATATAAAGAATACCCCAGATAGTTAGTAAGAAGAAAGTCATTGTTTGATTGATTTGTTTGCTTTAAGAGAGTTTATTTTCTAATATGTCATGCACAAGACTAGACGTATTTTTGTAGGGAAAACTCAATTGACACAAGGAATTATTTTATACCCACTGGTGACTCTAGTGCGTATGTAATTATATCAGCAATGGATCAATGAATAAGAGCTTCTGTTGTGTATTCATACGCTGATTTTTTGATATATGACACCCTTTGCTCCTGACAAAAAAATGTGAGTATTCATAAAACATAACATTTTTCCAGTCTTTAACAGTCCAATTAAGATATATTTTGGTCTAAAAAAATCATTTTCTCAACTTTGCTGTGATCAAAAGTTATTTTTTTACTAGAAGATGACCCTTCACTTCTTCTATCAAGAGGTCAGTGTCTAACAATTGTCTCATTCAAATTTGCTCTTTTGGCTGCTAAACTCTCGATTTATGTATGCAGCAATTATTTTTTAATTTTTACTTTTACTCACTATGGTATTAATGTAATTGTGTAGTAGTTTGATTTGCCGTTTGTTGCTGTTGTATAATATTAAAATGTCATCTCCATATCTATGGTAATAAATTATTTTATGTGTATGGTTGTTATTATTTAGAATGTATTGTTGAAAGAAGAAATATTCCTACATCATATCGAACAACAATACATTCTACAGAACAACAATCATACACATAAAATAATTTATTAACATAGATATGTAGATGACATTTTAATATTATACAACGGCGAGTTATTAACCGAGTTAAGTACTTTTTAAATATAATTTAATCAGTGAATTCAAGATGATTACATCAGGCAACTTTAATTTTTGAGCGTTCTGTTGGATTTCAATCTGTTGGTACAATATATTACATAAACAGAGATAAGAAAATTATGATTTTGTATACAACTATTCTTTGAGCTTAGCTTGTGCGGTTATGTTAAAACAAATAAAAACATACACAAAACTCACAAATTAATCGTTTATAGACTCGTACATGTTTCAATGACAAAGTTATGATCATCAGTTAGTGTTACTACTTACAAACTCTCCACAATAGTTGTAAGTTTGAATTTGTACTCACTGATGATGATGACTTTGCCATTGAAACGCACAAGAGTCAATTAATGATTAATTTGTAAGTTTTGTGTATGTTTTTATTTGTTTTATGATTTAGTGATTTTAAAAAAATATAGTTTTTAAATTACTATTTTTATGTCATGAAATTACTCCAGAGTTAATGAACAACAAATTTACATCTCCCAGACAACTTACAGAATGAGTGTGGTTAGCAGTGAACGCATTTCATTAAATTTGTCAAATACATCATCCTCTGTTCTTGGATTAATTTGTATGCTAATGTAAGCTGATGTTATCTCTGAAATGATTCTGATGTGCTACATTTAACAGAACTACATATATAAACTGTATATATATATATATATATATCACTTTCACTTAGTACTTAAACAAGAATCTTACTTGGTATTTATGCGAGTTATGTTAATTTAATATGTTATTATTAAATGTTTATAAAATTTATATTTATATTTAATGTTAATATAAAATGCGAGATATGTTAATTTTAATTGTTTAATATTCCTGATGATGTTGGTATATATGATGGTGTTTATAAATATATATATATATATATATATATATATATATATATATATATATTATTACTTGTAAATAATTTTATCCACCACTAAGTGCAATAATTTTACCTTATGTAATGAGGCACCTTTCGGTCACTTGACCATTGTCGAATCACTGATTAACTTTTCTCCTACTGGAGTTTGATGTTGAGAAAAAAAGAGAAAAATTAATCAGTGATTCGACAATGGTCAAGTAATTGAAAGGTGCCTCATCATATAAGGTAAAATTATTGCACTTAGTGGTGGAAAAAACTATTTACAAGTAATAACAATATCTTCATATATATATATATATATATATATATATATATATATATATATATATATATATATATAAACTGGTAGTCCATGTACAGCTTGGGAGTTGGTACAATAATTCATCTCTAATGATAAAAAAATTAAAATTATAAAAATTTAATAAGAAAGTTAACAAATAAGAAGAGAGGGGCAGGCTGAACAGGTCTATTGAAAAAAGAATTGAAATAAGTAATGTAGATAGCTCAGTATATGCAAGACGATCAGTATATCGATAATTCTGACAGATGGAGGTGTAAGCTGCAGAGAAGACATGTAATGCTATGTAGTAAGGAGATCACTGTATTCAAAATAATTTTATGTATATATTGACAGCCAGTTTGACATCCTCAAAAAAAACATGTTTGAAATGATTGAAAAACAGAACTTGTATTTGTTTCCCACCAATTTTTGGTTAAGTGAAGATCCAGAATTTTTTAATTTTTAAACAACACAATTCCCAAGAACTTTGGATCTTGAACCACATAATGTGTGACATCAGAGAATTTTAAAAAAAAAATTAATTTAATGTCTTAAATTCTATTTCAATAAAATCTTTTACTAAAATTTACTATAACTTTACTCCTAAAATGTTACTTTCAGCAGGTTAAATGAGAAATAAATTTTAGTTTAAATAATTAATAGAATGTGTTTGATAGTATTATTAACATTAGAAATGAGAACCTACTAGGTTCTGTTTTATAGAGAAGACAACACACAAAAATGACTTTTAATGTTTTATAGTTCAATATCACAATTCATTCAAAATTAATTTTTAGAATTACTTAAAAAAAGAACATTATGCCAAAAGATGCTTGTTTAACATTATAAAAACTACATGAATTATAAACTACAAGAAATTATAGCTCAAATGAAAATTATCATTATATTTTTTACAAATCCAAAATATTTTGACCTAATGAACCAAAAAATAACTGTAGTAAATTGATGACCGGCTGACATGTAGGTGTCTCATTAAACAGAAATGGGAAAGATTGTTGATATTGAAAGAATAACTACATGTTGATAGAGGTAACAAACAAAATTGTATTTTCACCAAAATACAAATTATTCTATTTTCTTTTTCTAACAAATGAATATTAAACTACATAGTTTCAGATAACTTGCAAGAGAACATCCTATAATATTTAAATTAAAAGATAGTTTGAAATTTAATATATTTTATATTTAAAGTGTAAAATAAAAAATTCAAGTAATGATCTTAAAATATTATTAAATTAGTTTTATAAGCAAAATGGACAGTACATTTCTAACTTACGGTTAGAGGATCTTTTCATTACATAATATGTTCCCTTCTGTTAATTTTAGTACAAATGTAGAGCTATACAAACAATATATTATTATCATTAATATCAAATTTCATAAAAAATGAGACAACTGAAGTAAACTAATTAAAGAATCAGTTCCCAAATTAAACCTCTTTTTGAAGAAAAAAAAGGTTAACATAGCTATAGAAATAGTAATAACTTTAATATCAAATAGAGCAATAGCTACAGACAAGCACAAAACTTCAAAGCAAATAATAATAGCCAATGTAATAGCTTTAAAAGTTTAAAAAATAAGTTGATTTTAATGAAATACATTAAAATAATATATTATCAAAGATCACAAGAACAATCATTTACCTTTACACAAACATGGACAAATTAAAATTTGGTTTTACAGGCTTAAAATTAGGTTGCAATATCTTTCCCACAAAATGGCAAGTGAATATTATCCAAGCACACATTTTTTTTAATTGTTTAAACTAGGTTAGAGTAACATTTGACTTTAACTGGCTATCTAACACCATTAAATGGCTTTGATAAAAGTACAATATGAAATAGGAATTATACCAATGATTTATTTATATTATTTAAGTTAATTAAAACAAACTAAATTTTTTTGAAATTTAATAGTTTAAATGTAGTTAATATTTTTATATTATTCTGGATTGTAGCATTTCCAAATCCTAATGTAGTTTTAATATTATAATAAAATTTCTTTTTTAAGACCTGTATTTGATTCTATGAGTACAATCATAAAAGAAAGACTGCACCAACAAGGTCCCTTATTAATGAAGTAGGAGATACAAAGCAAATCAGTTTGAGAGTAAATAAGCCGTATATGTTATTTAAGAATAAAGCAGAGAATACACAATTATTTCCTCAACCAGAGAATTTTATTTCCACAAGAATAAAATCTTTCCAAGTGCTACTTTATAAATATTCAATAAAAGGTTCTGCAAAAATCCAGGCAACTATTCACACATTTTTTGTATTACATAATTGTCTAATTGATGCCTCTAGAATGATAATACTATAACTCAGCTGACTGCAGTGATTCGAAAACTTTGTAGTTTTTTTAACAACAACCTATGCTTGAAGGTAACTCAAGTTATTGGTGGTTTATGGTTCAGTTACAAATTAATGTTTTCTCTCATATTGGGAAGAAAAGATTTGTAATGACGATAATAATGAAATAAAATTTGTTTGGAATAGTGTGGTAACTTCATTTCTAAAAGATTGGAGTTATTCAGGAAAGTTCTCAAATAATGTTTGCTACAAATATGCTGTTACTAGATGTTATTTAGGAGTAGTACATTCTTTAGACCTACTGGTTTTATCTGTAGAAAAGCAAAACTTCCTCAAAAAGTAAAATAGAACTTCAATTGAAGACAAATAATATTGGCAACCTGTATAAAAAATAAAACTGTCATGACAAATACTACACAAAAACGCAAACTAAATCTATGATTTCATCACCTCAAACTGAGATAAAGATTACAGTTGCCGTTTAAATAAGACATAAGTGACATTAGAAAAAAACATGTCATTATAATATAATACTATATTATCTGGATTAAGTCAATATATTTGTGATACTGATATTTTTAACACTACACATGATACTCTAACGATTTGACGAACGTCAAATACTAAAATACCGAAAGAAAAAGTGGTGTACGGTTTTCAAAAATGGTACTGAACTCATATGTAATTTATAATCAAAACATTTGATTCAAAATATATTAAAAAACCTAGGCTTGAATATCAATTATCTATTTTCATAATTGAGAAGTAAAATGAAACAATGCTTGAACAACATTTTGAAGTTGATAGTAACAACGGTGACCGTCTCTGAACTTGAAACTATATATATATATATATATATATATATATATATATATATATATATATATATATATAACAATGTTTGTCGTGGAAAATGTAGATGAAGAACAGTCAAAGTGCAAAGAAGGACAACATGAATTTCTTCGCCAAAACAACATAAATAAATAATATTAAAGTTTAAAAATACTATTTTGAGTGAAATTTAAAGTTTTAAAAACCATTTTCAGACTTCAATTTTTTTTAACTTTATGGTACAAAATTTATACCATAAATTGGTTTTATTGTGTTTAGTTCAGGAAACTGTTTTATTTATATTTTCATACTTTTATTACTTTATGTGTTTATTTATTAGGTATATGAAATAGTTTTCATTTCATATTTATTATTCCACAGATGTATGAAAATTTTATTAGTACATGTCAGAAAAACTACAAAAAATTAGAAATAAAATGTTCTACATAAAAACAGAACATTTCTTCACTTAGAAACAAGGATCAAGTCCATTTTTATCTATAAAAAATTAAAATATTCTTATGTTTTACTCTTTAAAATTATTTTAAAAGTAGTTTTTGTTTAAAATGTTTTATTTGTGTACGACCTGTTATTATTAACAACAGGTGTCATTAAAAAAAAAATTATTTTCTATATGCCATTGCAAATATATATACTTTTCTTTAAAAAAATATGGAGAAGTAAAAACTGAGTATTATGCGCTATCGGATAGAAATGCGTAAAAGTAAAAAACATGCCAGTAATCACTTAAAGCCAATGGCATTGGCAAAAAAACATAATACATTTAGATGGCGTATTTGGAAACATATGTCAGAAATCTATGAAATAAACTTATTAAACTCAAACAAAGGACAACAGAATTGTTAACTTTATAGCTCTTTTTTTAAAGGTTCATAAAAAAAAACAACATTATTTTGATAATCTGTATGGAAAATTTGTGTCAAGTGAACAATAATTTAAAAAAATTAGGAGACAAATTTATGGTTATTTGGGTATAAACTGAAAAGAGGGTATAAGCATTTAGAAGAGAATAAAAGAACTGAAGAAAGAAGCCAAAGAAATAAAGTCCTTGGATATGTTTAGGGAGTTAATGGATAATGTAGAAGAGATAAAGAGAAGCTAAGAGTATCATCTGAATTCTATGGAACTGATAGAGCTGTACCTCTCAAAGCTCACCAAAAACATTGTATAAGTATAAAAAATAAAGGTTTTTTTTCCAGAAGCCAAAGTTAATTTATAAAAGATAAAATATTTGTATATCAATACATACATAAAATATTATCAAAATATTGTTTATAAAATAAAATGCCTATCCAAATATTATAGATTTTTTAGACAGTTTGTTTGGTTAAATAGTTATTTATATTGAGACATATTGTATAATAAATGAAGATATCCCAATATTCAAATTCTTACATTATGTATAAAGTTTTTATATTACCCACAAAATTTTGTTCCCTTAATCATTACATATTATCAAAGCTCTAATTTCCAGAATCCAGTAAGCGATCTAAATCTATTTTGCGCAGAAAGGCAACTACAATGACACAAGGGAGATTCATTGTATATGTTTTTACTCCCTACCCATGCGAAACCTCCCTCCCATCCATACGATCATTTATTAATTATGAGTGACCTTCATATTTTCCACTTGTGTGCTTTCAACTTCAGTGGTTTCTTTCGCAATACCTTCAGGATTTTCAATGTCCACTGCTTTTAAGACCTCATTCTGTGGTGGCTCTTCAACATTGACAGGCTGTGAACTTGCAGCTCTTGAATTTGCCTGTGTACCATATTCAATATCATATTCTAGTGTCCCAAAATAATACAAATGTATACCACAATTTCGTAACTTGAAATAAATAATCAAATATTTAAAATATGTAAAAAAAGAAAAAATATTGAAAATAAAATTAAAGCAATAGCAACTGTAATTCTAAAATAATTTTAATAATTTAATTTATAAAAATAATATTAAAACAATGGTATCCTTATTGTGAGATACTGTTCCTTCAAAAACAATACCATTGTTCTACAAATAAATTGTATGGATATGTATATTTTATTCTTTTATTTTGCTGACTTTTAAATTTTACATTAATCTATAATAAAAAAAAAATTTTAATTTTAATAAATAAAATTGAATATTGAACTTTTTTTCAGAAAGTTACAATGGAAAAATATATTTATTTTGCTTCATTTTTAATTACTTTGCTTCTTTAACCAGTTACATTGGAAAAAGGTTTCCTTAATTTAAAGAATATGATATCAGTAAGAAAAGTTCTACAAAAAAAAAAAAAACATTATGACAATATCAAATTTAAAGCTTTATAAATGTTATTGTATAAAAGTCATTGAAAACTATTTGCAATGTATTTATGTTGAAAAGTTTCTAATATAAAATGTAATATAAAAATTAACAAAGCAGTTGTATGTACACGAAATTATGGTATACATTTAATAACCCAAAGGCAAAAACACTGCAAAGTATTAAAAGCAAAAACAAATAATTGATGTTATTACAACAACATAACAAAGAAAATGTAAATGAGATGAAATAAAAGAAGTGATACTCTAATTTTAAAATTTTTAGAACATTACCCAAATACAGTATAATCAATACCAGATTATTATGAAATATTTTTTGTAAAGGAATAATGCAAATGTTATATAACAGAAAATGGAAGAGCAATTCTAAAATTAAATACATGATTTGAAGGCGCCATACAAATCATGATTATAATTTTAGAATAGCAATCTTACATGAACAGAAAAAGATACTTTTTAATCATAAAAAACAAGAAATAGTATTTGTTAAAATGCCCTTAACCATAAGTTTATTTGAAAATCATTTTAAAAAGAATTTTTACTCTTATTTTTATAGAGCATTTTTTCAATTGTTAATTTTACAAATGTGATTGAAAACAACAATTAAAAAACACACACAAATTTTGTTTCTGGACCTCGTTTTTTGAACCTCCTGAAAAATTAAATTAAAACAGAGATTTTGATTAAAACAAATAAAATATATATAAGTTTCATTACTACATAAAAGTTTTCACTGTCACAAAAAGCAACATGTAAACACGCTTACAAAAATACCTCATCTTCTCGTTTCCTCAGGTCTGACTGAACTTCTTCAATTTCTTCTTGTGCTTCTGTCGATGACATATGATATCCTTCCCATAACATCTTAAGGCCAAATATAGCAAACAGTGCTGTTGATATGTAGTAAGTATAAACTTGAGGTATGATTGTTGCAACCCAGCCAAATAATACTGAAAAAAATATTATCATTAGAATATTAAAATATTTTTTTATTTAATAAGAGAAATTGAAAGTAATATGTAAGTTTTTATACAGATAGGCTAAAATTTAAAATGTGTTATTTAACACTACCTGTCATTTAGATTTATAGTATCACTTACGATTGAGATTTAACCACAGATACACTACAAAGTCATGGATTTTAAAGGACAATGAAAGTTTGTTTTTCTACCTTAAGACTAATAAGTTGTTTTTATTATTATTTCCACAAATGTAAATATAAAGTTTTCACTGAAAGAGTATTAAAAAATTTGTTTGTTTGTTTTTTGTCTTTACTTGCTAAACTTATTAGTAGGCCTAATACATAAATTAATTACTTTTTATTTAAGTCTGATATGATTATCTTTAGTTGCTTCTAATCCACCATATGTTTTAAATGTTATATCATATATATCTTATGGTCATATATCCAAAAATATTTTTTAAAAGGTGTTCATCTACACCTATCTGTAATTAAAAAAATGCACAATCACTTACACACAGTTTTTTTTTTTAAACTAGGCACATACTAAAAGATATAGAAATACAGTCGAACCTCTATATAACGAACCTCCAGATAACGAAATCCTCTATATAATGAATTTTTATCTTGTCCCATGACCTTTTAGAAGTTATACTGATTATTTACCTCTATGTAACGAAGTTCGGACCTCTCAATAACGAAGTTTTTTTCCCATTTCAACCGACGAAATGTAGTGTTGTATAGGCAGCTCACAATGGCATTTCCAGGAAATTGTTTATTTTCAGCAGGAAGGTCAACAAAACCAAGAATGGTAAGCGAAACACCTATATTATCCTATAATAACATTGGCCTATTACACTAACTACGCTCGCGATATTATACTGTATCCCTTTTATTACCGCAGGTAGTGAGATATGCCTAAGATGGGGTGGGAGCATTTTTTACAACACGACCTCTCAATCACGAATACCTCTCTACAACGAATTTTTTATCTGGATAATCGACTTCGTTATACAGAGGTTCGACTGTATATTAAAAATCATTTATAGTATGTCTATACATATACACACTACTTAGGTGTTGAGACATGTCTCACAAGTGGTATGCAAAGTGTAGACTTATGATGGTTTTTAATGTATATGTTTACACACATGCATGTGTTTTTTACAAGATTTATTATATGCAAGTAATACACTTATATTTATTATATTGTGTAATCCTTTCATTATCATACAAAAATCCATTTGAAACAAATTTGGCACATTAAATCTATCCAAATTCGGACCTTATTTGTGAAATGAATAAACCAGAAACCACTTACCTGATTAAAAATAAAGTACATTATATTTAGAGAAAAAATACTAAATTTTGCCTGGAATCATTAGTTTAATAATTTTCATTTTAAATAATGAAACATTATTTATAGAACATTTAGATATATAATTTGATATAAGGTTGCCAAATACTGTTTCTTTTCTAGATATTCTGAAAACATTTTATTAATGTCACTTCCAGTGCTTATTTTTCAGTCACTTATCGCGCTAATTTTTTAGTTCTTGTATTTCTGACTACCATACTTTTCAGAACACATGAACCAAGGTTACATAACTGCTGACTAATATAGGTACAACAAATATGTTATATAATAATTGCAGGGAATAAAATACATAAAAAAATAACTCAAAAATGTTACGTTAGCTGAAAAAATATATAAATTACTTTTTTGTAGCGCACAGAGTTATATATTAGAAAAAACCATTACTTTTTCTACTGTCAGAGAAAATGTCAGGAGTATGTAAATATTTAGGTCAACCCCTAACACCAACTTAAACTTGTGTTAGGCCTACCAGGCAAGAAACGAGGTAAGTTGGTGTAATAGTGACAAACCAAAGGTTTTTACAAATAATGACTTTAATGAAATATCAGGAAAGAGCGCAATGAATATACATTTGGCACTTCTGTTATAAGCTTCAAGAGAAATAAATAAAGTGATTCAAGTATACATATAAATAAAGTGTTAGGGAATAGACTATAAAAAGTGTTGTCGATATTATAAACTGCTATGACTAACTTTGCCATAATCTAATGTTCAGAAGAAACATAAATATATTATGCAAAAATAATATAACTGTGATCTTAGAATGCAATACATATAACAAAATTGAATAATATTTAATAACTATAACAATAATTTCTATTCCTTTTGGATATTGCCATTGTAAAGCATTTACAGGAAAGATTTTTGCGTTTTACTTCTAATGGGAAAGTTATTTATTGAATTTCTGTACCTTATGTTTGTGGCTTGATGGAACAACCAATGGCTTTAAATGAGAGCTAAATGACTTTAAAATAGGCGCTAGAATAAAAAAGTCGTCTACACAAAAAAAACAAGGCCTATCCATCAGAGATGTAATCCTTTTCCATTACAATGACAGGCCTTACAATTGAATTTTGACAACCAACAAATTTCAATAAATGAACTAAGACTCTTCAACCACCTTTCCTATGGTCCAAAGGTGTCTCCTGTTTTGATAATTTGCTAATGCTCTTGAAATGGGCACAATGAGATATTAAGAAGAATGTAGGAAATTGCTTGTTTACTTCTAACAAACCTTTTATGGACAAGAAATAATCAACTTTAAATCATTGGTAAATGTGTACAGAGTGCAGAAATTATACAGTAAACAATCTGGTGGTTTATGTATATTATTAATCAATAAATGCATTTTAAAAATTTACCATGTATATACATATATCTACTTATAATTTACTCAAACAATTCAATTTGTTGGCATTTATTTCAAAATTATATAGAAATATATAGATTATATCAATATAATCCTTAAATCCCTATGGGTCATGTTTTAATGATTTTTTTTAGTTAGAACATTGGTTCCCAACCTGGTGCAACCATACCCTTGGGAGTTCCCAATGGTTTGCTGGGAGTTTGTAGAATGAGAATGTGTAATGGCAGGTATGTATAATAAATTATTTGACCTCAGGTTTGAAGTCTAGTTGGTTTTTCCACCTTTTCACCTGTCATCAGGTTACATGACAGCAATTGACTGTAATGTTTAGCTTATGTATGTGCCATTTTTCTACAAATCAATAAAATTAATCTGAGCCTCCAGATAAATTCAATGACTATCTACAGTGTATCAGAAAAGATAAAATCTATCATGAAAAAGACTGACTTTTGGAGGTCTAGTATTCATGAGGGCCAGATAGAAGTATTTGAAACTTTCCACGGCCTTTTGAAATAGAATGAGTTACAACTTTCTATTGATGTAAAACAGCAAATAGAAGGGATTACTCACTTGAAGGGATTAAAATCACTATTTGTGAGATACTTTCCAAATCTTGATGAAGGTATTCACTGGATTTTAAAATCCTCTTTCTGAAGAGAATTTTCAATCAGCACAGTTAGATATTACACAAAAAAAGTTTGATTAAAATGTCTACCGACAGTGCACTGAAATCGTCTTTCAAGACAAAACCTCTCATAAACGTTGGGTTGGACCTTAACAGTGAATACAAACATCTATCTGACATGGAACTGAAGGTTTTGTTGCCTTTTCCAACCTCTGTATTGGTAGGAAGAGCGTTTGTCACAAAAAAATAAAGAAATAAGTTGGATACAGCCCCAGACATAAGACTGTACTTGGCTTCTTTCAAGCCGAACTTCAAAACACTATGTGCAGCAAAACAAGGGCAGGGGTCCCATTAATTTGCAAGTAAAAATGTAACTAGGCCTAAAGTGTTTTAATTTTTCATAAACTTTGTTATATAAATAACAAAGCTAATAGACAAGATGTATTTTAAAAAGTGTTTGGTTCTGAATGTATCACCTTTAAAACTTATAATGCAATGCTAAAATGTAATCGCAAAACATAGTACTCATGTTAGGACCTATTTCAAATTGCCTTTATTGTTACTCCAAATTTGATTAGACTAGAATCTAATTTAGGGGTAAAATTTATGACAATAATTTGGTAAGGGGTATGGAACTGAAATAAGGTTGAGAACCGCTGAGTTTGAAGCTTAAGAGTTAAATTATTTCACCTCTGTCTTGCTTTCTTTGTTTTAGTTACAGTAAACTATGTCATTTAATTAGTCATACGATTTTTCACCCAATAAAAATAATAGCAATACCTAATAACAATATTTGGATTTTACTAGACACAGAACAATTAAACAAAGATCCATTAGAAATATTAAAAAAATCTTACTTTAAAATTTAAACTGAAAATTGGGTACATGCAACAAAATACCATATGTAGAAGTTCTAACTTCAGAAAAGGTGTACTCTTTTTAAAAGTTTGAAATTTAGTAAAGTTCAAAATGGAAATAAACAATCCTAATGGGATTTTGTATTTGGTTAACATATTATTACAAGCTTTGAAATGATAATTATCAAATTGAGTTAGGAAAGAAACTATGGTTCCCAGAATTTCGGGGGGTTGGAAATAATAGGAAGAGATCCTGTGTGTCCTAACCTTTCTTATGGTCCCAACCTTAGCATCTGACATAGAAAGTGACTTATAAACTTATGTTTTTTAAAAAATCTCACAAAGAATACCCAAGTCAAGTAAAAAATTGTTAAAGGAAAGAGGTGAAATCACTTCACTGAACAAGTCTAGCAAAAACAAGATGGTAAAAAGGTTGTGGTTGCAATAGGACTTGTTCTGGCCAAAAGTTCTAAATGGCAAAGTGTTCGGGAGATCGAAAAAATCTTTCAAAAGTATCATTTACAAAGGCTAACACTGGAAGTACAGCAGAGTTGTCAACTAACTGAAAATTGGAATATTATTATGACTACAATAAGAAAACCCATGCATTGTCTCTAGTTCACTGTTTGTGGACAATTTTCTATACACAATGTTTCTCGAAGTAAAGCATAGTGAAAAGGTTTTCAATTAGTTCTTGATATCTTCCAACATGTTACAAGTGATGTACCAAATAATTGGCTTAAAATAGTCTGCTTTGAAGAGTCAGTGTCTTGCATTTAGTTGTCATTGGCAAATCCAGAAGCCTTCCTTTATCTTGATTAAGTACAGCTTAAACGAATGAATAATGTTGAATTTTTGGGTCTAGTATTTGATAAAAGCTTTCATAAATCTATCATTTTAGTAATTTGAAGGTATAAAGGAACAACATAATGGATATATTAAAGGTCTTGAATAGTGCTAATTACAGTGAACAACTATAATGCTCTCTTTCAATTTATCCTTCATTAGATCGAATATTTGTAGTACATACTACTTCTCTTCATCACTTAAAGGTGTGAAACAATATGTCACTGCTCCTAAAGTTGATAATGGTGTTTTCAGATCAAGTCCAATATTTACTCTCCATGTAGAGATGGCAAACCATCACTTTCATGGTAATGCCCTACATCTTTGGTCTTTTTTTTTAAGTTCATACATCTCTGAAATACTAAGCAAACTGCATCAACTACCATTCAAAGTAGTTCTCTTTACCTCCGTTAAAGATCATTATGGTACCCATGATGGTTAACTGCTCTATTTGGCATGCACACATTGTGCATTATCAACAACTTTGGTTTACAATGCCTTACTAAATTTGAATGATCTTTTTGCCATTTTCCATCATAAATAATAAAAATGCTAAATATCAATTTCCTTTTATCCAGTATATAAATAAAACACGGACAATACTCCTAATATTTATAGCCAGGATTTTTGAAAATTAAGATGGTTCCAAACTAGACAATAGTGTTAAACGCACATTTTATAAGAATGGATTGGACACAGTTTGTAGTGTTTTACAACCAAACTTTTAACAATCCTGTAAAAATGTTTTCGTTATATTTATAGGAGTAAGAGCCACGGGTGTCTTTCTTGTATGTATTTTTATAGCATTTATAAACAAAAATTACCTTTTATGGAATATAACATGTTACATATTTGGCAATAATTTAGCATGTTGCATAAATATTTGTTTTGTTTTACCTAGAGTAAAATCAGACTAAAAAAGGTTTTAAATCAGAAAAAAGGTTTTTTGTGGCTCCTAATCTGAGCACATTTTTAATCATTAAACTAAAGTCCAATTACTTCAATAAAAAAAAAAAATGCGGAACAAAGCTCCTAAAAAAAATTCAGTAGATCCTCACTATTTGCGGGTTTGGTATTTGCAGTTGACAAAATTATAGGATATCCTGCTAATATGTATCTTATTTTTAAAACAAGTAACATAAATTTTTTTAAAGTCAATTCTTACTTAAACAACAAAGAAAAATATTATTTTAGTTTCATTTTATATTATAATTACAATTAATATAAATATTTATATACATATGTCAGAATAACAATATTAAGTGGCAAAATAGAAAGCGAATTTCCTTGCAATTTTTCATTTTCTTTTCTATGTACGGTGTAGTACTATTTTTTTTTACTATTTATACGCTTAATTTTTTTGCCACTTGCATTGTGTTGTAGTTTCATTTCGCTTTCCTTTCTCATAGCCCATTTATGAAGCAAGGTTTGATAACGTTAATCCAATTTGTTTGTTTATTTTATTCTTTTCATTCCTTTTAAATTCTAGAGCATTATTTATTATGATATTATGTGGTAACCATGGCAACAATTCAAGATTATACAATGGAGGTTTTTCATATATATTATTGAGAAGTTCATTTGTAGCTATAGAAAGATGGCTCAGTGCCAAATAGCGCTAGACTCGAACATGAAGATACTCAATTTGAATCTGATCTTTACTCCCAAATTTTTATGATCTAATTATTGAATAAATATTTGAAAAAAACTGTATTAACATTAATTCTCATCTACTATAGGTTAAAAAAATGTATTTGAACTTGATTCGTATTTTATTAACAATTGAAAATTTGTACAAGATATATGTCATGAGAGTGTGAGCAAATAGAAGAAATTTAAAAAGAGATGAAAGACAATATAGTTACTGTGCAGGTTGTAAGATATCCAAACATCAAAATCCAAATAACTAACTTTTTTCCCCGTCAGTTACCAAATGGGTGTCGCATCCGCTTGTTATGTTGTCTGGTAGTTTTGGAAACATCGAGTCTACTTGCAGAATTGTTTAGTGAATTTGTTTTTTTTTTGTTTAGTTTTATCTTTTCCCTTAAATTGTTTATCCAAGCCATAATGTCATACAACTTTGATATTGATAAGAAAAGGCAAAAAAAAAACATTATATCGTTGATTAAGGAAATTGACCTTTTAGATAAATTAAAATGTGGTGAAAGCATAGCATCTGTCGCAAACATTCTAGCGTTGTTGAGTCAACATTGTGCTGCATAGAAAAAAGAAAGAAAATATAAAGAGGAGTCTCAGAGAAAGGACTAGTTAATCGATGCAGAAGTTATATCTGTGTGTCGCGATATAAAGATGGAAAAAATGGAAAAAGCTTTGAGTAAGTGGATAGAAGATCAATTTCAAAAAAGAATGCCACTGAGTTCAATTTTTATTCGTGAAAAAGATAAGCATTTAAATGAACATTTTTTCACGATGGTGATGAAAGGAACACCAGTCAATCATTTTCAGCAAGTAAAGACTGGTTCGACAAGTTTAAGAGACTGTTTTCTCTTCACAATGTGAAAATTGCCAGAGAATGAGCATCAGTGGACCATGAAGCCACCAATTCATTTCCAACACATTTTAGAAGTGAAGGATTTGAACACATTACCAGTGAAGATATCGACAATCTTTTGAAAAGTGCGAATGGGGAATGACGCAAGAGGAGCTAGAAGAACAAATTACCGAACCTGTGCCTTGTATAAAAAATGTATCGCTGAAGTTGAAATTAAAATCTGTCGGTGAAAAGTATATTTAGGGAAACAGTTATCTGCAGCCGTTACTGAAATTGATCCCTTTTTAGAATAGGCATTAAAATTTAATTGAGAGGTGGAAGAAGCACTATCGCCATATAAAAAAGTGTGTAAAGAACTAGAAAAAAATCACGCACATAGTAAAATAACAAGTATTTTAAAACCAAATTAACAGTGTTTAACAATAATGAATATGTATGTGTGTCTGTATGTGTGAGCTGCATATTTAATAAAATTTGCGTGTTTTCGGATTAAAGGAAAACGTAAATAAAAATATCTATGTAATTATGTAGTACGTAAATATACCATACTGTATTATAAGTGTTCAGTAAATCTGTGATTATTGTTAACATTTTTGATGTGGAACGTAACCCTCCCCTTTCCATACACAGTTGGTTTCAGTATTCGCGCTAAATTCAGGGAACGTAACCCCCCCCCCCCCGAATAACAAGGGATCACTGTATTAAAGAAGTGAATTTCAAGGCTTCTGGAAAAGATTACCCAATTCTTGAAAACATTTAGGAGATTAATTTAATTATTAGTTAAGCAATCTACTTAAGTAAAGTGCTGGAAAACAATGTGGAAAACAATTTAGGAAAGTTTTGGAAAGGACTTTAGAATAAAGATGAAAAGTTTCTGCTTGTGAGTTAGCTAATTTAGTAAATTAGATGGAGAAAATGGTATCATTGAAAGAAATATTATTTAATGGATTAATTGTGATGCACAATTAATTGTGATTAATTGCGATTCAACGGTGTGGAAATACTTCCATGAAATAGAGACATTTTATCTTGAAACCAACAGAAAACTTATAGTTTTTTGAGTGGAGAAGTATACTTTTAAAACTGTGCATATAATATGTACATAAACACTTACTATCTTTAATTTCAAAAAGGTACTAAATTTGTAGCCCTTTTAATAAAAATAATAATTTTTAAAAAGCATTTTTGTATTAATATGAACCTTATTTTGTATAGTGTATGAATTATGTGCTATTGGCTTTTCTGCTGTTTTCATGCCTCCTTGTTCCATGGATAATCTGGAGTTTGCTGTCTATATAAAAGTTTATTTTTACTTCCTAAAACTCTGTGGTTGAGGTGATGATTCTTGTCCTCCAGGTAATTTTATTTTCACACTTAAGTTTCTTTGATGTGTCTATTAATGATCAGTACTTCAATAGCAGTTGAGTGAAGATATTCATGATTTTCAGAAATTTATTTGTAAAAGTATGTTTTTTTGGAGGTAAAATGTCATTTCCTCGACTAATTTTGTTCTGTCTTTTTTGTACTGTTTTAAAAACTAGTTATTTAATTTGATATTGTTTTTGTACATGAATCTTATTTTGATAACAAAATTGTGTTGGAAAGTGGTTGAGGACAATTAAAACAATAGCTAAATGAAACTAAAAGCTATGCTAGTGATGAATGTCATTTCCTCAACTAATTTTGTACTGTTTTAAAAACTAGTTATTTAAATTGATATTGTTTTTATACATGAATCTTATTTTGATAAGAAAATTGTGTTGGAAAGTGGTTGAGGACAATTAAAACAATAGCTAAATGAAACTGAAAACTATGCTAGTGATGAATGTAGTTTCCTCGACTAATTTTGTACTGTTTTAAAAACTAGTTATTTAAATTGATATTGTTTTTGTACATGAATCTTATTTTGATAAGAAAATTGTGTTGGAAAGTGGTTGAGGACAATTAAAACAATAGCTAAATGAAACTGAAAACTATGCTAGTGATGAATGTCATTTCCTCGACTAATTTTGTACTGTTTTAAAAACTAGTAATTTAAATTGATATTGTTTTTGTACATGAATCTTATTTTGATAAGAAAATTGTGTTGGAAAGTGGTTGAGGACAATTAAAACAATAGCTAAATGAAACTGAAAACTATGCTAGTGATGAATGTAATTTCCTCGACTAATTTTGTACTGTTTTAAAAACTAGTAATTTAAATTGATATTGTTTTTGTACATGAATCTTATTTTGATAACAAAATTGTGTTGGAAAGTGGTTGAGGACAATTAAAACAATAGCTAAATGAAACTGAAAGCTATGCTAGTGATGAATGTCATTTCCTCGACTAATTTTGTACTGTTTAAAAAACTAGTTATTTAAATTGATATTGTTTTTGTACATGAATCTTATTTTGATAACAAAATTGTGTTGGAAAGTGGTTGAGGACAATTAAAACAATAGCTAAATGAAACTGAAAGCTCTGCTAGTGATGAATGTCATGAGAACCCTTATACAGAAGAAAACATTTCTCAAGGATTATCCCATTTATAATAGTAATATTTAATAAGACCCAAACTTAAAACAAAATATTTTATCAAATATACTACCTTATCAGTATTAGTAGAAATTATCAGAGAAATCCTCTTTCTACTTCAGAACAACAAAACAGGTTTCCTACATTGGGCTAATTATTAAACCATTTTTTTCAACCAGGGAGAATTATATTGTTTTATATTACATTTCAACCATTTAAGATAGGGATATTAGTAAGTTACAGTTTGAGTTGACAAATAAATAGACACATCTCCAGAAACAGCCTTCCCAATAATTAACAATATAAGTGATACTGTAGCCAAGTGCAACATACTAATATATGTTCAAGTGTTTTTAATGAAAATAATAGTAAACTTTTATTTAAACAACCTAAGTGCTTATAGTTTTTTTCTAAGATAAAGTTATTAACATACACGCAAAATGGCAGTGGAGGACAATAGTCCTCTAAAAAACCAATTTTGTAAAAGTAATATGCACAATTAACGGATTTTGAATGAATATTTCATGCTAAATGTTGTTCATATTCACCAACAAATATACATTTTACTAATACAAATGCTATACTCAATTTACTTACTTAAATATGTATGACCATTCTGTTTACATTAAATCCTCTACACATTTATCAAAAAATTTCATTGTCTAATTGATAAACTCTTTAAAATACAAGTTCTTCCTACAGGATCTCAATAAAAGTATATATAACATTTAAATATTTGTCTGCATCAGTGAATGTAATTAAATTATTATAGAAAAATTATGTAACTGTTACTAATTTGAGTATACCGATAAAAATAGTCAAATGTTAAAAAAAACTAATTTACTTTCAAAGATAAAATTTTATTTATTGAACAAAATAAGATTAAAGGAAATGGAATGGTAAAAATGTAATGGTAGTATGCATTGACCATGTAATTAATTAATAGTGTCTGAGAGGCTGATTGTCGTTTAGCCTACTTATGATAAGATAAATATATTAGCACCCAATCTTTAGTGTATGATAGCTTAGAAAGGGAAATATACTGATAATTCAATTATTTTATTTATTTTTAATTTACTTTAAAAAAATGTTTAAATGATCTGAAATTATTTAAAGATTAGTTTCTGATAAAATTTTTATCACCACTAAATTTGTTCTTAAACAACCTAAAACAATATCATTAAAATATGTTAATTTAAACAAAATCATGATAAACTTTCATCCTGTACTTCTCTCCATAGTGATATACACATTTGTTTCTAAAAAAAACCTTTATGTAAACTCTTACTTTAGATATATGTATAATGCTTGCTTGCATTAGTATTTGATGTTCTAATTTGCCTGCCCACCATTTACAACTCATGAAATGAAAAGTTTCAAATATGTAGAAAATGTGCAAACATATTAATGAAAAAACATGTACTAATAACTTATGGACCAAAATAAATGTTATTTAGTACATTTATATGAGTAAAATTTGTGACCAGATGGATTAAAAATATCATGAAACACATGAAATGATAAGGTGAAAGTACCAACTTTAAAAAATAAAGTAGATTTTAAAGTGAAAATGAAATTTAAGTATTAACTAACTATAGAAAGATATTTAAATATTTCAAACAGATTGAAATTACAACACTCCAAATAGAATTACTGAAACACAGTGGCCCAGAGAAGCAGGACAATTTAAAATCTGCATTAGTAAAATTAGTAGCAGGGAGCACCATATAAAATTCAGACCTGCTATCTTACTCTAACAACTAGTTTCAATGGAAAAACAGCCTAGTACAAAGCCCATTTGTCTTTAGAGTTTTACAAAGGACAGTATGGTTGCTATCCTTAAAAAAAATTGCCATCACTATAATTTAAAACACTAGGTTTTTTGAGCAAGTAATTAAAGATGAGGCCATCAATGAAAAGCCTCTATCCATATTAAAGTTGTCCATACAGAAGACAATATTCATTAATTTCAAAAACTTTTACCAATGCCAAACTATTCAGTTCATTGACGATGTTAAATATTGCATAGTTCAAGAGTTTAGATTTAGAGAACCATCTTCGTAATTTATAGACTGTCCATGAAATTTTGTCATATTCTAACAAATCTTTGAAAACATGCTTGAATTAATATGTATTTTAACAATCTATGGATGTCAGATAAAACCCATTTTCATTTTAATAGGAAAAAAGTCCTGATCAGTTACATAGCAATTAAGTTATTGTGTGGTATTCTTTGTCATCTTATGTGGTAATAGACCTTTGCAAATACGACCTTGCAAAAAAAGTCTGGCCTAATGGGTACAATGCCATGCTTGAAACCACTATTGTGAAAGAACCTACAGGCATTTTTACTGATCACTGACAATGCCCACTTTCAACCATACATTTCAATATGACACACTAAGAATTTCAATGATTTTACACACCATTTTTTTGGCAACCATTTAGTTTTGAGAAATCATGACTGTAGCTTTCCTGATTTGACTGCTTAAATTTTTTTTTTTTTTTGTTGCCTTAGTAGCAAAATTTTTCAATATAACAAAAGACTTGCTACAACAAAAGAAATTAATAAAACTGATAGGTAACCATAAAAATATTGTGTTAAAGAAATGTAATAAAATGTTAATAACTGTTTACAGGAATTATTGTATGGAAAATGATGTAACTTGGATAGTATTACCTTTATGACACATATTATATTTGTTTTGAAATGTAGTGTATTTTACTAAAGAATAACATACATTTGCTGTAAAAAAACATTTTTCAGATGAATTACTAATTCCTACATTTCTCTACAACACACAGAAAGAAAGTATCACAGCATATGTTTATATAAATAAATGCACTCGTACACATGCACCCAAGTGATATTTATACTATTCTTTAAAAAAAATCACTCACCAATTAAAAAACAAATAAATTTCAATATCTGTTTACAACAATTTTTCTATGGAAAATTAAGTAACTTGGAAAATATTATCTTTGACACACAAATATTATGTGAAGTAAAGTCTCGATAATTTGAGGTATATGTACCGAGACCCTCTCGAATTACTGAAAACTCGGATTACACAGAAAAAAATTCCTGTGCTTTAGAAAAAATATTTTCTATGAAAATACTAGGTTTTAATGAACCCTAGTACTATAATTAAAAACTAACTAAATAAGTCTATAGAACTTTGTGAACATTTGTTGGAAGCTCGACTCATTTCTTTCGCATACCACATTGATATAAACATATCTTGGAAGCCCAACTCATCCTTCTTTTGCATACTTTATGGCAATAGACATTTCTTCGTAGCCCGACTCATTTCCTTTGCATATCATATTGATATAAACATTTTGTGGAACCTCGACTCATTTACTTTATATATCATATTGATATAAACATTTTGTGGAACCTTGACTCATTTGCTTTGCATATCATTTTGATATAAACATTTTTTGGTAGCCTGACTCATTTCCTTTGCATATCATATTGATATAAACATTTCTTGGTAGCTCGATTCATTTCCTTTGCATATCATATTGATATACATATCTTGGAAGCCCGACTCATTTCTTTTGCATACCATATGGCTATAAAAATTTCTTCAAAACCCGACTAATTTCCTTTGCATACAGTATTGATATAAACATCTCTTTTAAGCCGGAATCATAATTTTCTTTCAAATAGATAAAATAGGCTCCAATAGTAATGGGCCCGAATTTAGTGGAAGCTCGAAATATTGGGACTTTGTATTTCGAGACTGTATTTATTTTAAAATGGAATCATATTCTTACTAAATAACATACACGTAGTGTTCTTAAAAAACCACTTTCCAACTAATCAATAAAAAAATTTAACAAGAAGGAGGGTATAATGAATTTTTTTAAACTGTACAGACTGTTACAAATTTTATACATATTTCAGAGATGCTAACTGTTATTTAAACCAAATGAATGCCGATCGTTTATTCCTCAACAAAATTAATGCATACAAAAGCAAATCTTACAAAATATTTAAAATGTTTTAGTGTGGTTCTTTCCTTTAATGTCTCTTTATTATGAGGGCAAGATTGTATTATTAGCAACGTAAGTCTGTCAGTAATTTGTATATTGTAACAGTCACACTCATTGTAGTTTTATACTTATTCAGCATTCCCTCACTAATATGGCAGTTATGGGAGCAAAGCACTTCTGGATTACTGAAAACACCAAATTATTGGAAGGTTAACCCTAATACTACGTGGGTTACAAATTACTATTGATCTATGTTTCTCTTTATTGAATTGCAGTTGAATAGCTTCGTACTCGGTGGTAAACAAATTATGTTGCAGTAATTTACACAAATCGATTCCCTGATTAACATATCAACTGTCTATATCTGGGTACGCAATGAAGTTATGTCCAGACTACAAATAAATGCACATGGATGCATATGACCCTTGTTGATGGTACTGCCTTTATTTGTGTTAGTTATGTATTATAATAACACTAACTTAAAGTGGGTGTAAGCAGTCTTGAACATGGTTTTTTCCAAGTTTATTGAACATAAGAATACAATATCTTACAAAGTTTACGAACACTTTTAAAACTGTCATTATTTTTGAAGAAAGGTTTCATTTTACCACCATTTTTTTAATACTCTGAATTTTAGCATGGCCAACCTTGTACTTTTGGGCAAGTGTTTGTACTTTCCAAGGCAGTCCTAAATTTACTTTTTCTGACCTATAGAAAACAATTGATAAAGTTATTTGTTTTTGTTTGGATTGTGATGTTTTTATTCTCGGTGCACTATAATCAGCATTGGAAACTATCTATGACTCTGATATGAACTGCCACAACGGATCCATGAAAACAGCTAGATTATTGCAGGTGAGAATAGTAATTTGTTGGAGTTTAGAGAGACTGATATAAGAGTATGTATCACTCATACAGTTTAAGTATACGCTGTACTGTATACTGTGAATATATATATATATATATATATATATATATATATATATATATATATATATTAAAACAACATAGGTTATTCAAATACAAGAATATTTATTAATTTATATCCAAAGCTTTTCGTTGGTAAACAGTACCAACATCATCAGGAATGAAAATTACAATAATCATTATTGTAATTTTCATTCCTGATGATGTTGGTACTGTTTACCAACGAAAAGCTTTGGATATTAATTAATAAATATTCTTGTATTTGAATAACCTATGTTCTTTTAAATTATTAAACAAGAAAACGTATTATATATATATATATATATATATATATATATATATATATATATATATATATATACATACACTGATATTGCCCTTTCTTATAACAATATTATTTAGTGTTAGTGAGCACACTACTTGCTTAAAGTCTTAACCTTGAGAGTAGGGAGCTCATTTTGACGTACTGTTTACACTGGCATAGTCTCACTTGTTTCCTTATGCATGAATGTTCAACATGTTTTATAAAAAGCATGAAGTACTCACTATGAAAGATAAGTTATGGTTAATTTGAGCAATTGAGAAAGGTGAGAAAAAACAGATTGTTCGGTGCACAGGACTCTCTAGTCTACTGTGCCTACCATCTGAAAGAAAGAAAAGAAGTGACTTCATACGAAAATACTGGGAGACGGTAGGAACCAGTTTTGGAAACCTCAACATGAAATTTTGAATTGAATTACGCTTCAATGATTTCAGTAACAGCGTACATTTGCCATCTTTTGGGTCATTTGTCAAAAGAAACAAATACTTTGCAACAGAACTTGGAATTTCCAACCTTAAAGCATCTGATGGTTGGGTGATCAAGTCGAAACTATCTTGCATCAATAATGGGCAGATTAATAAAGAGGCTCATGAAGGTGACAGAAATCTCCCAAATGGGTGGCTAAGAAGTGTTGCCTGAGCATAAAGCTTGGCATTCTGTGGAAAATATCTTCAATGCTGATGAGACGGGGTTGTTTTACCAGTAGATGTCAACAGAACTTGAGAATTTAAATCAGAAAAATGTATTGGTGGAAATTTATCAATAAAACAAATTACAAAAGAAAAAAACAAAGAAGAAATTGGTTCTGAATTTAGCTAACATGGTCGGCTCAGTGAAGAGAAAATTATAAATCATTATATTTTCTTGATATTTCACTAAAAACCGCCAAAAAACATAACACAATTTATTAGATTAAATTTTAAATGATGTCCCATGAAAAACTCGGGATGTAGGATAAAACAAGACAATGTAAAAACTTTTTGTGACCGAAGCAACAAAGTTTTTAATACACAAGTGAACAAACATTATTCTTTCCTTACTACTGGGAGTAAACATACAAAAAATAATAACAGCTGTATAACCCCCCCCCCCACTATCTGACTAGCGTTGCTAACAGTGTTATTGGTACTACAAAATAATACAAGTAATTCAAAAGGAACATTACAACTTTGAAAAATCATATAAATTTATTGAAAGAACCTATAGACCAGATTATAGTGTTATTTTGAACGGAAAGATGTGCTTTTGACTCACATTAGATGCTAGTACTGAATCGAAATACAATCAGAAATAACTGACACCGTGTTATAAAGACTGGTGACTTCACTGGACCTGAGGGCATCAGCTGTAAATTTTGGTTTGAAGAATCTAAGTCTACAACAACAGTTCAATGTAGTTTCTACGCCAAATACAATAAAGATGCTCATAACAGACCAACAATTTATGAGTGGCAAAGTTATTTTGTAGGATCAGTGTGCTCGGTCAGATATATGAAATCATCAGGACACTTGTCAAGTCATTGTCAACAGCCCTACAAAATCGACCCAGCCCTATAAAATCCTCCAGGTCCACAGACAACTGTTTTGCCTGTGTTGAAAAATGTTTGTGTTTGAAACTATACAAATTGACAATTCTACAAAATATATAAGACAGTGAAAAGAAGACTTACTTGTGAGAACTGTGTGGATAAGTTAAATCGGATGAAATAACTTGAACAAGATTATCTTTAGTAAAGGTTATTTAATTGTATTGGATTGTGACATTTCAACTGACTCATTCATAGATTATTCTGTTTAAGGCATTCTGAAGTTTAAGGTTACCTTATCCTCAAACCTATTAGGATGAATGAGTTTCTACAATATACGAGGTCTGTTCAAAAAATACGCGGACTGAGGTCATAAAAAAAATGTACTTTATTTGGAAGTTACAGGTCTGGGTCTCCTTCAAAGTACTCTCCTCCCCAACACACACACTTATCCCAATGGTGTTTCCACTTGTTAAAACAGTCCTGGTACGCTTCTTTTGTGATAGGGTTCAGCTCCTTCGTAGCATTTGCCTTAATCTCCTAAATCATTTCAAATCTTCTTCCTTTGAGGGTTTTTCTGAGTTTTGGGAATAAGAAAAAGTCACAAGGAGCAAGGTCAGGTGAGTAGGGGGGGGGGGGAGGACAGCGATCGAGTGTTTGGCCATGCAGTACACTTCATGACAACATGCCGTAGGCCGTGTTAAGCATAACAAATGTTTCTGTTGCAGATTTCCCTAGTTTTACACAAAATTTCACAGCAATTCGTTGCTCCTTCAGGCTGTCCATTTTACAATCCGACAAACGAAAAAAACACTCTTTACTAAACTGAGCGTAACTCATCAACAAATGAAACATAAAGTTTCATAATATAAAACATAACAACATAAGTTCATAACATAAAAATAACTCTACCCATACTTTATTTTGTTACAGTATATAAATCTAAAAGTTATGATAAATTTCTTCTATGGGTGATTCAAATAAAATATTCTAAATATGGAATCAACATTTTACGTTATTAACAAATAAAGTTGGTCTATATAGTACAGTAAATACTTGTCAGGTAGCACCACATGACTCTAATCAGTAGAAGAAAGTCACATCAGTATAATAGAGCTAATTTCCACTGCTTCAAGTTACAAAGCAGACATCAGTAATGAAGTGGAGGTTATACCAGTTGAAAATCGTGACAAGCTTAAAGTGCTGTATTATGATTCATATGTGACATTATAAATATGATAGAGAAAGTTTTAAAGCGATGTAAGTTATGTGAAGGATCTGTCGAAATTAGACCAAGCAGTGAGTAGTTAATATAGCTGCTGTGGACCATGAAGAAAACAGACATATTACTAGGTAGGAACTAGCCAATTTTCTAATGTAAGTGTTGGGTACAGTGTTCATGATATCCTGCAATTCAGTAACATGTCAGCAGAACAGATGTTTTGACAAACATTGCTAAACTATAAACCTGTAATGTTGTTACATGTAATGAACTTTTATACTGTTTACAGGCTAAAGATAATGGGTTTCTTTAGAAAACTTTAGTTGAGATAAGAGCTGTAAGCATTATCAATCTAGGTGTGTGTGCTCAACCAACCTAAAATGAAAAAGCAAAGCAAAAAATGGCACTAAAACCTGTTGCTAAAAATCTAGAAATATTTCTCACAATCACCAGCAGGAAAAATTAAACTTTAGTCTGGCATATTAATATGTTAATTTTGGAACATCACATAAAATAAAGATAAACTATGAGCAGCAACTTGTCCCAGCTTCTAAAAATCAACTTTGCTTTGCCACCAGGAATAAATTATGTAATCCCAATAGACAAAATATTTGCAGTATAACAACACCTGGCCATATACTAACTATTGCAGATATGAAATTTCAGCATCTCCTATTTCTGTGTATTCTCCTAATCTCACACCTCGTGATTAACATTTGTTCTGAATTATCTGTGAAGGTAAGAGAAGCACTAAGAGTCAAGTATTTTAACAGCAATAAAAGGTGAAAAGCAGAGCACAATGACTAAATTGCCCTCCGAAAATTTCTCTTAACAAAGGAATAGATGCATAGCAAGTCCAGAGGACTACATTGAAAATGTATGACTTTACGATTTTTGTATGTTATTTATTTGTCTAGTAATAAATAAATCAGCTTTTATTTGAATTCCTCCATTACTTAATCTTTCACATATTTTTATTAGATACAGAAAAATATTTTACTACATTTTGTTAATGAAAATGATGACTTCCCATTAATTAGACAATAAAAGTCATAACCGTTGTACCATAAAGAAGATAACAGAAACATTTTAAAAATTCCACACAAAGAAAAAAAACTGCAACTACCTATTCTTCTATTTATAACAAATATGATGTCCAATTGCATTAATTTTAAAGACGTAGTAGTTATGCATTTTTAAAATATTGTTTATCATCAAGAAATGGACATGCTATGCCCAAGTCATATTTAACTCAAAATGGGTAATAAATTTTAATTATAATTATATAATAAATGTTCCAGGCGCTGTGGCCCTTATACAACATAGATAATGTATCAAAAAAATTCTAACAATTTTAGATTGTTTAGAAAAAATATTTCTAATTTTAATTTTTCAGTTTCTCTTCAGTTTTATATTGTACATTTTAGTTTCCTGATTTTATAATGCTATGAGCTATAATAGCATTTTATATAAAGGGATAAATAAACTTGAAATTTCATTCACTTCTTGTAAGAGTGGATGATATTGGAAAAAGGGGTAAAAATATAACTTTTGGTAAAATACAGACTTTTAATCTAGAGATATGTATAGTTAAGAAATCTCTTTAACACTTATTATGGTGTCATTAAATAATATTTTCAAAACAGAAAAACAAATTTTTCTTTGCCATTGATAAATTAAGTAACTATTTTTTATTAAAACCTCTTTTGGAAAGAGAGTGAAAGAAGGGAAAGGATAGTTGAAGGAAGAGTTAGACATATTTAAATAATATAGGTTTAATAACATATTAATAAGGTAGATTAACATAGTTATATATTATTTTAAATAAAATAATGGTAAGTTATTTAATATAAACTCAAAGAAAAACATCATACTTTGTTTGGTTCACAGGATGGATTTTTTAGCCATCTCTTCTTATCAAAGCAACATAAAGCTAATTATGACTTGGTGCCTGAAAGTATAGTATGTCGTGTATTAATTCTACCTATATATCTTACTGATGAAATAAATCTTTTACTTCTAAGAAAATTTTCATATGATATCTCCATTAACACTAATTAAGTTAGGGAGAATTTTTTTCCCTAAGCTATAACTAACTGATAGTAATAACTGTTATTAGTATATTATAGAAATTTTTATAATAATGACATACAATTCCACCAAGAAGGTTAATGAGGAAACAGATTGCCTTACTTGGTTTTACCAGTAATTAAGAAGGTAATGGGACAAAAACCATGCTTCAACCACTCTTTCTTTACCTTAGGTTTGACAAAAAGGTAAAGAAAATTGACTGTAGGTATTTATTTTCACAAAATGAATTAAATTGGAGGACTGAAAAAGCATCGAGAGCCAATTTTTATGGTACCAGGTAACCAGGACATTTAGATTAATAGTCAAGTAAAAAATAATATATATACTACAAACCCAGTAATTTACTTATTGTAAGATATTAATAAATGTGTGTGTGTGTGTGTGTGTGTGTGTGTGTGTGTGTGTGTGTGTGTGTGTGTGTGTGTGTGTGTTTTGTGTGCGTGTGTGTGTGTGTGCATTTCTCTACCAAGAAACTATCAATCTATAAATTGTCTCTGCATCAGATAAACATAAACAAAATCAGAATATTTTAGTTGACAAGACAACTAGAGTAGAAACTCTTTAATTTTTCTTATGTAATAACCAATATAAGGTTGATTGGGGATTATTACTAAGCTTGGTTTGACAATAAATCATGGAAGTTAATTATATAAAAGGTGTACTTGTTAAAAAAATACGGTTGAAAGAGGCAATTGGAGGCAGATAACGTTGTAACAATGTAAACATTTCCAATGTAAATATTTACCTCAATGGAAATATTACCTCAGTTTTTTATAACTTTGAAGTAAAAAAAACAACATTTGTATCTTTGGCATAGATCAATAAAATATACTGTTACAAGAGATGCAAAATAGAAGGAAAGTCAGTTTTTAACCCTGGAGCCGGGGCGCCAAGTCTTACAGACCCAGAGCAAGGAAATTTTGTTGCCACAGTTGATAGGAATGCGCCCCAAACCTAACGCTTTGTCTAGCTGCCTATTTGTGCAACCCAGTCAAAATTGAAAAACCGTCGATTTCACTTCAGGGTTTATTTACAATTTGAGTCTGACAGACTTGATGCCCCAGCTTGTGTTAATGTGATTTGGATCTGACAGACTTGGCGCCCCGGCTTGTGTTACTTAATTTTGTATTTAAAATAAATAAAAAATGTTTATTCTTAGTGTTTATGAATGATTTTTTTGAATCGTGTTAATATTATCGGCTATATCGAATATGTTTTTATAAACTCCGAAAAATTCGAAAAATTCTACACAGAAAGATCAGGGAAAGCAGTATCATGGCCAAAATACCTTACTGTAGAAGAACAGCACTTTACAGCTAGATTCGAATTGTCTTTTTCCGATCGCCTTTCACAATCAGCGAACTAAAGACTCAAATGAGAATGTTGAAAGCCTCTGCGCCGGGGGATGACTCTATATGCAACGATATGCTCAGAAGAGTTAAGGCTGTCCATCCTGGCATTGTTTAATAATATATGGACTACGGGAGATATTCCTACTAAGTGGAAAACAGCCAAGATCATTCAGATTCCCAAGCCCGGCAAAGATCACACGAAAATAGACTCCTACCGTCCAATAGCATTAACGTCATGTCTCGGAAAGCTCAGCCTTGTTAGCAAACACACAATTCAGCTTCAGAAGACAAAGAAGCACAAATGATGCTCTACTAATGTTCACGTCCAAAGTGTATGAAGCCTTTCAAAAGAAACAGACGACTATAGCTGTCATAATTGACCTCGAAGGAGCCTTTGATAAAATCCCTGCCAAGACTATACTCCTGCAATGCCGTAAGCTGAACATTGAAGGGAAGATGCTCAAATACCTGTACAATTTTTTACACGACAGGTTGATAACAGTCTCCGTAAACGGACACTCGTCCTCAGGGCATAAAATAGAAAATGGCATACCTCAGGGCTCGGTTATCAGCCCGACGTTATTCAATATTGCATTGCATGACCTAGAAGATCAGATACCAGATGATGTTGAAGTGGCCACTTTCGCAGACAACACAACTATTTGGATGTCTCATGTCGACCCGGTGGTGGTAACTAAAATCCTTCAAGATGCACTCAACTCAATCAGAAAATGGTGCGAAAAATGGTCTTTAGTGATCTTAGAAACCAAAATGAAATGCTCAGTGTTCACTAGGCGCAACAACCACGTTGACGTCAAGCACCATTAAACGTTAGGCAGTGGAGTAGTCAAAATAAATGAAAGCCCAAAACTCCTGGGCGTCATACTGGATAAAAAGCTGAGGTGGAAAAACCCCATTGACAATGTGATCAAAAGATGCTCCGCTCATCTCAATATCCTCAGAGTCGTAGCAAGCAGAGTATGGGGAGCGGATACCGTCACGCTCCTCACCTTATACACCACTTTCATCAGATCAAAAATGATGTACTGCTCCGAAGTGTGGGGAGACGCCACTAAAACACATCTTAACAAACTCCGAGCAATTCAATCGGCAGCTCTGAGATTGTGTCTGGGATGTCCGAGGACTATGCCCATTGCGGCTATGGAGGTTGAGGCGGGAATTGAACCGATAGCTTATATATAATGCAGAGAAGTTGGTATAAGTATCTTCAATGTCAAAGTCTCTCTGAAACACATCCATTACGAGAAATTACACCATGCAGTATAAAACAATCATTCAGTAGCAGATGCAATTCGTATGGCCAAGGTGCGTCGCACAATAAACCGGAGGTTATACCTGCTGTCTATGCATTAGCCCCATGGAAAATGCCACTTATTGACACAAAAAGCAACCTCCCAGGAAATACAACCAAAAGCCATACTTCTGCAGGCTGAGGCACTCGACATGATCAACACAACTTACAGTCAAGCTACAAAAATATACACCGATGACTCAGTGAACTTGATCGAGGGCAAATCCGGTGCTGGATATTTCAATCAGAAAACAAAGGAGGAGTACTTTATTCCATCCTACTCCACTTCCAGTATGGATGCAGGGCTAATAGCACTACAAGCAGCAATAACACACTGTCTGCAGAGCAACGACAACGGACTTTGTATTTTGACAGATTCTAAATCGGCGAAGGAAGCAATCCAAAATCCACTTCCCACAGACTTCGCTTTCCGTCTGAAGTCGATCCATGTGACGTTTCTCAAATTGCAGCAGCTGGGGAAAAAGTTACAATTCAGTGGATTTCAGCCCTCTGCGGAGTGTTCGGTAATGAAAAAGCAGACAACATCGCCAAAGAATCAGCTACGATGCGTCCTCAAACCACAGTATCTAAATTGAAGAAAGATGCAGCTAGGACCATTTGAGACATCTGGATCAAGCGTTGGCAAGACAAGACCACTGGGAGACATCTCTTCAACTTACAACCTGAACCAAATGCGCGATCCTGGTACAGAAACATACCACGTCAGGTGGCAACATTCGCAACCCGTGCCAGAACAGGTCACATAGGGACGGAAAGTTACCTATACAAATTCAACCTGTCGGACCCCTCAATCTGTAAAGCGTGCAGCGAGGTGGAAGAAACCCTGCAGCACATATTGTCGGAATGCTCGCGAATATCAGATAGCAGAAGAGAAAGGCTAAGGTTTTTAATTAAGGATGATTGGAGGAGAATATTCCTGGACAAGTCCGCATGGGCACTGGTGGCAGCGATCTATCATGGACATCGGATCATCGGCGTTACTTGAGGCTGGATATCCGCAACAAGAAGTAAGAAGTAAGTAAACTCTGAAAAATGGCTAGTGTTCTTCAAAAAGACTACACTCGCCAACTTCTAAATGAAAGTTTTATTCTGAGCTTGATGACAGCCCAGATGAAGATGAGGAGGATGGTAATGAGTACTGGTGATGCCATGAAGCCAGAATATAAATAATCACTTTTTATAATTTGAGTAAAGGAGGAGTTGATACTCTGGATCAGTTGTGTGCTACAAACGACGTGGCAAGAAACACAAGGAGATGGCCAATGCTTATATTCTACTCTATATTGAATGTGACAATCATTAACTCCCAAATAATTTACATTACAAACAATCCAATTACAACTACAAGTTGAAGGGGGTATTTGAAAGAGCTGGCATTGAGATTAACATCTGAATAACGCAGATCTTTGGTGACTAACATCAATCCTGAGATCCCCCTAAGAAGATAAGAGGTTGCTGGCACTTCAAAAACTGCAGAACAGGCTGAACAAATTCCCTTTAGCAAAACCAAGCATAATAAAATTGTAGGTACTGCAAAAATTTATATGTTTAGGCCATGCACAGTATGTATTCCCGGACTGCCCAAACACTGAATAGTTCAATTTGTAAGAACAAAGTCTAAACGTTTTTGAAACCAGTCTGATATTTTGTGATATTGTTTTCTATAAGTTTATGATAATTTTTTAATGTATAGTTATTGTTTTACCATCCCTAGTACAAAATTTTGTTATTTTTATATATAACTTGCTACAAATTGGTTTAATTGTAATAAATGAATAATAAATATTTTAGAACGTTTTTACTTTTTTATTACACTATTTAAAAACCATTTGATAGAACCTAATTTACAAGTATTTTTAAAAAATCTAGCCTTTATTTCTATTCCTGAAAATACTAAAAACATAAATGGGTCTGTCAGACTTGGCGCCCCGGCTAACGTTACAAACTGGGGTGCTCCAGGGTTAAAAAAGTTCTGGCTTTAACCAGGCATTACTTTAAGCACTACTATAGTGAATAATCTACAGGTGTAATGTACTGGTAGATTTATGAGGTTCTTAAATGCTCTGGACTTGTGGTTTTTTCTTATTGCCAAATTTTTAATTTCTCTAGATGCACAGTATAAGATAGTTAGTCTGTCTATTCATTTCAAAACTTTTAGCGCATTTTTCAATGACTCCTGCCAAAGTAGAATAAGGATTTGTAAATTTAGGATAGGACTATATCTCAAAAACAATCAGTAAACTAAAAACCTTTGCCTCTCCTGAACAACCTAACATTTAAATATTTGAAGAATCATTAACTTTTGAGAGCTTATGTTGTTTCTGCTAGAGTCACAAACTTTTCTAATTGAGCTTCATATGGGTTTTTAAGTTATCAAATTTTGATAGTTTACCAATAAGGTAATATTAAATTCTGCAATAGTCTCATTCCTAGATAGTTTTCACTCCTATCTAAGCTACAAATTAATTCTTGCTTTTTCTGTATTTAACACTCATATGTTTCCTTTAAGTAGCCTTCTTTCACTTGACATTTTCGAGTTTTTAAAATATATTAGTTAAATACACACGTCCTATACAGATGGGAGACTTGAAAATTAATAAAACAAATAATGATTCAAGTTAATATATAGTAGAGATGAGTTAATTCTAGCTTGGTCAAATTATATATTTCAGACTAAAGGATGTCTTACTATGATTTTACTATAATCCTAATTAAATCAAACACAATTACATTCAATACAATCTTCTGCTTTCTGTAGTTTAATATTCAAATTATTTATGCTTTCAAACCCTGCAGGGCGATGCAGACTAGCTACACCTACTAAGAGGAGTATGGCATCCTTCGAGGAAACCTAATCTAACATTACACCACTGACAACACTAACTTCCACAATCATACAAGTATCCACACACAAACACACACACCATACTAACACCCTTACATTCACCACACAAATACACTAAAATAAAACACCCTCTCTATTACGCAAAAAAACAAACATACACACAAACATACTGAAAAAATACACCCTCTCTATCACACTCACAGAAACACATATTGAGAGCCCTCGATAAACAACACAATTACATACATATTTATACCAACATCTTCTCTTAGGGTTTTTTGACTGGTCAGAATCGTTGAGCATTGTGAATGCTGAAAAGACCAGAGCTTGACAAACTCTGGTCTGTGATGCTGCTGTGAGATTACACTTGTTGGAAAGATGTGTATAAAGTGTCCCCTTTTCTAACACAGAATACTATTAACTGAATATGCAGCAGGTCCTGTATCTTTCATTGGAAAGTTTCGGAATGGAACACTTCTGTTAGAGGCAAGTAATTACAAGCAATCCCAGTTATTAAACATGACCTCCTTCTTTGACCAGGTCAAGGTTTCTATGGCTACTGATAAAACCTTGAACTCGTCAAAGACAGTTTATAATGTCAAGACCTTTTGTATGCCCCTGAGGATGAAATTAAAACAGAGTTAGCACTGGAAAGTGTAATGGATATTGTTCATATAATGAGAACAGGAAATGGCATTCCAACAATATGTTTAATTCTTACTTTCGGGAGACTTATCCTCAAATATCTATGTGCAGACTACCAATGACTTTCTGTCAGGCCCTATGTTCCTAATCCTCCACGATGCTACAAATGTCAATTCTTCAGGCACTTTAGCTCTTCATGCTTTATGCTAGAAGTAAACTACCATACTGGATCTAAAGGTCATTCAGAAAAAGTTTGAAAAAATGCTCCAAAGGGCTTTGACTGTGCAGGTGATCACATGCTCACTCCTTTAAATGTCTAAAGTTCAAGAAGGAGAAAGTAATCCTCAGGATAATGGCAAAGGAAAAACAACTTTCCTGGAACCAAAGAAAATATTTAAGTTGACACAACCTATGCTGGAAGGAAAATTGTATGTCTCCGCTGCCACTACTGAGGAGTTGTGGTCCAACTGTGTTGAACTAAACAAAAACATTGGTTGAAGTCCTCACGGAGCAAGTTAGTCACTTTCCAAAATTTAAAGAGGGGAGAGAGCAATCCTTAGCACAATGGTAGAAGAAAATACGATCTTTCCTGGAGGCAAAGAAAAAGTATAGGTCAACTCCCCCTTGGTTTCTAAAAGTTCTAAGCCCCTTGCCCCTACTGTCCTTCGGTTCTACTGACTCTACCTCTAAGCCTCAAGTTAAATCCATTGATATACTTCCTTTACCAGAAATTTTATCTGGAGGAATGGGTAGGAGAAGTAAGTTACTGACAGAGACAAACGCTATACTCATTCAATCATCACTATTTGTGACAAATAAAATAACAAAAGCAAATTGTTAACAAATACTCCACCATTAAAACTAGGTGCAAAGCCACAACCACCCTTAAAAGTGGACTCATATAACCTCCTCTTCTTAGTCAATAAATTTTATAGGTTCCATCACTGCAATAGTGGTGATGGCATCTGATGAAATATTGCCTAAAAAATCCCCTGACGGCCCAAGTTCCAGGCCAAAAAATGTCTAATGAAAGCATTTCAGGTGAATCCATTTCATTAAACTACAATGTCCACACCTAATTCACTAATTCATGATTTAGTGGAACATTAATGGTGTAAGAAGTCCTATTGAGGATCCCAAAGTAATCATTAATAAGTAATCGTCAATGAGACATGAGCCTTCAATGTTCATCTGTATTCAAGAGACACAACTCCATAAATTTCACTATTTCCGAATATGGGAGTATTTCGTTTTAAGATCAAACTTCATTAAAGATAATTGAACAAAAGCCGGTGTAGCCTTTATAGCCTGTAACTGTACTAATACTGTTTCTCTAAATTTAATAACTTCCTTAGGAGCTATTCAAAGAGTTGTTCTGTACAAGCTTACTATCTGTTGCACCTACTTTCCACCAAGTGACAACCTGCAACACAAAGAACTAGTAGATTTTATAAATCACTTACCTACTCTGTTTTTATTGGTGGGCAATTTCATGCCTGAATTTAGTCACCGAAGGCAACACCAGGAATTTTAAATTGTTGGGTCTTTTATTTGATGAAAGACTTTTATGAATCACACAGGTGCATGATTTGAAGGTTGGATGCAGCAAGATATTCGATTTGTTGAGAGTTCTTGGTGTTGCTAATTGGAGAGTGGACAGAACCTGTATGCTTCGCTTCTATCGCTTCATCATAAGATTATGCATATGTAATGGCTGTATAGACTATTCCTCTGCCTAAGCTACTGTTCTGAAAACTCTCGATTCAGTACCTCGCTCTAGACTTAGACTTGCTGCTAGTGCTTTTAGATCAAGCCCAATCTCCAACCTTCTCTTTCATGGTGACGTCAGATGCTTCATATTATCTATTATCCTGTATCATTTTGATGGGTATCTGGTCACTGAATTCACTGATTCAGATTTTTGTATGCATTGTAAAGGATTCATTATTACTTGCACAGAATGATTAATGATAAACTGTGACTAGAAACAAGCTGAGGGAAATCAGAAATACATATCGTCCTCAAAGGTCTTCAGTTTGTTTGAATCGTAGAGAGGAAGTGGTTGTTTCTTATCTTCAAATCGGCCACTCTCTGTTAAAACCAGGATGATTGATGGAAAACGAGGATCTGCCCCTATGTCAGATATATGAAATCATCAGGACACTTGTCAAGTCATTGTCAACAGCCCTACAAAATCGACCCAGCCCTATAAAATCTTCCAGGTCCACAGACAACTGTTTTGCATGTGTTGAAAAATGTTTGTATTTGAAACTATACAAATTGACAATTTTACAAAATATATAAGACAGTGAAAAGAAGACTTACTTGTAAGAACTGTGTGGATAAGTTAAATCGGATGAAATAACTTGAACAAGATTATCTTTAGTAAAGGTTATTTAATTGTATTGGATTGTGACATTTCAACTGACTCATTCATAGATTATTCTGTTTAAGGCATTCTGAAGTTTAAGGTTACTTTATCCTCAAACCTATTAGGATGAATGAGTTTCTACAATATACGAGGTCTGTTCAAAAAATACGTGGACTAAGGTCATAAAAATAATGTACTTTATTTGGAAGTTACACGTCTGGGTCTCCTTCAAAGTACTCTCCTCCCCAACGCACACACTTATCCCAACGGTGTTTCCCCTTGTTAGAACAGTCCTGGTATGCTTCTTTTGTGATGGCATTCAGCTCCTTCATCGCATTTGCCCTAATCTCCGAAATCGTTTCAAATCTTTTTCCTTTGAGGGGTTTTTTGAGTTTTGGAAATAAGAAAAAGTCACAAGGAGCAAAGTTAGGTGAGTAGGGGGGGGGGGAAGAACAGTGATCTAGTGTTTGGCAAAAAAACTCTCGAGTTCTGAGTACTGAGTGAGCTGGAGCGTTGTCGTGATGGAAAAACCGGTTATCACTTCTCCACAGTTCTGGCCTCTGAGTCGGACGGCGTCCCTCAGTCGTTTCAGTACTTCAATCTAGGTAATCTGATTGACTGTAGAGCCTTCAGGGAGGTATTCGTAGTGAACAACACCCTTAGCATCCAAAAAAACTGTCAGCATCGCCTTGACATTCAACCGAACTTGGAAAGCTTTTTTGGGTCTTGGGGACGTTTGACTCACCCATTGGGATGATTAGACCTTCGTTTCGATGTCGTAACCATACACCCATGATTCATCCCCAGTTATAACTCTTGACAATAAGTTCTTATCTTCATTTGAACGATCAAACAGTTCCCGACAAATCCGGACGCGATTGACTTTTTGGTCGTCGGTCATCAGGCGTGGCAAAAATTTCGCAGCGATGCTGTGCATCTTCAATTTTTCGGTCAAAATCTTGTAACAAGATCCAACTGATATCCCACACTCTTCGGTAAGCTCCCTAATTGTCAGACGCCGATTTTTGCGCACCAGGGTGTTGATTGAACACCTGGGTCGTCAGTTGACGTTGAAGGACGTTCAGGACGCTCATCATCATCAATCGACTGTCGGCCACCCTTGAAACGATCATGCCACTTGAAATATGCTGTACGCTTCATGGCAACATCGCCGTAGGCCGTGTTAAGCATGGCAAATGTTTCTGTTGCAGATTTCCCTAGTTTTACACAAAATTTCACAGCAATTCGTTGCTCCTTCAGGCTGTCCATTTTAAAATCCGACAAACGAAAAAAACACTTTACTAAACTGCGTGTAACTCATCAACAAATGAAGATATCTGCGACTGAAATATCGCGTTTTAATCAGCTGATTTATACGAACCAAGCGGATTCTCCTGAAACTAACTTGAGCCGCATAATTCAAACAGTCTGCGTATTTTTTTAACAGAGCTCGTATGTATATAACTTAATTTAATGGAAATCATAGAAGAGTGAATAAAAATTGAAAATCATGTCAAAAATAAAACTTTTAATGAACTATAACTTTTAAGGTTTAAAAAATGTAGTTAATAAACTATATCCCTGTATGAAAAAGGAATTATAGTATCACTAAGCAGATTTTCAAAAATTTAAAAGACAATTTTTTATCCATTTTTAAAATTAAGTAACTATTTACATTTTTTTACCATCATTTGTTAAAAGAGTAAAAGTGATTGTCTGAGAGAAAGCGAGAGGGAGAGAGAGAGAGAGAGAGAGAGAGAGAGAGACATAGTTGAAGAAAAAAGCAGAAGTATATAAACAATATAGACTACATTACTGTATTATAACTAAATTACAAGACCAGTTTAATAAAATTAGAGCTTTTTAATTTCATGGTTAAATAACAATTTTTGTGTGTATTAGTACAAAAAGTACTATAGAGTACTTGTTAAATGTCCATTTTTGTAGATATTTATTTTATAATAAAAAGATCAAGCAAGTAATTTTCATTAAATATATAGACTTATTTATTTACTATTTTTATACATTTAAACTTAGATTGAAAAGTTTTGGAGATGTTTACTGTTGCTTGTAACGAGTCCGTCATAAGTAAAACAATGGCTTACAAGTGGTATACATGATTCATAAGCGGTATAAGTGGTAAATAAGATAAAGATATGAATTTCCAGAACACTTCAACACATTAAAAACAGATAAAAATGTGTTAAATGTGAACACATGATTATGAACAGTTGCCAAATTATGGTCAGAGAGATTGCTAAAGATATGGCAAATCAAATGGCTTATGTCTCAAAATATTTTTTGTTGTTTTAAAAATGCAACATGTTGCAGCCAATTATGTTTCAAAACTGTTGATTTTAAACCATAGTTCCAACACTGGTTGGAAGGTGCTCAAGAAAGCTGAAATGTTGAGCACTTTGGCAAGAAATGTTCAACACCTTGCACACACCTCTTGCCAAAACATACAAACTTGAAATACATTTATATTTGGTAAACTCTCGAATAACTTTATCGTATGTGTAACTATAGGCCTACTAATTATATTTCTAAAATGCTGAGATTATCGCTCTGATCACTCACTTTTCAAACAATTTTGGGTTGTAAATGATTAAGCAATTGCATTTAAAGTAAAAGAACCCTGTTCCTTTTACTCAATAAACCCTATTGGTACCTACTTTCCAATTGAACAAAAACTGCACACTTTTTACACCAACAGATGTTTGAGATCGGAACCCCTCTCCAGTTATAAGACAGAAAGACAGAAACAGTGATATAACCAGTAATAGATGTAATATTATTTAAAAAAACTTACTAGATTGAAAGTTAAACTTTACTACAAGTTGGATATAAAAAATACTGTAAAACTTTTAGTTAAATATTAAATTTTATGATCAAATTTGTTTTCTTCAATGTCATAAGTGCAAAGATATGATACTACTATTTTTCAACAGAAATGCTTCTATGTTTCTACAGAAATGTTTCTAAAATTAATGCTTTTTAGGGAAAATTTGTGACAATAAAAAAATGTGTTTTAAACTTTTGTAGTTACAGAACATTTTTAATCATTACTCTAACTTTCACTTATTGTATTCAATTTGGTAACATTCAAACTAGCTAACTAGATTTAATTTTGTGACTACCTTAGGCTTTCTATAAAACAGAAAAAAACTTTGAGAAAGTACAAGAAAGAAAAAAATTAATCTATTACAGTAATTGATTATGTCTGTAATGCCTATACGGATTATTTAGACAAGCTAGAAATGTACGGTAATCTAAACAAAGGCATAAAATGGTGCAGAAAAATTGTCATTGACATACTTTTAAAACATGTATAACCAATACACTGTATTCAAAACAGTACGAACATATAGTGAAGATAAGAACTTTCAGGGAAATTATTGCAAAGGAATTCCTACTCTGTTATCTGAACATGAACTGGTAAAACAGGACTATGAAATTGTTATGTTTGTTAGAAAACTGTCAATAATATAATCAGGATTGGAAGAATTGTGTTTCTAACAAATGCATTAAATGTTTGGATTGTAATATGTAAACCTACACACACACAAATTTTTTTTCAACATATCCATAGCTGTTAATATGTTAATGAAATGTCTTATATTTTATATTGTAAATATTATTTGTGTTTCACTATGTAATAATCATTATTCATGCAATAAATGAATGTGATTTCTCCTTTTATCAGATTTTTATAGGATTTTATCAGATTTTTCCTTTATTCAAATCCATTTGTACACACAATGGAAACTTGTAAATATGAAAGTTGAACACAACTTTATTTAATTTATTCTGAAACATCAATTGTGCAAGTTTCAGAAGCTGAGATTACCATATATTGCACTACTGTTTTTTTTTTTAATATTATAGTTATAATTAATTTTTTAAATCTGTTTTCAGTAAACCTGAAAGTACTTACATTTTATATTAAGAGAATCAATATCTTATAAGTGATCAAGTCCTCAATTTGTAAGAAATTTAAAAACAAATAAGTTATATTACAAGGATGCAATTATAATAGCATGGCATACCTGGTATTACAATGTATTCTTAACTGTAAAAAACACTTTATATGTAATGATGTCAAAGTAGAATATAACACTTGAACTGTGAATCTAAAAGTTCTACTCTAAGAAAAAAAATAGTTTAACTTATAGTATTGCCAATTTGTTTTATTTTATTACCAATTACTAAAAATGTACTTACCCCTAACCTCACTGAAATAATTTTGTGATACAATTTACAGTATTTTACATTCAAAGTTTCATAATATGTATAATTTTCTTTTAATCAACATGATGTTGATTATAGTTCAAAAGTGGATTTATTTACTTGATTATCTTAGTTGCTGAATTATTTTTTGCCATGGCATTAACTTATTTATAAATCTTGAAACAAAAATGTAATAAACCAGGAAGAGTATGTGTATGCTGTACATGAATAAATAATTTTACTTTTAACATACTATTTAATTATTTTATCTTTTTCACAACTAAGTAAACATGAAAATTATTTTAATGGATAAATACAAAATTTTATATGAGAAGAACAACAAGATTCATTGAAGTTTTATCTAAAACAATTTTAATGAAGAAGAAAATTTATATTAGTTTTATATTAAAATATAATCATGGGTTGATTCTGACAGAAAACATATTTTCAAAAATTTCAATAACAAGTTCAAATATGATATTGAATTCTAAGGGTGGAAGTAGTTTGTGTATATCTTCATGTACCTATTTTTTCCATTAAAAATCATCAAGTCTACATATGTCTTAAAATTTATTATTAGATCATTAACATAAATATTACATAAGAACTAAATTTAAATTGTTCATAAAAGACTGAGATAAAGAAATAAGGGTTGTTGCAACTAAATAATGGTTTATATCAGGTTCTGTTGAGTATAAAATTAATTATTGCACTACAAATTTATTTATCATCTTAAACATTCCTTTTACATATTTAGGCCTACTTTACATAAAATTAATATTCTTTTCTTGTTTTAAATACACTTCAGTATTTTAATTTTGTTTAACGATATTTAGAGTTTGACAAGGTCACAAACTCCACAAGTGCATTACTAATACCACACAGTAAATAATGGCATATAACTCATTGTTTAATAGTACACCTGCATAATAATATCCAACAATGATTAAACCTAACATTATCCAACAATGATTAAACCTATCATATAAGAATTATTTAAGTTGTTGTGCCCAATTTACTACATCCTCATTAAAAACGTTTTAATACTGATATCTTGAATGTGTTAAATGCTTTAAATTACACAACAAAATAATTAATACAAGTATTGTACTGATTGTTAAAAAGTAAATGTTTTTTTAAATTATTTTTTGCATAAAGTATATTTAGTATTAACTAAGTATTTTTAATTAGCTAAAAGTAATTAGAAAACCAACACACAAAAATCATCAATATTCAAAACATTTTGTTTGATTTTATTTTTAAATTTTTTTTAAATTACTGATTTCTTATTTAATTACAATGGAGAAAAGACAACCATTTATGTTTTCAAATAAAAAAAAAAAACAATTATGTGGTTAAATTATGAGAAATGAAAAAGTTAACCACTTTTTCGACAACTGAGGCACTGAACAAGAGAAGTTACAAATAAGAGACAGAAAAGAGTTTCATTATCAATATAGAAAAAAAATTCACTTATAAAATCAGTCTATCTATGTCAGAACTTAAGTGTGAGTCTCTAATGAGGACAGTTATTTATCAAGTAGTTTATTATTTTGTTTGTGGATAATTTAAACTTGACTCACACATTCTTTACTGAAATTTAAATTACCAGACCACGAAGTGAAATACAAATAACTATTTCAAAAATTAATAAAATATGTATAGTTTATTTTATTACTCCCAAAAGTAAACGTGTTTTATTGAGGGTTTAAAATTTCTAATGGTCATAATATAAAAATTGCAATAGAGTTATTAAGTACTTAAATAACCAATACCTCACACATGACACATTTTTTTCCTCTAAATATTCTATAATTTTCCAAATGTTTTGAACTGTTTCATTAATTTAAGTAACTAAGGCCTCAAATTCAGACGCTAGATAAATAACTTGACCATTTAAATGGTTCTTTTGTAATAAATTAAAACAACTTTATCTTTTTAAATGTGAAGTCAGACTCTTATTAAAGTATAAAATTTTAGAAATGACAGTATTAGCCAGTGACAGGAAAACAAACAAGTTTCACTAACTGGTGTTAACAAAAATTACTAGGATATCTGAAATGAGAATTTAAAAATATTTTGTAACTTCAATATGGTTAGTCAGTTTGATAATTATTGCCTGTGAAGAATAGCCACAAGATTGGGAACAAAAAAGATAATATTAGGTTAGGAACATAAAAAAAACTCCTATAATAAAAACTCCCTTGTGAAAATGGAAACATCAAGACAACAAAGGGTTCAGGTTGCACACCTTAAGTAAATATATTTTCTATCAAATTTATAAAGATATGTTTAACAATGGACAGACATCCTCTCCCCAAGTAGGAATGATGATGATGAAGGATTAGTAAAACAGCCAGAACTAAGAAAAGTACACTATGATCCTTTGGTATTAGAAATAAGGCTGTTATGACACATGGTTAGGATAACTTACCTAAAGTAGATTTGTTCTCTCTTATAATTGATAAGAGAGAAGAATAGGGTATGTCAAAGGGATGAACAAAGTATGAAATAAAGCTACCTTATAAATATTGGCTGATCAAAAATATACAGTAAAACCTCTTTGTACTTCAATGATTCTCATAAACACTCTTTTCAAGGCAGAGGGTTACACAATAAATCTAGGTAAGACCTTTCCCCCTTTGGAACATATTCTCTGTCACACACTATTTCTCACTTGTGTACTCTCCCCATACTCCAGTATTGTCTCCAGCAAGCCTTATATTAATTTGCACAAATTAAACATAGAATATAAATCAGGTGGAATTTAACAGATAGTTAAACAGAAAAAATTTAACAGATGGTTAAATGTGGCACTTTGATTTACTAGATAGCCAATTCCATAAAAGTCTTACATAAGACTTTTGTTTTAGTCTCGTGTTCCTCTGCATAGTAACATAAATACATATCTTTAAAAATTTATAAAACCGATGTCCAAGTACTCACTCCTCCTAACTCATTTATTTTTAGAAATGTCATGCTTTAATAAGAGATTAACCTGGTTTTTAACCCAACCTCGACATCTCATTCACTGTTATTTTTACATTTCATTTTTTTAGGATCCTACAGTCTCTGGGTACTCATTTGTAGAAGACTCACAATACTGAACAATGCACAAATCTTGTTGCGGAACACATTTGCTGAAAAACGTCAGTAAGTAGTGTTTCTTTTTTTTGTTAAGTAATTATACATTAAACTTGCCTCAAGATGAACAACACAAAAACTCCAAGTTTTGATTGAGCGTAATAAAAAAAACAAATAGCTTATGAAGTAAGAAACTCAAATAATATTATTATTTCAGTTTTACATTAAATCCATCGAACAGAAAGACAGATGACAAGAATAAAAAAAGCAACAACTAGTTTTCAAAGATGCCAGATTTTTAAAATCCAAACCCTACAATAGGCCATATATGTTGCAATTACTTGTGTATGATTTATTTAAATATTCTTTAATTTCTTTGAGAGAAAGAAAGTTCAAAATAGAATTCAAAAATGTATTTATTGTTATTAGAAATTACTTTAACTTTTAAACTGTCATAAAAACATTAAAAACAAATTGTCATCATCTTCCATACATGAGATGTACAGAAATTTCCTGAAGCCTGAAAATGGGAACTTTTTTTTCTATTAATTTTTTTCTATTTATAAATAATTCTGAATACAAATTGTTAATTACAATTTTTTGTATAGTTTTAGGATAAATATCACATACATAATGACACCATCTAATGGTTAATGGAAGGTAGAAAATAATGGGTGAACACCTACCTGATTGGAAAAAACTGAGAGATAAAGGAGAATTTTGAGAGTAAATAAGTTCCATAAAATAAATCTGATTTCTACCACTCATAAACATGTATTTCCTCAGTACAAAATGCATGTGTGTAATCCTTACCTCTATGCATGTGCGTTAAAATGAAAATAACCGACAGACAAATAATTATTTCCTTGAAATACTCAAAATCTTTACTACAAAATATATCTACTTTTGTAAATGTTTGCTACTACTTAAAATATAGATGTAACCCATTGATTTAAATTCCAGTGAAAGCAAATTTCGGTTAGAGTAATTTATAAGTGGAAGTAGTTTCCTTTTTACTAGGGATATCCAAAAAATAAGTTTCCCACGTGTGTCTCACCAAGCGTGAGTGACGTAGCATCTTTCCGAGAGTGGGGACTTTTAGTTTGGGTGTAGTGGTACCGATTCCCGCCGCGCGCTTGAATGTATGCCGTTTGACCTTGAGTCACGGGCCATTCGACATGGAGACTCCACTGCGATCTGTTGTGAAGTGCAGAGTGTTATTCATTTTTTGACTGCAAAAAGTGAATCTGCCGTTGAAATTCATTGTCAGTTATGTGAGGTGTATGGTGAACATGTAATGACTGTACAAATGGTTCGACTTTGGCGAAAATTGTTTTTGGAAGGAAGAGAAAATGTTCATGATGAACAGCGAGATGGATGCCCAGCTACCGCTCCCCAAGATGCCGTCATTTCTGCGGTGCGTGACGTTATTGATGCTGACCGGCGATTGACACTTGACGATATTATGGATCAGCTTCCACCAAATATTGAAATTTGCCACGCATTTTTTCACAACATCATCACTGAATAGCTTCAGCTGTCGAAAGTGTGTGCAAGGTGGGTTCCTCGTTTACTGTCTGACGGCCATAAGCAACGTGTGGCAGCTGCACAATCTTTTACGGACGAAGGTGATGATCTGTTTTCAAGAATAGTCACTGGTGATGAAACATTCACTTTTTGCAGATTTATTTTTTGCAGTCAAAAAACGAATAGCACTCCGCACTTCCCAACTGGCGGCAGATCGCAGTGGAGTCTCCATGTCGAATGGCCCGTGACTCAAGGTCAAACGGTGTACAGTCAAGCGTGTGGCAGGAATCAGTACCACTACACCCAAACTAAAAGTCCCCACTCTCGGAAAGATGCTCCGTCACTCACGCTTGGTGAGACACACGTGGGAAACTTATTTTTTTGATATCCCTTGTAATTTCACTTGTTTAATTTTGTGTATATTAAACTTAATGACAACACTTACCTGATATAATTGTCATGGCAGTTAGAGCAGATATTGCTCCCAAGAAAACTGTGAGTCGAGAATGTTTCATAGCCATGATTGCAGCAATAAAAAATGTTTTATCCCCAATTTCAGAGACAATGATAACTGAAAATGTTGCGATGAATCCATGAAGGAATCCTTGTAAACTAGTTTGATCAAGGTTCAACATGGTGCTACTAGGCTGCACCTACAACAAACATGGGGGAAAAGATTTTTAGTAGAATTAATATAGCTATTTTGACAAACTTTCTTTGTAACAGATTACATACCATTAAAAATTAATTACTCTACTAAAACTAAATTCTAAATTCTTAGACAACCAAACAATGTTATCTTTAAAAATATATAAAGTATTAATATGAAAAATTTTATACTTTAATTATTTCATTAAATTGTAATACAAATTAAGATTTTTGTTATTTACTTTTGAAAACAGTTGTAATTAACTAGTCATACCTCTTGTCTTATAAATTAAGGATTATATAACTAAAATTTCTAATATGTAATGCATTTAAATTACTATGGCTAACTAATCAGGCTATTTATTGGCAATGAAAAATCTTTTTCTTCCGTGACATTTTTCTATAATTTATATAACATGTAAATGGTGATAATATTTCTTTTTAAATATATATATATATATATATATATATAAACTTTACCCAATAATCCAGTAATATAGTTTGGAAAAAAGTTAATGTTAATCCATTAAAAATAGACCTAATCCAACTGTTACTGAGTAAATATAAGCCAAAAAATATCTATCATTACATATGGCAATGTCACAAAGCGTTTAAACCAAATTTATAAATAATGACTTGTGAAATTTATATTTCAAATAAATTTATGAAAAACATGTTTTAATTGCTCTAAGTAAACATTAAGTCTCAGTGAGTTTTTATCTAAATTCTCTTAAATTATAAGTTCCATATTAATATCCACAAAGTTTGAATGTGATAGTTTTCCAATCTGCATAGGCAACAACATAAACTACTCTATCCATTAAATATTAAATTTACAATATTATGTAAATAAATAACAAATGTGTATTCCAAGGTTTTATAAAATTTTACAAGCAACAGTTAATAAGGAAATTTGAAACGAAAAAAGACTACAAAATCTATAACATTAAAATAACTGAAATGAATCGCTATATTATTTTGGAAAAATTCTTATTTTTTCATGGGCTTATTAAAGTTTTCAAAAAGCTATTCATTTTAACATCCTTTAATCATTATCTTCTTTATGAGAAGTATGAAATTAATTTTGTATTTAGTTATAGTTATTTAAATATTATATTTGTGTGTATGTGAGTGTGTGTTGTATTATTTTGTGAAAATGTAAATTTGTTAGAAAATGATACCACAAAAATATCAAAAGAAGAGTAATTATTAAATGTTTTTGCTTTGGACTCAAACATTACCATATACAACAACAAATATTTGTAAGGACAAATTACACTCAAGTTAAGATAAGCCAATAACAGATAGTAAAATCAACCAAGCTGTTAGAAAGTAAGTATAGCCTTCAATTAGAGGAAACCATGTAATAAAAATAACACTGACTTAAAAGAGGAAAACTTATGAACCATAACAGAACAAATCCACCAGCAGTTCTTTGAAATGTTACTGTATTGTAATTTCTGAAGCAAACATTATTTCATTGGAGAATAAACTTGTTATAATTTATAAGAAAATGCACTTTGAATTTACACCTTATTTCACTGTACATGACCTATAAATAAAATGTCTGTTAACATAACAATTACAGTAAAATATGAATTATAAATATAGGCTACAGTCTCCAAATCTGATAAAATACTTTATCAACAACAGCATTATTACATAATACCAAACAAAAATATTTTTAATGTTATCTTCACAATACCTTGGTAGTAACAATTTTCTTCCTGAAACATTCAAAATTTTAAAAAAACTTGAAGTCTCACAAATTTATTGCACAATTTTAATGTTTTTAAGCTGGATACTAATTCCATACTTTATAGACAATGGAAACTTGCTTTTGTACACTTTCACAAAAGTAATTACGAACACAGTCCCTCAGGTGAGATTATTCATAAATTTTATTGAGGATATTTTATCTACAACCACAAATTTTATTGAATTTTGCACTTATATTATTTTTGTCATCATAAATAATACAACTCCCTAATTAATTAAACTGTTAATATTTTAATAAAGAGAGTAATCACTATTTTTGTTAAAAAAACGTTTTTTTGAAACTTGAAAATTAATTTTCCTGGATTTGTTTCTAAAACCTAAATAAATAATGTATTTTTTTTAGCAAATTAAAAATAGTAATAAATGAAACAGTTGGATTATTTATTCATTTTTTTAAGAAAGAAAGAATTTATTTGTAGCACTAATAAAAAGAACATGATTTGTAGAACTACAAGATTTATCAGTCCAATTATTCTCACCACATGAAAACTTAATCAGGTTCATGTCTACAAATCCTATTTCCATCAGATTTTCATTTATAAGAATTAAAACATAATGTTTTTTTTAAAATAATTGTTAGTTGAACACATTTTCTTTTTTTACACTTCAAATTGTATTACAAGATGTTTAGTTACATTACTTTAAATTTTAAATAAAAAGAAAACATTTCAAACGTGTCAAGGATCTAATTCTTTATTCACGAATAAACTACTACAACTGTTAATGTCAAACACTAAAACAGGTTACTTGAAAATATAAATTCCCATTTTAAAACTAAAACTTGGCATTCAACAAATGATTAAACAAGAGTTAATTAATGTTTCACCCAGATAAATGAATAAACATATCAAAGATTTCTTTCTTAAAAACAAAAAATAATTACAAACAATTAAAATTTATAATACACTCATCTTCATTTCTGTTAGGAATATTTCTATATTTATATTTGAGTACATTTTTCTACCTTTCCTAACCTTACAATATTTTCCTCTGTTGACGCATTTTCAAATGACACTATTTTCAAAATTTAAATAATACTTAAGAGTATTAAGTACTATTTAAGTTTTGAAAATGCAGTCATTACGAAACGTAAATTTGAAGGCAGAAAAATGTTAGCAAATATATACAAATAATTAATTACAAATTTTAATAGAATGTGTTATGCTTTTTGACCCTAAATATTAAGGATTACTTTAAGGATGAAATCATCTAAGTAAATGGGTCTGTATGGCTTTAGGATATTCAAGTACATTGCCTTTTAAAAATTAGATTATTTTACACCTTAAAAATGAAACTATTAATAATAAATTGGAAATTCACTTCATCAAAGTTCACCACACAATTTGAAAAACACATAAAAGACATCAAAAACACACCCAAAATAAAATTTCTACATACATATGCAAGACACACTGTATACATACACCAACAAAGACAAGTAAAAACAGAAATTCTACAATTCACTAAAAAAAGTAATAAACTAAACACAACAGAATATTCTGAAACATAAAAACACCATAAAAACCAGTCACAACACTTACTTAACAATAAAAACACCTCCACAACTGAACACTCAATAAAAAAATACATTCTCAAAACAACAGAATACACCTGAGCAACAGTATTGTCCCTGACTCACATCATCAAATAATTCCGTAACCACGTATGAAACACATCCACTGAGTAATATCAATAAGCAGTGGTTTTTTGCCAAGGGAATTAATAAATTAATATCATTCAGAAACTTCAAGTAAATACAACCCAACAATTGCAACTTTAAAATGAATCACTTTCACATATATGTAAGATGAAGTAATTTAAAATCACAAAATTAAAATCCTCTTTAGCTTTGAAAACTGTGTGGCAATTACTTGTTCAAGGAGTGTTCATTATTTTCTCCCAGTGCCAGTAAACCTACGTGCTTTATTACTTTACAAACTTCTTAATATGAAATACATTCCATGACAAAAGCTGTATTCATAAAAATTACAATCCTCACTAGAAATTCTACAGCTTGTGTATTTAATGATCACTGGTGCCTAGTAGAGGTGAATGTCTTTAGTGACCAAAATAAAGAAGATGTATAAGAACATTTCATCATCTTGCAAGACAAGGAATTATTTTTTTATAAAATAGTGTTTTTAAAAAATATGTATGTTTTACAAAACAAAAAACCATCAAAGTTGCAAAAAATATAAAAAATTGAAATTATTATTTTTGGACTCTATAATCATGTATAAACAAAAAAAAACTGTTGAATATAAAATCATCAGAAATCCAATATATACTTTTCTAGTTCTCTTGAACTGAACAGACTCATACATGTATTATAAAAGTAATAATCAATGTTTTGAAATAATAAGTTAGAAATTTCAAGGAAAAGCAGACAAAGAGAGCATAACTATTATAAAAAGTGTTGTAAATCAGTATAGGGACGTGTTGGCAAATTAAAGTGTCAATTATTTTCTAAATTAAACAAATTCTGTAAACAAGTGTAAGGGAAAGTTTGACATCTGTCAGAAAAACCATAAAAATAAGGTGTAACGGCTAAGTAGCAAGAAATATTCAAATAGCAAAATCTGTTTGCAGATAATTAAGTTTAAATATTTCAAAAGTTTGGCTAAATGACTCTGGCTGAAATACCATACGGGGAGCGAGATAAAATTAAAATTATTCAAAAGGAAAGAAATTGAGGGAAACAAGGATTAGGGTTTGAGCTTCAAGGGAGAAGACATGTTTGGAGGGCTAGTAGAAGATTCAAGTTTCAAAAGATTGTTTTTAATTAGGCAATTTTTTTAAGTAAGTAAGAATAGCTGATTTAAAAAAATTAAGACGTCATAAGAGTTTTTTTATATAATTAATAAAAAGTGCTAGGAGTGATTAAGTAAAGTATTAAAGAGAAAGGGGCTTAGTATAGATTAAAAATATCCTTTTGTAGAAGTGATAATGCTACGAAGTACATCTCAAAAAGCAACAGGTGGAATCCAAGGAGACTCTCAAAAAAATAAGTTCAACCAAATTTATTATATTAATATTTCAGCCAAACAGACAGATTTAATAACTTAGACAATTAAAAATTTTATTTCAATTTTTCTCATAAATTTTAATCAAGATTTTTATTTTACACCACTATACACTATAAAACATCCCAAATAATGACCCCTGAGATTTAAGAGTAAATAAAATATATTAAATAAGTTGCATTAGTTATTAAATTAAATATTGTCATTGAATCTTCATAAATGTATCTGAAAGCATAAGTTATAGCTCATGTAAAGTGAAGCTAGAACAAATAAGATGTTATTAAATTTAATATGCTTGTTTTAATGATTTAGCAATCTAAAGGTGTGACTGAATGTACTTTATGGTCTTCAAATTATAATATAATATTAAAAAATCACTTCATATTATGAATAAATATGTATAAGTGGAAAGATAGGAGCATGGAAGGGTCACTAAGTTTTGGGGATAGGGAAACTTTAAAAACACAGAAGCAATTGGTTGAAACATAGATTGATTTATTATGACTGAAATTGTAAATTATTTATTAAAGTACTGCATTTGTTCTGGTTGTATATTATTATTATTTTTTTTTATTATTTTTTTTTTTAATGTCTTACAACTCATACAAAAATGTATATGTATAATATAACTATACAAACATTTATTACAAAACAAAATTAATATTAGTTGTTGTTTTGATTAAATGACCTTATAACTAAGTAGAGAGAATAATCCAAATCTTAATAGGTTGTAGGAAGTGGCGTAGCTAAGACGATGGTTGGGAGGCACGACCCGGAGTGTCAGTTACCTGTCGGGGAAATTCTAGACATTTTTATGTCTAGAAATAATTATTAAGAAATAATATTTTATGCTGTTTTGTGACTTTAAATTACACAATTGTTTGATCGCCAGGAAGATGTTTTATAGGGTAATATGTTTTTCTCATAAAATTAATTGGTTTGAAGGGGCATATCCCCCTGTGCCCCCCTCTGACTACGTCCCTGAGTATATGGTAGAAAGAAAGATCAACTGCATATTAGAAATCCAGTTTTGAACTGGAAGTAGACATAATTGAAACTGTTTATGAGACACAAAATTTTGATTAGATAACATAAAAAACCTCTAATTTTTTTAAATTCAAAACTATGGTAATTTTACAAACAAATTATTTCAAATGCAACATCAATGTGACTAAGAATAAATACACAGATGAAAGTACACACATAAGACAGATGTATGTTTTGGGATATTAGAACTATAAATATTTTTTAAAGAATTTTAAAAATAACTTGAACATAATAACTTACAAAACATTACAGTTAAAATAATACCAAATTTAATGCTGTTTAAATTTAGGTTCTTAAATCTTTTTCTGCAATAAATTTCTAATCAATTTAGAGATATATCCCAAAACTATTCTAGTCTTATTATATTAACTTTCTGTAAAATAAGACCCTCAGTGATTTTAAATTGTTAGATATTTTACAAGTACATTTTTAAATTAAAAAGATATGTGTGAAATTGTTACAAAATTAATTTACACTACAATTATTAGTCAAGTTAACATTTTGGAGTTTTCTTGCACTGCAGGTAGAGTCACATAGCCAACTCAAAACCTGTATCAGTGTTAATGTGGTGAAGTGATACTGATGTGCAAGTGAAAAATTTATGTAGGCTACAAACACCAAAATCCTAAACTAAAAAATTTTTTTACACAAAAACCAAACTGGCCTAAAAAAAGAACCCGAAAATAATTTTTACTTACTAAAAAAGTAAAAAATATTTTCTGTTAACGAAAACATAATTTATCATAAGCTTATTACCCACAAACCTTTGAATTCGGCGCCGAATTTCATACCTAGACTCGTATTTTACATACTGAACGTAACAAATAAAGGGATTTTACATGATGTTGGCGCTCCTTGGCATGTATATTAACAAAATATGCTATACACACAGGCTATTCAACCATTTCTTCCATACACTTATTTTACAGATACAGTATAAGAAATTTATTAAATTTATGATACAGAAGGATTAAGGAGATATGATTTCTTACAGTAATAACATTCCATGTAAATCATTCAAAGAAGGTTGAAATGTCCACAATCTGTATATCTGAACAAAAAATATGCACTCACATATTGTATGATCTTTTCCGAGAACAATATCGTCCCGCATATTATCATAATATCGAATACATGAAATTTTTGTTTCATGAGAACACTCTATGGTTCGCTATAATTAGTCACAAAAAATCAAGCAATCAAAAAGTTGATTGTTTCGGAAATGTTTGGAACAGATTTGATGGATTAGCAAATAGCAGGCATGATTGTGGCGCCGACTTCAAAATTTGGTGGGTAAAAAACTTATGATAAATTATGTTTTCGTTATGAGAAAACTATTATTTATTTTTTAGTAAATAAGAATTATATATTGGGCTCTATTTTTAAGTCAGTTCTGTTTCTTTTTAAATTGTATTCCTTTATTTTTAAAGGTATGAAATGGTGATATATGAAATGTAGTTCAAAATAATGTAGTACAAAATAATAGAGTTCAAAATAATAATATACACAGATATGATTTTTGCTGCAAACATTTTCATATAAAACACAAAATGAAGTGTGTGTGTGTGTGTGTGTGTGTGTGTGTGTGTGTGTGTGTGTGTGTGTGTGTGTGTGTGTGTGTGTGTGTGTGTGTGTGTGTGTGTGTGTGTGTGTGTGTGTGTGTGTGTGTGCTTGCACCCAATACATTTTATTTAGTATGATGTTTAGCATCCTTAAGTGTTAATTAATTAATTATAAACTAGAAAAACAATTATGATTCTTATCTATATTTAAATAAATTACACTAATAATTAGTTCTAAAATGCATATCTGACCATTGTTACATAAGTTAAATTGTAATAACTATTTCATTAAAAGACTGTGATGAAGACGCATATGGAGTGAATAGTTAAACCTAATTTTAAAATAAATAACATTTTTGTAACAGTATAAAAATGTCACACCAACAACACTCGCACTACACTGGCAATAAAAGGCACTTTGTTAGTCAAGGCAACATTTTGGAGTTTTCTTGCAATGCAGGTAGAATGTCACATACCTAACTTAAAACCTGCATCGGTGTTTATGTGGTGTAATGATACCAACATATATGTGATATTTATTGAAAATTTAAAATATATTTATTAACCCTAGATAAACTGCTGTAAAGTGGTATTCATTTAGGAATAAAATATAGGCTTGCAAAAAATTGCTTTATTTTTTGAATGAGAGATGCATAGTACTGAATGAGAGATGCATAATATTGTATTTCTTTATTCAATTAAAAACCATTATATGAAAATAGCTGATAATTTTCAATTAAAATCATTGAGTCATAAACTAATTTGGTGTCTAGCACTGTCAAGTTTTTTGAGTATTTAATATATAACTACATATTTTTTCTGTGCTACTAGCCAAAAGTACCATCATATTGAAATGGATTTACTGAATATAATGTTTTTAGACTATTCATATTTCAACATTGATTCAATAATTTTAACTTTTTTTTAATAAGATTATTTAGATTATCATCATTGTGCGCACACACGCACACACACACAAACACAAACACACACACGCAGCTCTATCACAGTTAGTTTTGTGTGGATAAGCCTATATTAAATCACAGGCCGTTAATCTGAGTAACTGTTGATGCAAGACCAGTTAAGAGGAGTTCTATTATAATAACTATTAGAAATTCATTCAGCAACTATTAACAAATTATCAAATTAGTCTCAAAGACAGAGATAGACGTAACTTTCATCAATGACTAAAAGTGCTTGTTATATAAATCTTTCCAGCTTCTAAAAAGTAAATCCTTTTACTGCACAACAAATATAAATTTATATTTGCAGTTTTTTAATAAACTACAAAGAAATTTAACATTATAGTAAATATATAACAGAACTCTAATGAAATGAGAGACGACAGTATAAAAAGATGTATTGAAGTTCGATGTTTCAAACAATTTTTGTGGTCCTTCTCAAATAAAATACTAAGTCTTACAAGCATAATTAAAAAACCAAGACTAAAAGTCAACTCTTTCAGTTGACTCTGGAAGGTGACGTTTAGTCTTGATTTTGTAATAATGTTTGTAAAACTTCGTATTTAGTCTTGAGAAAGACCAAAAAAATTGTTGGTGTGGTCGAAACCTCAAAGTTCAATAAATCTATTTGAATTATCATCTTATCAGAGTCCTGTTAGGAATTTAAAATATAATTTAAAATTATATTTTTGTGGTCAATATTTATGGTATATTTTAAGGAAGATAAATTTGTATGCTTGATTTTATTTAGAAACTTTGTCATAAAGTGTCTTATGCTAAAAAAGAAATACATGATTAAAATTATAAGATAATGTAGAAAGACAAATCCTGAATGTGTAATGTTTATTCAAAGAATGAAACCCAAAACACAATTCAACTTAAGTTAAATAAACATTTTTTTAAAAATCATTACTCAAATTAACACAGCTCAGAGGAGTAATAGTAATCCTTGTTCACTCCTAAGTCAAAAATTTAAAAAAATATAATTTAGAGAGTTATCTACAAGATCCAGATTTACAGTATGAAGATATCTTGGAATGTGGCCATTTTGGAATAATAAAACTAAGCGCACTTAAACTATCAAGAAAGACCTAATAAAAGAACACAAGACTTTGGAGAAAATATTAAAATTTCTGAAATAACTTGGTTCTTATTATGGTCTGCCTCCATTTGAGAAATTGAAACTATGAATAAATAGTGACAAGGTTGAAACCAAATCATAGTATACTTGGTTAATTGTTGTAAAAAATTTATGTAAATGAAAAAGAATTCAATTTAGTTCATGTTTTTATTTGATTTTAAAAAATCAGTCTACTTACATGTTTGTGAGTGAAATTTGACATTTTGAACAATAAATATATAAACAATTATTGGGTATAATTTTAAAACTGTGATGAACATATGAATTGAAACCGAACTAAATGAACGAGTTATTAAATATTTACAGAGTTATCTAGCATTTTATTCAAACATGGCTTTAAGGTAATTGTAATCTAAATCTCTCTTTCAATCTAATAAGGTCATCAGACAGATACAAGACATCATGCTAGGTAAGAACAATGCCTTATTATTGTACAATGGGTCTCATTCAAAATAATTTAAAAAAAGAAATACATAACCTGATTAATAATTTGTTTATAAGTGCATGTGTTAAGAATCTGGCTTTAATTATAATGCACAATAGGTTCAACAAGTATTAAAAGGACTTATATTTATTATTATAATATTATATTTCTAGTCCTGTCTTTAGATGTTGTTCACTAGAACTAATGATAACAAAATAAAATTTCAAGTTTACGTAGTATAGATAGCCCTGATTATTAAAAATTCCAATACTATTATAAAATGTAATTGCTATGTATGTATGCTTATTACTATGTCATAGAGTACATATTTCTATGTAAATAGCTTATTAGTATTTTTATTACACAACCATTACTAGGTCTTGATGACAAAGTAAGTACAAAGTAATGAATCACAGGTTACAACATAGTACTTCTTAAATCCATATTCAAGTGTTATTCATTTGCATAGGTTTTTAAAATGTTCACTGGAACAAATGAACTCCATAAACAAATATTAACCTATGAATCAGAACTAAGTTACAGACAAATTATTTTAAAATTAAAAGTTTTATTATAAAATGGAATCTCAATAATTCGAAGTAGATGGGACCGAGACCCTTTTGGGTTTCAAGTAAGCAGTCAGCTGTTTTAAATTTGGTGAATAGCCATTGAGCAGCCTTTGGAATTTGTAAGTGATTAGCTATTTCAAATTTGGAAATTTGAACCGTTGTTGTATAACTGGAAACTGTTCCATTAAATGTTAATAGTTAACTTATTACTCATGAAATAATTCCTATTGAGAGTGATGGTGAGTGTCTTTATCGATCTTTGTCTTTTATCGTGCATAATACACAAGAAGAAAGTATTGTGTATTACTCTTCTAACGTAATGCTCTTGTTTGTTATGTCATAGAGTTATACAACGAACCAAACTGGGATAAATTTTATTATACTTTTTTTGTCTCGACTTGGCAAAAAACCACTACTTACTGATTTATTCAGCAGACACATTTCACACTATGTCAGCACATTATTCAATGCTGTGAATTACTGACAAGACTGTTGCTCAAGTGTGTTGTGTTGGTGTGAGTCTGTGGTGTACAGTACAGTCTCACTAATCCGGACTTGATGGGACCGGACCCTGTCCGGATCAACGAAAGTCCGGATTAGACGGAAAAGCCAAACAAATATGTGTTTTAGGCGGGGAAACATATTGAAATTGTAGTTTTAGTGAAATTGAGGCCTAAATATAGCTATACAGTACAGTATTTCATAGCTTATTTAGCAAAAAATCGTGTAATTGTAACAGAAAAGGTATGACATGAATAAATATCAAAGCATCTTTCTCGTTGAATAAATGTATTCACATAAAGTTATTTTCACTATACCGTATAAATTCAAACAAAAATGAAACTGAAACAAAAATAAACTTTAAAAAACTTAGTGAAAAAAGTCCGTAATGTTCTTTTGTTTTAACTATGAATGACGTCGTTTCACAGTACGATCTCGTAGGCATTTCAAGGTCAGTAGCTCCGCAGTTGACGTATCAGTTTGTTTCTCAAAGTAGGTCATCAACCCCTCCAGCATTGCAGCCTCCCCATCATGAGTTGGGCTGACCGGTTCGTCTGTGTAGTCTTCCTCTTCCGAGCTGTCATTTTCTGCGTTTGCAGTGCACACCGCGACGATTGAGCACTTGATAACCAATGTCATTATCACTGATAATCCACTCGGAAATATCAGTGTCTTTCAACTCGGCCCAACCCTCCAATTATTGAAAAATCTGAACAAATTCCGCGTCGTCAGGCCACAATTTTTTCCAGCTCTTTTGGAGTGTAGACGGTTGAATTTCCTCCCACGATTCTGCAGCCATATAAATAACATCCTTTATAGTCACTTTTTTAAGAATTTCAATAAATTGTGTAGCTGGATCTGCTTCTTGTTGTTACAAAAGCGACAAAATTAACTTTTTCCTATTTCACCATTTTATCGCCTCTATCACGCCTTGGTCCATCGGCTGTATGAGAGCCGTGACGTTAGGACCAAGAAATTTAACAAAAATGTCACCATGACGCAATTCTTCATTTGGGTGGCATAGGAGTTTTTTTCGAGGGAGTTTTTTCTCTTTTAAAAACTTTTCTGTTGTTGGAACAAAGTTTTAAAAAACCAGTCCTTAAAAATTTGACTGTTCATCCACGCTGATTTTTTTAACTTGTATTGGGTCGGTAGAACACTTAAATTTACATTTTTAAAAAACCTTAGGCTTTGCGGATTTCCCTATCAGCAAAAGTGGAAATTTTCGATCGCCAGAAGCATTACTGCAGGGCAGCAAAGTCATACGTTCTTTCTTAACTTTATGGCCTTTTGCTACTGAATCTAATTTGGAAGCTAAAATTTTTTTGGGAACATTTTATAATTTAATCCGGTTTCGTAAGCGTTGAACACCTGACAAGGTTGTAAGTCTTCATCTCTGAGAAACTTGCCAAATTTGTCTTTGAATTTTTCACTGGCATCAATGTCACCTGACAAAATTTCACCACTTATTCCGAGTTGACGGATACCGTGTCGTTCCTTCCACCGTTACAGCCAACCCACACTGGCAGTAGAATTAGGGCCTCCTTTTAACTTTTCATTCAGTTTCAGCGCGATCGTTTGCAAATTTACACCCGATAATGGAACACCCTGTTCCCGTTGTTGGCAAAACCGAACATACAAAGCATCATCTAGGGTTTCATTTTTTGGTTTTTTTAAAGTGCTTCTGCCGCCTAAACTGTCTATACTAACCATTTTTGTAAAAAAATCTTCAATTTCCTGTCGCTTTTTCTCCAATCGGAAACAGTTTGTTTTCCCACGCCTAATTCTTTTGCAATTTTAGTAAGCGATTCACCTCCATCAATACGATATAAAACTTGGAGTTTTTATTCCATTGTCACTGTCACTGACTTACCTTTAGTCGCCATTTTCACTGAACACTGAACGAGACGTAAATAAAAAACACAGATCAATATCGCACTAGAATTAAATGACAACTGAGCAGAAATCTTGCGAGAAGCAGTAAAGATGGCATCCGTCCGACAACACAACTGACCTGACGCCAGACAGATAGACTGTCTATCCGTTTATTTTAGTCAGCCGTCCTTTATCTTTCGTTTATTGCAAGATGTCTCTGATGTCACGTGCGTTGTAGTGTTGGGAGATCTAATGTGAATATATTTTTTCAAAGACGTTTTTCCTACTGTAATAGGCAAAAGAAACAAATAATATGGTAAATTCATATTTTAATGAATAAATTATATTATTTGTCTATTAGAGTAGGAAAACCCATTTGAAAAAAAAACAAATATAGACGTATAAAAATAAATATTTTTTGTGGACGGCAGACTGATTGTGCACTGTAAAATACTATAACTAAACAAAAATGTTGGGCCGTCCGGATTAGCCGGACGTCCGGATCATCGGAGACCGGATTAGCGAGACTGTACTGTATTTCCGTTCTGTGGTGTGTTATTGTTCATAGAGCAGTTGTTAATTATGTGCTCAAATATAGTATTTGATTGTGAGCGTGTTTTGTCATTTAGAATGTGTTGTGGATAGTATTTATGGTGTTTATATATCTCTTAGTTCTCTACTGTGTTAGGTTTATTGCCTTTTTTGATGTAGTGTAGGATTTTTAGATTGGTGTCTATGTCAGTCTGTGAGTGTAGTGTGTTTTGTATGTGTATGGCGAAATTTTATTTGGGTTGTGTCTTTATTATCTGTTTTACATGTATGTTGCATCTTGTGGTAAATATTCTCCATGTTTGTCCTATGTAAAAGCTGGGACAGTTGTTGCATGTAATTTTGTATACGCCTACCCTGTCATGTTTAGTTTTTTAATTGTGTTGGATGTTGTGAATGCTACTTTGTATTTAAGTTTGCGGAACAAGGAAGCTATTTTTTGTGATATGTAAGTGTTATGTATTTTTGTGTTTGTGTGTTATTGTTTTTTTGTTTTATGTGAGCTTTGTTTTTTGAGCATTATGTTGTCTATCAAGGTGTTTGTATCCGTTTTTATAGGTTGTGTTTAGTTAATTTATTTTGTCTTAATTGTTCTTGGGTAGTCTGTGTATCATGGAGTGAAAGGCAGCATGCTAGTGTTGTGTGGGGTGATTAGACATGTTGTGTATGACTCTGTCAGTGGTGGTGGGTTTCCTGTATATTTTGAATGTGTGTTTGTTGTTTTGTTTTTTTATTGTTAGGTCTAAGAAGTTGATTTTGTTCTGTTTCTAGTGTGAAGTTTATGTTATTGTGTAATTTGTTTATGTAATTGTGGAAGGTGTTTATCTGTCGTATGTTCCCGTTGTATAGGATTAGGATGTGATCTACGTATCTGTAGCAATATATTATTTTGAGTGTTTGTTGTCGTTTTTGTTCTAAATTGTGTATAAATATTTCTAACAATATGCTTGAGAGGGGCCCCATGGATAAGCCTTTGTTTTGTGTGTAGTATTTGTCATTTTTTGTGAAGTAATTCTGAGAAGTGATTCTTTAAAATACTTTATCTGAGCTCAACAGAAACTATTAAGACATTGAAGTAGCTAGTTTATTGTATACTGGTTAAAAGTAAAAAAAAATAGAAGTTACATACATTTTGAAAAGTAATGTACATACTGCACTACATTATTCTTTTAAAAAAATCTTACATCCTGTTTGTTGGTTGTTTTGCTATATTTTACCTTAAATAGAGATAGATAATGTGAATGAAAATCTTATTTTATACTGCTATAACTATCTTGGAATACAGGTGCTCTAGTGGGGTCACTTTTGTGTGGATCATCCTATTTTATAAGCCAATTAATCCGATGTCTGGTTTAAAATATTCTATATCTCATAACACTTTATTAACCTTTCATGTGGATCTTTTTAAAACTATCCAACTGTCATCTTATTAGGAATCTTTCTTGGTCTCATTTTTTAGGAAATACACAAAGACTTCAGCTTTTAATTTTGCGCTACTTTATCTACATGTTAGATCAATTGAATTCTTAATGTCTTTATGAAGTTAAAAATATCTTTATGTATCAAAATGTCTTGGATTTTTTAATTTTTTAAATATACTTTACTTCACCATCTTCAACAATTTTCCAAATTCTTCTAAATTATTTTCCTTTAATTTATTTTTAAGGCATTCATATTACTTATATTAGTTAACTGCTAAACTTATTATGATCACTAAACTCAGTATAGTCCAAAAAAATAAATCTTGATTTGAATAGCTTCAGTGACACAAAAAACTTGAATTCAATTTAACTTGTTTTTACAAGTATGTTGCTTCAAGATGTGCTTATGAGTTGATGTTCACTGTATTGTCTCAGCGAATTTTTATACCTCTTATTTTACAAAAAGACGATTCTCTTTCATTAGTTTTTTTAGCTACTCTTAAAGTCAGAAATTAGTTCACCAGGACATGATGTATCCTATTCTATTCTAAGAAGTCTGTAGAAATTCTGTATCACAACACTTACATTGCTGTATTGGTTAGGTTACATTTTGTCTACTACTTTTGTGACACAAAGTTAGGTTATGTTTGTCTACTACAAAGTGACACAAAATGGAGTGGTAACTTCTAATTTGCTTTCTTCAGTTAGTCATATAGTCAATAAAAGTGTTGAACAAATTCATTAAAATCCATTCTTACACTGTGTCGCCATGCAAATGTAATTTGAGTGTAATATTATTTATATTAGTATTGAAATACTGAATAATTCAGTATAATTCATCTGAATAATTTATTAGAATATTATTTTTCTGGAAGAAAGTAAATAAGTTGGGTTTAAAAAAATTATTCTTTAGAATAAAATGAAAAATGTTATTGTTTTCAATGCTTTTGTATGCAAACAGTGAGTACATAATACAGCCACAAAAGCAAAGTCTCTTCCAGTTTCTAGTGTTACATATAACAACTGTTATACATAAAACTGTTGAAGTTGTAAATTTGAAATAAAAATTAGGTAAATTTAAATCTCAGTTTAAATAATAATGAGTAATCCATTAAAAAGTAAGTTCTAATATTGCTCTATAAAACACACAGACACACACAAAACAAAACACACAGACACATACAAAACAAACACACACTCTTTTATTTTTCTGTGGTGGCTGGTAAATGCTGATGGAGGGGAGCCTAGTGCTGTCCCTACTCCTCTCCCCATCAAGTGTTATCCAATAATGTTATCAGTTCTACTAATGAAATTAGAGTATGCTTTTTATTGTTGGTCTGAGTTGAAGCTGCTTTAAAATATTGTTTGCAATTGATTAAATATAAAGTAATGTACTCATTTATTGCCCTAATTTATAAAAAAACAATTTACAACATTATTGCACTTGCACCTCTATTTTGTGAACTAAACAGTTCTATACAGAACCCTGGAATTTCCGCCCTGGCATTCTACAAGTAAACATCAATGGAACAATGAGAAAAAACCTCAAGCTCTCCTAAAATTTATATTGCTTGTCTTCAAACACAAAAGAGCTAAATAAAAATCTTCAATTCAGCAACAAGAACTATATCACCCTGCAAAAATACAGGATCCAGAGGATTTAACAGAAATGACATTATCAAAAACAGAGAAATTGAAATCAACCGAGCACAGAAAACAGAAATTCAAACTACAAAAGTTTCTCTGCCAGGACATTTCTTCACCCTGATCAGTTTCTATCAACAAGATAACTCTAAAATTGATACAGAAACCCTCTGAAACATACTAATTCATACTTTATTACCATGTTGGGCGATTTTAATGCCAAAAGTTCAACTTGAGGCTCACAGTCTCTGGATGGAAAAAAATCACGTGGAGAATCTTTTATTGGGCCTGAATTTTGTAACAATTGCACAGTCGGTACTTGATCTCACTGCAACGAGCTATCACAAAAATAATTGCTGCACTTGGAAAATCATAAATAATGCAATGAGCGAACATCCCTATGTTGAATTTTAATGTAAAAATTCCTGACCAAGAGAAAAGATGCTAGAATTTTAAAAGGGCAGAAGGGATTGGTTTTACCTAACATCTTGATAACGTTTGTGAATTTTCAAATTCTACCTCAATGGGGAATGCTGATAAACTTCACACATAACCAAAACATCACTGTGCAGAAGTTCAATCCAAGATAAACGAGAAAACAGAACTGAATTCTTTACAGTAAGGATCAGAATTTAAACACTTTAACTGAGGAGAGAGACCTAGTAAATGAGCATCTGTAATCAAATAATACATAGAAAAACAGGAAACTGCTATCCAATAAGAGTGGAAGAAAAATCAGCTACCAACAAACAACAAAATCAGGAATCAGGAGTTTTTTAGAGCCCTTGATTCCAGAAAGGATGTTAAATATTGAATAATTCTTTTATTCCCACTGTAGCCCAATCCTTGAATCCCTTTGATGGAGTCTGGTCAACTTCAAATACTAATAGAAAAATGGTGAAATTGCAATGAGCTACTTCACTGCTAGTATAATCGATTATCCAAAAGAGGAAAAGATTAAAAAAAGATCAGAAAATTGCTTCTTATAGCAAGAAGAGACAAGCATGAACATCTGTTTTATAAGGATATAACAAAGGAAGAACTGGATATCAAGATAAAAACAAAGGAAATAAATCACCCAGAAATGACAAGATCTTTGAGGAAATAGTGAAACAATTAAGATAAAACGTAAGACAATTCTTGTTGATGATCTTTAATATATTAAGAATATCTACAATTGGAGGTTGCCAAAGGCATGGAAAACCTGTATCCTTGTACCTATACTATAACCAAATAAATCAGCTACAGGATGCAAGAGCTACAGACTGATTGCCCTCACTAGCGGTGTTGCCACCTTCAGTTACTAATACAGAATTTTTATACTATCTTAATTAATTTGACCAAACAGTACATTAATTCATAGTTATTTACTCAAGGACAGATATCCATTGAAAATATAATTTTTCCCATATGTTACACTGCCCGAATTTCCCTTTTAAAATAAATAAATACATACACATACATGTGATATTTAAGTTTCTTGGCCAAGAATGTTTGAGAAATTTCATTAAAAATGTGTTGACTATCACATAAATATTTTAAATAATTGCAAGGAAAGGGAACAAAAACTGTTCTACCTTTGTCAAACTATCATTGACAATTTCCAAGAACTAATACCAAAAAAGATTGCCATTTTCCTTGATATATTTTCCGTGTTTTACAGGGTGTGAAAACAGAAATTGATAACAAGCGTACATCATTATGGCACATCATTAAACTCTTATGAAAAATGCTTATAAAAATATTCACCCTTTTTTAAATCTCTTGCCATTTTTTGTTTGGTCACAAAATCACATTTCATTATTATTAATTCGTTTCACATAAAACACTCACAAAAATTTGTTTAGATCGTTAAGACTTTAAATCTATTAATGATGCATAATTATTTGGTTTTATGCTATGTTTAAAACAAGCCAATTGCAATAATTCTTTCAAATATATATATATATTAAATATGGTGATATGTTTTCTTGTATATATAGTTAATAAATTAAAAATATTTCAAAAACAAGAATACTTTTAATGAATATATTTATTCAAAGCTTTTCGCCAATAAAATAGTATCAGCATCTTCAGGAAAATAATTATCTAATAAAATACTTTTACAAAAAGAATTTTGTAAAAGTATTTTATTAGATATCTTATTTTCCTGAAGATTCTGATACTATTTTATCGGCAAAAAGCTTTGAATAAATATATTCATTAAAAGAATTCTTGTTTTTGAAATATTTTTAATTTATTAAATATATATATATATATATGGTGTATGTATGTATGTATATTTATCAAACCAATTAAAGTTAGGTGTATATTTAATTAATTACATTAATGTAGAAGTAATTGAAATTTAAAATATCACTATTGGTACTTACAAGTATATGGATAGAACTTAAATGAACACAGCCCTTAATTCTAATTGCTGATACTGAATATAAGACAAAACCCCACCTCTTATTTTATATAACCGTTAAACTTTTTTATGTACACTGAGATTCATTTTGTTCATATATGAGTTTTAGTCAACACGTATCTTAAAGTATTAATATATTTACCTTCCTACAATTGATAATAAAGAGACACAAGCAGTGTAGATATTGGATATTTTTCAGGTTTTGCAATAACAGGAGGTATAAAAAGATTATGTTATCTATGAGTATCATGACTACTCAACATGGACAAAGAGTTGTTGAACAAGTTTTATATTTAGTAGGTGCATATGAGATTCGGTTTCTCTGTTGTAATCTACAAGATGAATGTTAGTTTTTTGTCAGTTGATGGTAAGGCTTAAATTTTCTATATTTATTATCTTCACTTTTTGTTACAAAAACCTTTTTTAAATAATTATTTCACTTAATTTTACTGAATAAGTTAAAACAAATAGGTTTAATATAGTTAGAGTAAAATAATATTAAAAACGTTTTTAATGAATTGATAAAACAGATGACTTAATTTTTTTTTAATTAATAAATTATTATAGCCCAAAAGATAAATTATTATATCATCTCTATCTGTTCACTTAAATGAAATTGAAGTTTCATTTTTTGTTTAAATATAATGGAATTTGTTAAACCAAATTTCCAAACATAATTTAAAATAACTTATTTAAATTAAGATTTATTTCTTAAATATTTTTCAGTTTTCGTTACACAATTTTTGTTGCCAACTTTCCTTAAAAACTGTCAGATTGTTCCAGTCTGGTTATATCATATGCAAACAAAAAAACATTTATTTTATTTTTTGAGCAAAACTTTTCAAACAATATATGTATTTAGTGGCATGTATAGTCTTATTGGAAATTCTTTTCATCTCTATCCAATAAATGTTTTAGCAGTACAACACCTCTTCTCTGAAATTAATCTATCTATTTCTCTGATGCGTAATCCCTTCAACTAAACTTATTGGCTCTGTTCTATAGAATGCTAAATACGTTTAGAACAATTTTTAGGTGGGTTTTTGGAAAAGTTCCTAGCTTGACAATCTTGTATGTACTCAACCATAGACTTCATAATTTATATAAGTTTAGTTTGTTGTACATGTGTCTTAACAGGACATTTTCATTACCTATTTTGAAATCTGGAAATCTTTCAATATTATTCACTCAATAACATTCCCATGAATATCATAACCTCTTTTTTATGTGCTTAAATATTTAGTTGTTAACTTATTACACAATTCACACAATAAATAAAGATCTATATTATTATTTTCATAAGGGTGAAAAAATACTATTACATTATTTTTATATGTTTTAAAATTATGTTTGCAATAGCCACTCACCTTACATTCTTTACTAAATATTCTTCATGACAAATTTGTATAGTGAGGAAAGGTAACAACAGTGACTGATTTCTATATTTGTCATTCTTGTAAACAAAAACACAAAACCAAAAATTAAAATATATAGGAAAAAACTATATTAAAGGAAGAAAATGATAAAAAAGTAAATCTGCACAGCAATCATACAGACTTGTATGACTAGTATAAAATCATACAACAGATAAACTAAGATGTAAACAATAACATCTGAAAAGTAGCAGTGTTGCCACCTTTTGATAGTAAAAGCTAATAAAGAATTTCTCTATTATACCAATTAATTTGAGTAAACAGTAAATAAATTCATAGTTATCTACTCAGGCACAAATATTCATTGAAAATACAATTTTTCCCATAAATAAGTCACACTGTTTCAATTTCCCTTTTATAAATAAATACATGCACACATGTACACCCAATATTTGAGTTTCTTGTCCAAGAATATTTGAGATATTTTATTAATAATGTGTTACCTATCACATAAAAGTTTTAAATAATTACAAGGAAAGTGAACAAAAACTTCAAAAAAGTGTTTATTCCTCAAATATTCTTGTATAAAATAGTTCAACTAAATAAAATATTTAAAACCACGAAAATTGCTGATAATTTTGATATTTATTCTAAGTTGTTCACTAATGTTTTCTTGCTTTAATTATGAATTACACATTAATTGTACATTTATTAAGAATATCACATGATTTTTTGTAAGTCAGCATTGTGATTTGACTTGTTCCTCTTAATAGTTGTATTTTAATGTAAAACATACTTATTTTTTTTATATATAATTATTAACATATGTTGTAAGTGGTGTTTGTATTACATATTGGAAAACTTACATATTGGGTGTTGTAACTTACGGTGTTAATTATTTGAAAAAATTTATCTATATATAACTGGAATATTTCTGTAATAATTAATACTTAATGTATTTTTTAAACATTTCAGGTAAATTAACGATCCGTCTGTTTGAAAACCAAAGAAGCATTATCTGTTCATTAAAAAATGTGTCAGTGTTATTCACATTTGTTTGGTTCAAGTAGCTATTGTTAATAACAATCAGTTGTGAATTACATTCTCTTGCTTTTGAGTACAAGAAAGCCTCTTTCTCTTTAATGCTCAAGAGTAATTATATATACCTATGACCTAAATAGAATCATTGTTGCAGTAGGACTATGAATACAGGATCTGTGGGACATTCAACATTGTCTATTTAAAATAATGAACTAATAACTATAAAAACCCTCACATTAAACTTCAAGGGGTATCTAATAAATTAAAACTATGGCATTACTAAGCAAACAAAAATAAGTCATACGAATTTTAATAAGTTGAAAAACCATAAAAACAGTGTAGTTAATACGTCTTTATATAAGCTAGATAATAAGACTATTTGAAAGCAGCTGTTTTTCATAGTCTACAAGATTAAATGTAAATATTATCTCCCTTTTCATTAAATGAAGATAAGTATGGTTTAGAGGAATTTGAGTTTTTGTTTATTAAATTGAAAAAGATGAGTGATTTCATTGCAGTTTATTAAGAATCTGTTTATTAAAACTGCCTAACTCTTTCTTTGTACAACTCTATTAAAAAAAATATCTCTTTTTATAATGTAATGATAATTATAAACATAATTATAAGAGTAACTCTGCTTTTATCAGTCATGTTTTCCTTCTACTCACTGTACCAAGACATAGTAGTTTGATTGCTCTCCTACCTTTATTACACCTATTCTACGCTCTACCCTTCTTCATATACAGAGAGTATAGCAAGTAGACACACACTACACAATGAGCACTTACTGTTTGTTTTCAGAACAAATACCCATATCTTAATTTTTGGTGTTAAAACTATATAAATCTTCTAAACACTTGTAAATATTTACAAACTTGCCTATAGTAGCACTTACTTGTTGAAGACGGCTGTTTCGGGAGATGTGTCCCATTGTCAACTCAGACCGTAAATGATCTCAAGGATTACGTAGGTTAGGGTATTAGGGTGGGGGTGGGATAGTATGATGGTGTGGGTGTATTTTGTGAGTATTAGGAGTTATGATGTCAAAAAGTGTGTGTTAGTTGTAATGTAATTGTGTATTGAGTATGTGTCTAGGGTGTAGTTTGAAGTGTCTGTATATTTCATATTGTTCGGTTGTGTAGCATTGGTTATTTCTGTGTTGCTTATGAAGAATTTGAAGGTTAGATGTTATGTCTATGTAGTCATGTTTTGTGGAGTTGAGATGATCAGCGAAGTTTCATTGGTATTTAATGTTTGTTAGTGTGTTTATATGTTCTCTATATATAGACATAACATCTAACCTACAAATTCTTCATAAATAACACAGTAATAACCAAAGATACACAACCGAACAATATGAAATATACAGACACTTTAAACGACACCCTACACACATACTCAATACACAATTACATTACAACTCACACACACTTTTTGACATCATAACTCCTAATACTCACAAAATACACTCACACCACCATAGTACCCAACCCCCACCCTAATACCCTAACCTACGTAAACCTTAAGATCAGTTACGGTCTGAGTTGACAATGGGACATTTCCCGAAATGGCCGTCTTCAGCAAGTATAAATAAGTGCTACTATAGGCAAGTTTGTAAATATTTACAAGTGTTTAGTGAAAACTAGTAGCTCAGGTGAAGATGGAATCAACAAATATAAATATATATATATATATATATATATATATATATATATATATAAATCCTTTTACAAATTTATCAATTAGTCACTTTGATTGAAGCACTTATTTGTTCTTTTTATTACAAAAATTTAAAATTATTATTCCCAGAAATTATAAAAAGTAACAAAATAGCAACAGTTACCAAAGAGGTTAAAAAAAGGCAAAACAAATTAAGAAAGGATAGCAAAATTAATACGAAAGACTAAAATAAACAAAAGGACAAAAGCAAAGTGGTTAAAATCATCATACAATGAGACTATCCAGGGAATTGATGCCTATATTACATATAAAGTAGATGGAGTCCAAGATTTATGACGCATAAGACCTCAACACTCTCCTCACATCCTTTCCATTATCATCCTTTATTCACCCAAATAAAAAAAAGCCTCGGGCTTTGTTATGGATTTAGTAATTCTGCAATAAAGAGTTGCTTTCCAGATAATTTTTAACTTTTTTAAATTTTACTTGACTAGTAGTTAAAAATGTTATCGCATAGGACAGTTAATTCAACTAGTTCCCCGATTTTCCAGTACTTTACCAACATTAGGCGAGAAAGTATGACCACAGCCTGCCTTGTTCTTAATCTTTCACAATAGTAAAAAAAAAACAACAAAACTTAAAGAGCAATGTTTAATATTTGCTAAATCAGGCAGAATTGATCTTATGAAACTTGCAGACAAATTAATAGCAGTCCATTAATCTATGCTAAATGAGTTAGAAAAGTGTTCAAATTTAAGTATTGAAACATAAATTTAGATCAGTCTTAATACCCATAAAATATTACAAACGTAGGATTTTTGACCTCCTTTGACAGTTGTGAATTTTCAAATCACCTACTAACAAAAATGTGAGTTATTAATTGGCATTAATTTATGAGCCAGTAAGTAATTTATGTGTTCTACAATATGATTGTGTTACAGGTTGTCACTAGGTGGTAAATAGATAAAACAAATGGTTGGCTGAAACGGGACAATTATTTAAATTGTTCTGCTTTTACCTATAAGTATTACGATTAGAGAACCAGAGATATGATTTTGCTGGAAAAATTATACAACCTCTTGAAAATTGAACTAAAACCTGAAAAATCAGATGGAAATTGTAAAATTGGAAGAATTGTAAAATGTGTTTCTTAAAAGCAAATTAATATTAGAGACTCGCTACGCATAATATCTTTAGATTCTGTATACCTTCCCCATGATAGATAGTGGGAAGGGTTCAGTGCTCTTTATTTAAAAAATGACATTAGGTTTATTCATATATTTTTTGAATTTGCAGAGACTGACTAAAACATTTTGGCCATTATTGATTTTGGCAATGTATTTTGTTTTTAGAAACAACTGACTTTAACACTTCTGCAGTTAACGTTGATGATGATATATAAATATTAGTATCACAAGGTTTATTACAGTAGTGTAAAGATTGAGTGGGAGTGCTTATTTTTATTATTCAAAGAAAAAACCAACAAATCCATTTCAAATTCATTTTTTTTTTAACACAGATGTAGTGTGTAGATGATTGTATAAACTGTAGCACTTCTGGTTTAAGTAGTAAAGTGTTATCTATTTTAATTAGTGATTACTTTCAATATTTTTATTTCAATAATTATCCCCGCATTAAACTTGGAACAGTTAGAATTATCACCCCTTAAAATAAATGCATTTTTAATCATCCTTATAATCCTTACAACATGAATTTTATTAGCTGCATGTGTCAGCTTTTGCAGAAGGCACTAATTTGTCCATGCTCACTGAAAATCACTGTTATCTACCACTCGTATATTTAGGGATCTTTGAGAAAGTCAAAAGGACAGAACCAATTGGTAGCCTGTCAATTTCAAGTATGCTTATTGTATTATAATATAAACTTAACATAATGAATAACATCGACATTAATTCCATAATGAATAACATCGACATTAATTCTAATTTTATTTATTCCTTGCTTATATGCAGGGGATTTTCTCATTTACTAACCTTTTTTTAAATATTTGAAAGTTCTGTATATCAGGAACTGTTATTTTTCCCTGTTTAAAACTTGTCCCTCATCCTTTGTTTTTACCAACAGAATCTTGCTTTGCAATTTCTTAACAAAGAAGTCATGTTATCCACTTTGTCAATGATAGCATGATTATCAACCTCATTATGATTAACCATGATAACCCTTAACTCAATTTAGAAACTTCCTCTGTATTTTTAAATTTAATAATTTTAGGAGATGACACCTCATTAGTTGTAGTCTTCAAATCTTTCAGTTTAAATACAACTCGGAGAATTATTTCATATTAGAATTATTTTTCATTTGTCAAGTCAAGCATCAATACTCATTAACCAAACAAGTTGGTGTACTACTTTGTGACTCTAAGACTCTACCCAATAAATATAGATTCAAATTTAACCTTTAACTCACTAAAACTTTTTATTTGATCAAGGGCACAAAATAGCTACTTAGGTTGATGATCTAGCTTTTCTTCTTATTTGCTCAAAATACAAGGTCAAGTCCGTAAAACAGACCTCATTCAAAAACTATTTTCTCCGCTTTGGTCTTTAAATCTCCACTCATGAGAAACATGTGGATTGACTTGACTTTCACTTAGTAAGTACCTTGGGTTAGAGAGAAATAAAGTTGTCAACTACCTATTCAAAAATTCTTAGATACTATGTGAGTAAATATTAAAAAGAATGAAACACTATTATAAGTTAGAGTATTCAAATATAAAAATGGGTGAAAATACTATGTGTTATGTTTGACTGGAATACCAAGTACAGTGCTCAACCTTTTTCAGAAGGTACAGCTAGTCCTCCCTTTTTATTCAGACGACATATAGTATTGAAGTTACACAGCTGTTTAATCTATCCATTAATTAAAATATTTTTAGTTAGTATTTCCCCAAATTTCTACCTCGAAGGTTTGTAATGGATACTCTCAGGTATTTTATTTTATTAATGTTAAAAGAAGAGCTATCAACTTTTACTTTTAGAAAAAAAGTCTTATATGACAATGTTGTTGACAAATAAAAATTGTAAAATGAACCTATTTATCACCTTTTGAAAGATGAATATTTTCATAAAAAAACAATAATTCTACCTCTTGTAGCATTTAATCTTGAAATATAACATTGTTGTTTTGTGCTCATGGAAGAAAACAGCTTCAAAACACAATAGCCCATATGGTTGAATAAACAACATTAGTGGTGCCTGTTTACAGGGTGAATCACAAGAATGTTGACAATATTTCCTCCTATCTCTGAACTTTAATCATTACAGATATAAAACACAGTAAATAGAAAAGTTTTCATTTTTATTTTTAGAAATACGTTTTGGGAAAGACCGTATTTCTCGCAAATTCAGTTTGACCTTATAGTTATTTAATAAAACATTTTTTTTTTAATTCCTTCTATTAGCTCACACTCTCCAGATATATATTATACAAATTTTCAATTGTTAATAAATTACGTTTTTTATTCATCCAATCTAGTTTAAACACATTTTTTTACCCTATAATAAATGACAATTGATGTTAATAAAGTTTTTTCAAATATTTATTCAATCATTAAATTATAAAAATTTGGGGGTCTATCAGGATTCGAACTTTGGATTGAACTATCAGGATTGAATCTTTATGTTCAAAGTTTAGCATTCTTTGCCACTTTCCAATACCAAGAAATGAATTTCTCAAAGACGTATATGAATTTTTTTCCCCCATCTGGTTGTCCTCCAAACCTCGGTTGTACAACCTTAAACTGTTGCCTTAGTTACCACAAAATATCATGAATATTGCTGTAGGGTTAAAAATGAATGAAACAAATAAAACAAACAAACAAACTAGAAATAAGCAAACAATGATAACATTTTTATTTCTTGACTCAGTAGGAATTTACTTTATTTTTTTTTTTAAATTTTACTTGTCATATAAAGCATTATATTTCCAATCTACAACAGTCCATGACATGGATATTTCTTATTTGTTGATTCCAACTTCACATGAGCTACTAGTTTTCACTAAACACTTGTCAATATTTACAAACTTACCTATAGTATCACTTACTTATATTTGTTGAGGACAGTCATTTCGGGAGATGTGTCCCATTGTCAACTTGGATCTCAAAGTTTTCTTAGGTTAAGGTAATAGGGTGGGGGTGGGATAGTATGGTGGTGTGGGTGTATTTTGTGTGTATTAGGAGTTATAATGTCAAAAAGTGTGTGTGAGTTGTATTGTAATTGTGTATTGAGTATGTGTGTTGGGTGTAGTTTGAAGTGTCTGTATGTGTTTGTATATTTCATATTGTTCGGTTGTGTAGCGTTGGTTATTTCTGTGTTGTTTATGAAGAATTTGTAAGTTAGATGTTATGTGGGTTTTAAATGATCTATATTATATTGATAAGTATTTTATGGAATTGTTGTGTTATGTGTTTGTATTTGGGTTATTAGGTTTATTTTTTAGGCGGTTGTATTATTTGTCAATCATTGTTGTGTTGTATCCGTTAGTTTGTGCTATATGTTTAATGGTCTTTAACTCCTGGTAGTGTTTTTCTTTGTCTAACGGTGTTTTAAACAGGCGATATATCATGGTGTTGTAAGCGGCTAGTTTATGTTGGTGTGGGTGGTTTGAGGAGATGTGAATGGTTGTATTGGTACTAGTGGGTTTTCGGTATATGTTGAAATTATGTGTTTGTTTGTCTGTACATTTAATTGTAAGGTCTAGGAAGTTGAGAGAGTTTTGTTGTTCTGTTTCGATGGTGTATGTTAGTTTTGGGTGTATGGAATTAAGGTGTTTTAAAAATATGTGTGCTCGGCGTGTGTTACCTTTATATAATCATATGATATCATCGACGTATCTGTACCAGTAAATTATGTTATCTGAGTATTTATTGTTGTGTAAAATGTGGTTTTGTTCAATATGGTGTATGAATATTTCTGCTAAGATGCTAGCTATGGGGGAACCATATCGTTTTGGTTGTAGAATGTGTTATTGTAGGTGAAGTAATTTTGAGATGTGGTTAATTTTGTAAGGTAGGTGATTTTGTCAATGTGTGTATGTGGTGTATTTGTGTCTATAAGCATGTTTTTGAGGATGTTGATGGTTTCTGGAATGCGGATATTGCTATATAGATTTGATTATAGAAAGAGACAAAAGTGGAATTGTGTGGGACATTTCCTTTTTTTATTTCGTCTATTAGATTTAGGCTATTTTTTATGCTACAATTATTATTAAATTTTATGTGGTTTCAGAGGAATCTAGCTAGAAGATGAGAAGGAGCGGTTGTGTGGATGATTAGTGGACGTATTGGGATGTCTGTTTTGTGAAGTTTGGGCAGGGCATTTAATTTAGAGGCTATTGGTTTTATTTGTTTTAGGTGCTTTTTGGTGTAGTGTGGGATTAAAAGTTTTCTTTTTTTGATTGCTTCTCTGATTTGAGCATTGTACTTTGTTGTTGGGTCTACTTTTAGTGTAGTGATGTTATTTTGGATGAAGTTGTGTACTTATTTGTTGAGGTCGTTATTGTAAATAATTACCGTATGTTGCCATTGTCAGCTTTGGTTATGGTTAAATTTTGTTTTTTTATTTTGTTTTTGATGGATTTGGCTATTTTTAATTCTTGGGTGTTTGTTTTGGGGGGTTTAATTTGGGTTATTTTGTGTTTTATTTGGTGTCTGATTGCATATTGATGTTCTACTGGTGTGTTATGTTGGATTGTGTGTTCAAGATCTAATATTAGAGTTTTGGTGAAATTTTGTTGGCTGTATTTGAGTGTGATGTTAATTCATTAACTGAAAATGTTGTGTTGGTAAGGTTTACAGTTCTGGGGTGAAAAACGTTTGTTGTATTAGTAACTTGTGTTGAGTGTTGGTGTTTTTGAGTTTATGTATTTTTTTGTTATGTACTAATTTAATTTAATTTTTTGTGTATGTAATTAGTGTGTTGGTGAAATTTACTACTTCTTGCAGTTCGATGTAGTGTAGTTCCATCATAAGCTGTTGGTATCAACGACATTTACAACGCCACAGGAGTTTACAAACTAACATGCAGTTCGTGCCTTAGTTTTTACATACGCCAGACAGGGAGGTCCTTCTACACACTTTACCAAGATCATATAAAAGCATTAACAAACAATAACTACCACTCAAACTTCCCTGATCATCTCAACTCCACAAAACATGACTACATACACATAACATATAACCTACAAAATCTTCATAAACAACACAGAAATAACCAACGCTACACAACCGAACAATACGAAATATACAAACACATACAGACACTTCAAACTACACCCTACACACATACTCAATACACAATTACATTACAACTCACACACACTTTTTGACATCATAACTCCTAATACTCTCTAAATACACCCACACAACCATAATATCCAACTCCAACTCTAATACCCTAACCTACGAAAACTTTGAGACCAGTTACGGTCCGAGTTGACAATGGGACATACCTCCCGAAACGGTCGTCCTCAACAAATATAAGTAAGTGCTACTAGAGACAAGTTTGTAAATATTTACAAGTGTTTAATGGATATTTCTCTTGGACCCAGTCTGAATATACAAGTTTTTACAGTTCACCTTAGATATTTTATGATTTTATAGTTTTTCTTGGTTTCTCAAATTAGGAAGAAATAAACCTACTTATACATTTATTGACCCAGTTTGAATATACAAGTTTATACAGTTCACCTCAGATATTTTATTATTTTATAGTTTTTCTTGGTTTCTCAAATTAGGAAGAAATAAAGCTACTTATACATTTATTAACCTACAAAAATACACATATTACAGGAATTTACTATAATATTCTGTACATAAGCTGTAAGAAATTCTGATTCTATTCAGAAGAAGGATCACATCAAAAGAACTTGAAATACTGACAACCATCAACTAATTATCTAATAAATAAATGTCAATGAGAGGTCAAAGATGTTCTTATCATAAAATCAACTAATAGGTAGTAGATAAATATCACTGATAGGTCAAAAGTTATTATCATAACCAGACAAAATTATTAATATGGCTGACAACAAAAACATAGCTTTTAAAGAAAATGATTTAAACATACATTTTTAAGATTCTGGTATGAAAATTTAGTGTAATAAATGAATTCAATACACCCAGTAATACAAAGTATAGTTCAAACAGGAAAATGTACATATCTAAATAGACCTGTCTAACACATTTTTTATGTCTATGTTTTTAAACAAAACGTGTTCAAACAAAAACTATAAAAACAAAAATAGGAAATTCTCAAGCTGAAACGTAATCTCACGACTTGTACAAACTATAATTTTTAAATGCTGTTGACATTTTTTTTGTTTTCCAGTAGTTTTTAAAAATTTGACTAATTATACGTTTGTGCAAATCTATCACTTAATCTTTGTGTAAGCCTACAAAGCTCCCTCTTGAAGTATTAATTGAACATCTTTGACAAAAACATCTATATGAATGTTTTAGAAAAAAATTCATTTTAGTAATAAAAAATGTTATTTAGTATAATTTTGTATTACAATTTTGTTCTTTATCTTTATAACAAAGAACGCCACAAATATTATTCACTTTATTTTTGTTGGTTCATTTTATATAGATTGTCAGGATTATTTTTTTCTTCACAAGTTTCCAACCATGGTATTAATATCTTCATATCTGTAATGCACAAGCTTTGCTATCATGTAAAGCAAAGAGTTATAAAATAAATATTCCAGTTCAGACTTCTTACCCTTTAAAGTACTATTTCTCTGTACCAAAACAACCCTCATATCATTTCCCATACCCATAAATCAAAATTCTAAGCAATCCTTTTATCTTCCTGCAAACCTTTCAAATCAAAGAGCCAATCAGGGAAATCTAAACAGAAATTCCTCTGTAACTAAATCATTTAGTGCTTTTACAGATTCGTAAAGGTGATCTATAAGATCCACCTCAACATATCTTCCATCATTCCGCCATACAAATTTCAACCCTTTTAAAGATAGAAACCAGTAGGACTCCACCAGGTCTGTGTTTAGATAGAAATAAAAAAATCGGTATTTTATCTGCCAATGAATATCTAGTTTACAATCACTGGATATTGTTTGAAAAATATATTTTATTTAAGAGTGTGTATTACATTATGAATTTCTTAATACAAATACTAGTAGTTAAGACCTGCATTTAAAAGTGCCTGCAGGGTCAGTAAAACTAAGTTTTATCCAGCAAACTATGAAACCATAAAAAAAAGGATGACAAATCACAGAGCCATAATTAATTATATACAAAACTATTCATAACGAATAAAATACTCATCAATAAGTTTCACCATAAATACAAATCGATAATCAAGTCTGTCTATCACCAAAGATTCAAATTATCCTTCTAACTTGAATCTCCCAGAAGAAAGGAAAAAACATTGAGTGGTGCCCAGTTTCGTGATCCAATTTGCATCAATTGACATAGACCTTACTCTATTTTGCTACAGACTGAGTAAGTGGACCAAATATTTAATCTGTTATTGAAACCCATTTCTTACAAGTTGGTAAAGCCTATCTGGTGACTGGAAAACCAAGAATGATTTTGTAGGTGTTTATCCCTAGTTTATCTACTTATAGTATTATGTAAATAATACTTTTATTTACTAGTTCTTATTTATACTAGTCCTTTTAGCACTAGTATTCTGTAGACATTCAATAAATTTAAATTAAGCTCAGTTTTGAGATACATTTATTCTTAAATGTGTAATGAAAATCTCATAAACAGAATGACATTTCACATCCAAAAAGACGTTTCAGTTATTTCAAACACACTATGTATTGTTGCCTAAAAATTATAATATCCTCTATTCAAAACTTTAAAGGGTTTAGTTTTTACGTCAATATCTATTAATATTTCAAACTGATTTTTACATTGTCCTAACTTTCTGGTAGAAGTAGTCCTAAAATCTTTATCATTAGGTATAATTTTATTTTTTATCTGATCTGAGCTCCAAATTTCTTATAGAAAAATGTTTGCATATAGAGAAAATATTCAGTTTTTACTTAAACATTTTCATAGCTTTCTTATGCATTTAAATTTGCTTTATAGCCGATTAAATAATATGGCAAGTTAATTGTGTTCATCAAGTCTATTTAGCACAAATAAACAAACACAGCTTTGGTGTAATGAATATTATCTCAACACTTGAGACTAATTATACTCTACAATGGTCATTTGGAGTACATGATAGGACACTCCATCCACTATCTTTTTTTAATTTCACATACAGTAGGTTTATTTAATTTAGTGTGGATTAATAAATTATAGCATAGGTGAATAAAGTATAAATTGAGGTTTTGTGCCTTAAATATATCTAGTTTATAATTTTTTTCCAATTTTGCCAGGGAAATTTATCAATACAAGAATTTATTATTGAAAAATTTACCACAAAACATTGCCAAAACTGTCTGGTGAAACTGTTTGGTTACCTCCCTGTCATTGTGAGGTCAATCCAATTAAGTTGATTTGGGCATAGAAAAAAACAACACTACAATACAAAAAACTTTTAAAATGCACATATCATAAATTTTGAAAGCTATCAGAAAAGCTGGCAGGAAGAACAGAAGAACTGCACCAAATATATATAAAGAACATAAGTCAAAATACAAATACAAGAATTATAATTGAATTTACAAATACAAAAGAAGGATGACAAATCACAGAGCCATATTTAATTATATAGAAAACTATTCATAACGAATATAATACTATAATTGTAAATTCAATTATAATTCTTGTGTTTGTATTTTGACTTATGTTCTTTATTAATACACAAGAATACATATTCCGATATATATATATATATATATATATATATATATATATATATATATATATGAAATATGGTGATATGTTTTCTTGTAATATAGCTAATAAATTTAAAATATTTCACAGACAAGGAAGATGCTGGTACTATTTTATCGGCGAAAAGCTTTGAATAAATATATTCATTAAAAGTATTCTTGTTTTTGAAATATTTTTAATTTATTATTATTTATATATATATATATATATATATATATATATATATATATATATATATATATATATATATATATATATAAGCAATAGTGTTGAAACATGTCCTGAGAACTATAAAATGTAAAAACAGCTAAGAAAATTTTTCTCATATATCTGAATAGCGATACTCTTCCATTTTTTCTCAATTGTTAATAACTCAATTGAAATTTTCAGTTAGTTGACCAAAAGAAAAAGGCTGGTTGTTTTAAAAATTCTATATTAATTTACAGTAAGCAATAAGATAATCATGCTCAGTACGAAAATTGTAGGCTTCCCTAATAAAGTTATTTTCTCTGTAACTGATTAATTTCATCCCCATCATAAATCAGAACATTGTGTATTTAGAGAACATAGATCGGCTGGTACCCAAAATGAACCAATTTCCATAGACATGACTTCACTAAAAAGACAGAAGATGTCTGTACTCAGCATATTTATATAGATTATAGCAGATTGCTATAACAAAATGATAATTAAAATGTACTTGAATTAGGATTAAACTAAGTACTACATTTATACAGTAAAACTTGTTCAAAACGGAATGTCAATAAGGTGAAATATTGTATAGTAAGGAAAACTTTGTTCAACCCGGATATGGAGAGAAAAATTCATGGAAATTGTCAAAAAGGATGTGTATAATACAGAATTTAAAATGCCAGCCCATTTATGGTAATTTATACCAAAATTGGACAAAGAGAATGAGAGAGTGCATGATCTAATGAATAGTTGAATTGTCCTCAGTTCCTAGAAACAAGGTCAGGATATTTCTACAGTCAGTTTTCACAAATATTCTCGTAAAATGGCTAAATCATATGTACCATTGTCATTAAATGAAAAAGTGAGAGCAATTGAAGCAAAAAAATACGTGTAATAATGGTAGAGTTAAAGAGTAATAATTTGCATTTGTAAAATGCAAATTTATAACACCCTTGAGCATAAGAATAAAATAATGAGCAAGTGGATGGAAGGAAATGGACAAATGAAGGGAAAAGCAAAGTTAACTGGTAATGAAGAAATCAATGTTGTAGTGTGGAGGTTTACCAAACCAAGATTTTAAAATGTACACATTTTCTGGTTTGATGCTCCTAAATGAAGCTCTTGGCAACAATCAGTTTAAAACATCTGCAGGATTGATGGACAGTTTCAAGAAGAGACACAAGATTGTCTGGAATGAAATTTGTGGTGAATCAAAAGATGTAGATGAATGTTTTATAAATGAGTGGAAAACAAAACTGCAAGATTTGATTGCAGCTTATGAGCCCAACAACACAGACAAAACGGGCTTATTTTTTTGGGCATCACCAACAAAATCACTCTTAGTTAAGAGGGGGAAATGTGCAAGGGGTAAATGTCAAAAGAAAGACTACGGTATTATTGTGCAGGAATTTACCGGGAAATATGGTGAAGCCTGAGGTTATTGGAAAGGCGGCAAAACAATTGTGTTCCAAATTAAAAATTGAAAATTTACCAGTGATTTAGGAAAACAATAAGAAGGCTTGGATGACTGCTGCCACAATGGAAGAATGGTTAAACAAGTTCAATACTAAAATGAAAAAAAGTAAAATAAGTTTGTTTATTCTCTGGACAGTTCCATCTGCCACCCATACATAATGCTTTCAAATGTGAAACTGACCTGGTTCCCGCCTAATTCTAAGAGTGTACTGAAGCCCATAGACATGGGTATTTACACATTTAAATCATGCTATAGGCACTATTTTATCCAATCTTTAATTTTAAATATAGAAGAAGCTGATAGCAGTTATGAATTGGCAAGATCTGTCAATTGGCTGGATCCTGTAAACTATATTGGGTTGATGATACAGAAGACATTAGAGAAGTAAGTGAAAATGGAAAGGCAATATCCAATCTTTGTAGAGACAAACACATGCCTTTATTCAGACAACTACGATGCTTTCCGATGACTTTATTCACGACGATGACAATCTTGCCACACATCATAACTTTGAATTGGCTACAGATCTTTTAGGGATCAGAACTGCCTAAAAGCAAGAGGAGGCGGAAGAAGAAGATGGGAACAAAAAGCATGCAGCTATAGCATCAGAGGTGCAAACAAAGATACGTACTCATGAAGAGGCCCTACAAAACATAAGACGTCATGTAGTTTGCTGGTGATTCTAACTCTTCTTGCCTTTTTGAACTATTGTACTCTGTAAAGGACTATATACAATCAGATAAGGTAACTAAAAAATAGAAAGAAGTTTCTTTCTTAGACATTTAGAAAAAATCAGAATAATATGAACTAGAATAACCTTAGTGTAAAAATAATACGTTACAATTCATTTATGCTCGAGTAATTTTGTGAAAGTGTAGTGATTTAGTTTATTCAAAATAAATACTATTAGCATATTATTTCCGGAACCAACGGCTTCTCTCATAAAAGCGTATGTAATACTCCTATTAAATGTACGAACTAAAATTATTACAGTACTTATGACTTTGAAATGTCATTTCTATAATGCGGAAGCTTGTCCAATTCGGAAAATATTTTCGCTCCCTTGCGATTCCGCTTTTATCAAGTTTGACTATATTAATGTATTGTGATAAAATACAAATGGAGGACTATCTACTGACATGGTTTAACTAAGAGGTAAATTAATTGAAATAAATTTGTATAGTTTTATAAGGAAACTCAGTAGAAGGAAAATTTTATATTGCTTATTGAATGATATTTCACAGATTCTTTCCAAACTTATAAATGTAGGTTCTTTAGTCATACTTGATAAGCATTATACTTCCGGTTTAACATTTACTGACGAAAAAATTTAGAACCTCATTGTAAATGTTTTTCCTACCTAATATTTCTAGGACTGTAAGTCAAAAACGTGTTGAAATTAGTAGGGAAATGGGTTACTGTGGTACTGCATTATTGTTAGTATTACATACTATAATGTTAATTATTAATCAATTTAATATCAAAGAGGATGAAAATCTGTCGCATAACATAGAACTGCATGCATCTCTACCAACTCTAAAACTAAATTAATTTTTGTTTTGAAATAGGTTAACTTCCATCCACCATCTGATGAGATTTTTTCAGGAAAAATATAATAAAATGAAGAATGAATAAATAAAACTAATAAATACAATAAATAAATAAAAAATACAATACTAAATAAATAAATATTAAAAAAATAAAGAATAAAATTAAAACATGAAGATGAAATTAACAACTTTTTACACAATTTATGAAATAAAATCTTTATAGTTTCATCTCCTTGTAATGATTATTGTTTGCATAGTTTTCTAATATGTTGACACTTTCATAGAATCCTTTATGCTTTACTTTTCTTGGTACCTCTTTTTTGGCGTTTGTATGCTCTGATTTTATTTGCCTTTAGAAATTCATTGACCGAGTCAGCATTACAAATTAATTTCAGATAACAAAAAATTCTCTTGCTTTTAGCACTAATTGATATCAATGATCTAGAACAGGGATAGTCAAACCTGGTTTTATGCAGCCCGAGACGTATGTTAAAATTATTGATGTATTGATAAATGTAAAATATAAAATGGTGTAGGATATATGTTGAACATGGGTCTTACTCCCAGTGAGAGCTCTGTGACTTGCAAAGTGATCCATTTTTTGGAAAAGGTCAGAAACTGGTACTACATTTTGGAGTCAAGTGCTTAAGAAGAAATATCGCAAATTACGTGTCTTCAGTAGGAAAATACTTTCAATGTTTGGAAGCACATACTTTTGTGAGTGCACCTTTTCAACAATAAAATTTACAAAATCAACTCACCGCAATAAACCCACAAACTACCATTTTTGAGTTCAACTAAAGGTTGCCACTACTTGAAATAGATTGAAATTTATGAACTGTTGAACGATTTCTCCCGTCAATAGTGTTCTCAGTTAAGTGAAGTAGATACATTCTTATGAATGATTTTAAACTTGAATAAATTAGAACTTTTTCCCAATATTGTGTTCCAATTTAGTATTATACTTATTTTGATCCTTTGTGCATTGAGGTTGATATTAAATGTATATGAAAATATTTTGCGTAATGTTTATGGATTCATATTATTTTATATACGACAAATACTGTACTGTATATGTATAATAGTTGTGCAGCCTTTGTCTTCACTGAAAATAATGAAGTGGACCTTTAGGATTAAGAAGTTTGTCATTCCTGATCTAGAAGGATGAATTGTGGAAACTCCTCTTCTATGCACTAAAAAAATTTTGATAGTTAATATTAAGTCATATACTTGATCAAGCAATACTTAATCAAGCAATACTTAATCAAGCAATACTTAATCAAGCAAACTTATTTTCAACTTACTTTCAGCAAAAGTATGGATTTATCTTCATTAACCGTTGCTCTATACCTTATTAACAACCTTAGTACACCTTATTAACAACTTTCCTATGTTTATCCATTTTTCTTACGTTTTTCCACTTTCTTTTCCTATATTAGACTGGAGTTAGAGTCTATTGTAGCAGAAATTTTAGTTATTTTGATTTCATACTCATTTTTTACAAGATCGCAATGGCCAAATAAAAATGTTTCACAAGTTCCTTAAAATATAATTTTTATTATTGTTCAGCATTCAGTAAATATTAAAACAATTCATTTTTAGAGTTATAAAAAAAATTATAAACACTTGTTGTTCTATCTAGATTAGGAATAAATGTATATATTCAAATTGAATGATGTGAACTGTTAATTTGTTTCAAAAACATCTCAATATCCTGTTTATACAAATAAAAACTGCAAAAACATTTTCTTCTGTCAAGATACTCCTGTTCAGTGGGAGATAGGGTATAAATGGGAATTATGTAAGGTATTACAATAGGACACAAGCAGCATCCATATACAAAATAAAAAGTTGTTTAAAAATCAATTTTAGCACTTAGTGCAATTAGGCAAACTTAATAGCAAACCCAGTTTAAGTTTGCATAGCCAAACTATAAAATTTCTCTTACTTTTGAAAGGATTTTAGCATAATTACTTACTCAATTATTTCCTACTTCATGAACTTTAATTCAGGAGTTTGCGAATGCAATATTTAACAGTTTGGGTCATATTAAGAAGTTTTCATATTAATGTTTTGCCAATGTAATAAGAGCTTATTACATTATTCATATAATTTCTTAAATATTAAAAAATGTTATTTTTCCCAAGAAACTGATAAGTTTAGAATATAAAATCTACCCTTCAGAATATACCTACCAGTTGGGCAGACTGGATAGTGGGTAAACACTTCTATATCATGCTGGTATAAAGTAGATCTACTTCAGATAAGTGATCTTATATTATCTATTATCATCCCTTACTCATTAACAGACTTTCTGAGGGAGACATTAAGCCCCTCTCAGTTAGTCTGCCCCCTGCAGAAAATTTTGACATCCCATTGCAGAATTGAAATTCTGTCTTTCCACTGACATTCTGAAATTTTAGCCATTTATTTATTTTATTATCTCATAGATATAATAATTTTTATCATTAACTAAATATTTCAATTACATTTAAATCTTCATTTTACCTAATACTTACTTACCAGTACCAGAAAGTAACAACAGCTAGTCCAATTTATAAAAATTTTAAATTAGCTTTTTAATATGCCACAATGTGGCACTGTAATCTATAAATTGTATAGATATTAAAACAACAATACAAAGATGGATACAGGAAGGTAAAGAGCATGTTAGACAATAAAACACACAACTAAGTCAAGCTCACATTGCTTAAGCTGTATTTATAATAAACCATACTCTTCAAAAATAAAAACCGAGTTGTAGAGTAGGATGGTGTTTTCTCTAACTAACCAGTACTATTATTGATTCATTACCATAATTATAGGTTATAAATAAGCATTACGATATCAACCTTAATTTTTAGGTTAAGAAATCAATAATGTAAATAATGAAATCCTATATAAAATATGTAATAAAGAAGAAAGATAAAAAGTTATAAATAAAAAAAACAACTATAAACTCACCAAAAAACATTGTCTAACTTTTGAGAAAAAAACTCATATAAAGATACATCCCTTGCAGTTCTTTATTTTAAAAATTGTTATATAATGTAAACTTCTAAATCCCTCAACTAATAAAAATTAACTTGCTTTTTGACAGTAGTATATAGTTACAGTAACATATAACATTACCTGAGGCGCACTATCATCCACTGGCTCTTTTTCTGCATTTACTGGAAAATTTAATGCATACAACGAATAGCAGAAAACAAGTATTGTGAAAACACATCTGTTATTAAACATATCTACAATGTACTTAACAAAGAAACACACAAGCTTACTACTTTTCATTAATTATAAAAATCACCACACAAAAAAAGTTCCCCCGGCTGATGAAAAATAATTTTGAACTGTCCAGGAACTAACACAACCCTATTCTAACAACACTAACCTTCATCTTTCAATATTTCAGAATTATGACATAGAACCCATAAAATATGAATCCTTTGTCATTGCCTTCTTGATGCCGCTGTTTATCTCTACTCAACAAAATTATATATATACACATATATATATATATATATATATATATATATATATATATATATATATATATATTCAACTTTGCAACACTAAGTTCTTGTATTCTTGTAAGTTCTTGTTAAACAAGTACCAAGTAAAATTCTTGTTCAGTTACAATGAAGTGTATGCAGTGGCATGAAAATATTAAAAATATTAACATATAAACAGCCTTAGATTTTAGTAGCAAAACTGCTTCCCAACGACCCAACAATTGTGTAATTTTAATTGCCAAATTAGCATAAATGTGACTTCTAGAGATGAAAATTTTCAAAATTTCCCCCAAGCCATCGTCCTGGCTACGCTCTTGAGTGTATGTGATATATATATATATATATATATATATATATATATATATATATATATATATATATATATGAGTGTGTGTGTGTGTGTGTGTGTGTGTGTGTGTATTTATATATATATAGTAGAACCCCTCAAATCCGAACCCCCGCGTAATCCAAACATGATTTAATGTAAACCAAATTTTAAAAAAGAATCTAAAATGTAATAAATTATGTACTGAAAGTTTGCTACTTACGTAAAACAGAACTGAAATGTGTAATGTATTAGAATTGACACTGTAAAAACATGATATAATACGAAGGTCTATACTGTACTACTGTATCACTTCATTAACTTAGAATTTATTGACAGTAAAATAAAAATAAAAAAGACAAACAATAAACTATATGTTTCACTTAATAAAAAAGAAGCTTCTTGATGTAATCATCTTGAATTCACTGATTAAACTAATTTTACACTACTTAACTAAGTGAATACGTAATTGCTTACTTGCTGACGCGTTTCAAAACAATCGTTCCTTTTTTGAAGCTAACCTTCTACATCCCTTCTACATGAGTAGAAGGTTAGCTTCGAAAAAGGAACGATCGTTTTGAAACGCGTCAGCAAGTAAGCAATTACGTATTCACTTAGTTAAGTAGAGTAAAATTAGTTTAATCAGTGAATTAAAGATGATTACATCAAGAAACTTCAATATCGACCAACTGTCATCAGTAATCAACCTCTACCGACGGACAAAGCTCAAGGTATACAAAACCTCTCTCCACATTTCCTTTAACATCCAATGCCTCAAACATAACCTAACACCTAAATACGCTAAAATTACAATAAATAATAAAACACCTGCTGCACAAAAAACGACAACACAAGCACAGAAAATATTTATCAAAAACAGCATCAAACAACTATACGCTAAAAAAGCACACTTAATCATATCTTATACATATTACACCAAACCCTCACATCAATACTACACTACACGGAACTCGAAGAAATAATCCAATACACTAATGACTACACACATAAACAAATACAGTTCATTAGAAACAAACGGAATCAAAAATTACACAACCTCGCAACCCAAAGCAACATCACAATCTACACCGATCACCATTTCCACCCACGCACCATTAACACTACAAACATCAACTTCAGCACAAATGAACTAACACTATTAAACAAAGGCCTAAAACACAACCTACACCCCAAAAAATACAACCCCAAACAAATGTCAAACATTTTTTTAGACACTGAAACTGCAATACAATACACAGATCCCACACACAACGAATACATTAGACAAGACATTAAACATAAAATGCCCAACATAAATAACTTAAACAATAAACCTACCATAAGTAACGAACATTCAACCCTTAAATCAATCATACAAAAACGCGACAAACATAACCTAAATTTCCTAAAAGCAGACAAAGGTAACTCCATCGTAATTATGCAACAATAAGACATCGACATGAAAGTCAACAGCTTCATTACTGAAAACAAAATAACCGAACTCCGATCAGACCCCAGACCAAAATTCCAAACAGAAATTACAAATCTTTTAAACAAATGCACCGAAATCATGAAAAGTGAACAAAAAAAGATTATAAACAAATAAAACCCCAAGCCCCCATATTAAATGCATTACCTAAAATCCACAGGGAAAACACACCCATCCGTCCACTAATCAATCACACACATGCACCATCACATAAATTACCCAAATATATAGACAAACTTATCAGAGACAACATAAACTTTCACAATCACACATCCATACACAATAACATAGACCTTATACACAAAATACAAGACATCCACATACCACACAACTCCACCATAGCCTCATTTGACATAAAAAACCTTTACACTAATGTGCCAATAGAACAAACACTGAACATACTACAAAATATGCTCACAGCAAACACGTCACATAAACTCACACATGAAATAATCACACTCACCAAACTCATCACATCACAAAACTACTTCACATACCAACACATGAGTAGAAGGTTAGCTTCGAAAAAGAAACGATCGTTTTGAAACGCGTCAGCAAGTAATCAATTACGTATTCACATAGTTAAGTAGTGTAAAATTAGAGTAATAAAAAAGGCATAAACACCTAATTTTATTTTTCACTTAAAATCAGTGATCTTCATCTGGCGAAGAGACGTAAACCTTCCCGAGGATGGGATGTTGCGCCATATTCGCATTAGCATAACATCATTGGGTGTTGCAACTACATATAGTTCTACGTAACGCAACGCAACGTCGAAAACGGCGGCATGAGTAACAGCATTCGTAGAGGCATCTTTCTCGTCTATCGCTATCTGCTAAACTGTCATCGTGTTGATCCTAGACTTTAGACACCATTTCATGCTCGGTAAATTCTTCATTGTTATCTAGTGCTGTCCACTTTTCAAGGCAAACTTCTTCAGCATCTTCACAACATGGTACTCTTTGAATGAGCTAAAGGAGCTTAGTTTCACCATCCCGTGTTCTAAGTGATGTTTCCATAAATTCGAGTCCAGGCCAGAGTTTCTTCTAAGATTTCTGCAGTAAAGTGTTATTGATATTATTCCAGGATTTATCTACCCAGTAAATTACATCCTTTATTGTAATCGTCGCAAGTTTTATTAAAATAGAAAGAAAACAGTCCTCTTCAATTAATGTTTGGAGAAGACTTTTTCTGTAGCTCGGTTTTATGTTCTGCACCACACCTTGATCTACATGCTGTACTAACGATATCACGTTAGGTGGGAGAAAATTGTTTTAGGTCTTTACATACCAACTGCGTGTCTGAAGGATGTGAAGGATCATTGTCTATGAAAAGACTTTTGTCTAGCTTTTAGTGGCAGTTCATTTTTTCATTAAATTTTGTTATTGAAGGAACAAAATAATTTTCGAAACACTTTGAATATATTACCAGTCACTTACGCCTTACACTGATTTCTGTAATGAAAAGGAAAAGCATTCAAGTTTATATTTTTAAGGGCTCGTAGCTTGGAGGATTTTCAAATCACCATTGTTGGTAGTTTATTTGTTCTCGCGGCGTTACTGCAGGCTAAAACTGCGAGACGTTGTTTGCTCGTTTTAAAACCTGTGCAGAAGATTCCTTTAGAAGCAAGACTTTTAGTGAGAAGGCCTTTAAAATTCAATCCCGTCTCTTCCGCATTATACACTTGCTGGGGTGATTAATTTTTGAGACTAAATCAAATCTGTGAATTCGTCTAAATATTCTTTTGCAGCAATAACCTCTCAGCAATAGTTAAATTCTATTTTCAGCTGGTAACCTCTCCCCTTTTACCGTTAGTTGTATAACTCCGCACCTTCTCTTCCACCTATCCAAACATCAATTGCTAGTCACAGCAAATCCGAAATCCGAACTTTTCCGAATCCAAACAGGCTATAGCCCCAATGAATTTGAATTTGAGGGGTTGAAATGATATATATCCATTCTCTTCGTTGCTTACACTTATAACAAACTACGAGTATTACTCCATTTTCATACAAAAACTGGTATATTCAACAGGCTAGTAATTATTAATATACCTTTTGAAGTGGGTCTATACCAAACACGTTGTGATGAACCAAACTGTTCCAAGCCGGCATAGCTGTTCAAAGTTGGGCTAGCGAGTAAGTTCCAGCTGCAAAAAAAACTATTTGCGCGAGTTTGTTGAGGACAAATTTGTAGTATCTTGTCAGTGCATATGTGTGTGTTTGTATAGACATAAATTGTTTCACAAATTTTCAATAATTTCTATACACTCTAGTTAATATAACTGAAATAACTATAAAAAACTTAACATCTGATACGTATTTTACACAGCACTAAAACTATAACTGTTTCACACACTAAAAGCATTGCCTAATACAAATGTATACTCTGTATAACTTAAAAAAATGAATATTCACCTACTACTAACATCAAGCATATAACACTACACATTTCAAAGTCATTGAAAATAACATTACGGCATTTACAAATAGATACCTTACTTTTAAAAAATACTGAATAAATCTCCAACAACAACAGTACATAAATAACAAGCAGCCCAATAGATAAATACTAAAAAAGAGAATAGTCAAAATCTGATCTTAAAAACAAATATTATTTTAGATTTCCTAGGCAAGTCCAATAAAAAAATGGCTGCCCTAAGAGCTCTTCCTACATTTTACAAACCAAATACATCCATTCAATCAATTATAAGCCATCGGAATATTCAGCTTTTTGTCTATCTAAGCGCATAATTAGATAGTCCCGCAGCATAGAATAGCAGAATGTCATTAACATAGTCCCCCACCATAAAAACGCCTCTTTCTCCTTCCTTCCCGTTAAATGTCGTGTCTTGGTCCTTTCTAGGCTCACCCAATACCAAAATCCCAGTTCCCACTTTCTTACCCGTAGCCAATTTCATCGTGACAGACTCCATAAACCCTGCCTCCAAACTCCCCTATCTCTGGCTGACTGATAAATAAATTTAAAATATCTTGAAAATGTTTAAATTTAAAATATAATTAAAAGTCTCTGTAAGTAGTCTTGAATGCTACCACAGATACAGTTTTCCGATCGATTGGGCTAATTAGGTTCATCTTCATATTAATTCTTGTGATTTAGTTGTGAGTATGATTGATTATCCTGTCTTTTCTTTGGATTCGTTTTTTATCTATGATATTTGAACTGTGGGGTAGTCACGACTTCAGCAGTTGTATCTTTGAATTAATATGTAGGTTTTGGCGGATATTGGAAGTTAAAATGTTGGAATTGATAATGATATAACTAAGAATGTAACTAGTTTGAAAAGTGCTAGATTTTTAAAGGTAATTATGTAAGTTGAATAAACACATGATTGTAGTTGTCTTTCTATTTTGCTTTTATTTCCTCATCTTCAACTAGGAGCAGTGTTTAGTTTAAAGTTCTTCTAAATTTATGCCATAGTATGGTACTTTCTGGATTGCAAATCACTAAACAAACTTTTCTTTTAGAAAGCTTAAAATGTTTGTTATTTAGAAAAAGCATGCCTAGCATGAATAAATATTCAGTTTATGAAATGTAATGGTATTAAGATAACCATGTTAAGAGGGTTATTGAATGTTTTAACATGTACTATTTAATGGGTTCTTAAACATTTCCTGATTTCAGTGTTATTAGTTGAGTTTTTAATTTGTTATTACCAATCGCCAATATTACCAATGCCATTGGATTATAATCGTCTTGAAACAACAGGTTTAAAACATGCCAGAAGAAAGTTAATTTTTTTATTTAAATACTTTAAAATACTCATAAATAAATTGTACTTTAAATAATTACATATAAAATGAAATAAGTAATAGAGAAGTTTACAAATTTCTTATAATTTTCAAGTTTTTTTTGTAATTTGTACTTCTTTATTCAATCTAGGAAGTTGATGATGAAAAACAATATTTAGAAATTTATGTAAAGAGAAATTCCTGATTTAGAAATAATTGTTTCAGAAAAATTTAAATTACAAGCAGGCTGAATCGAAGTGTTTTATATTAATGGTAGAACTTTTTGATCCAGTTTATAAGATAGTACTCTTGGAGATGGAGAATGGAGAAGATGGACAGTCTAATTTGTATGTATATTTTTAATAATAATTTCTTGTGGCCTTGCATTTAACCCGTTTTGAGGTTTCATTAGTTACTAAATTATTCTTATTAATTTTTATAAAAAATTATGCACAACTTATAAATTTTTTCTATCAAAAAGCAAATTTCCTGTTTTTGTTTGTTTTTTTTATTTTATATGTTAAAATAAAAATGTTAATATTTCATATGTTTACTGCCTATATACTATATTTTATATTTACTTACATTTATTTTGTGTTAAAATCAAATTCTATATAAGTTAACTTGTATTAAAAGTTTTCCTTTTTTATAACTTTTCCTAAACAATTGGTCACAAGGTCAATTGGCCCAATTAAATATAATTATTCACAATTGTCCTGCTTATTAAATCCACTACTAAATTACTGCCATTATAATAAATAATTTATGTTATTGCACACCAAAACGTTTTTAAAATTTCACTTGACAAGTTTTTAATGGTTTATATCAATATCTGTCTCATGGTAAGTTAAAGTAATATCAAAATATTACAATATCAAACAATATCATTATAGTAGTGATTAGGCTGCTTTATTTTGTTTGGGATTTTCCTAATACTAGTCTGTGTTTGGTATTTTGGTAATATACTGACGATGCACCTATATAGGGAATATAGGTTGAAGTAATTATCAGATTACACCAACCATAGGTGGAATATATATAAACCATTACAGAATGAAAACATAACTCTTTAATGACAAAATAAACAATCTTAGAAAATATTTTCTTATTGTCGGGTTGACTGTGCCACCCAAAACTCAATGATTTTGGCAAGAAGCCTGTAGAATGGACGCCGACCCTGAGCCACCACTGCCAATTGCTACATGTATTTTGCTAGGTATGTCTCCGTTCTTGGAAGAATCCTTGGTGTCTCTTATTTATCCAGTTTGCAGAACGCCATATTCTTCAGTTCAAGGCAAATCCCAAATTTTTAATTTATGGCCCATCACTACAACACACTTTTTCCGCACGGAAAAATATTCTACAGCACAGGAAAATCAGATATAGCAAAGGACTATGTAACACACTGCCTGTTATCTGGTCAAGAGGGGGGAGGGAGATTACGATAAGACTTGATGATAGGAAAGGGAAAGGTGTACATATTTCATATAAACAAAATCCTCGGAGTTACCATCTCATCAAAACACCATATACACTCCATTTTCTTTGATCTCTAAAGGTGTGTGGTTGGTATAATACCAAAGTACTCTGTATTTTTTGAAAATAGAAAACTCTTCTACTTACTGGTCAAAAATCTATGTTCTGAGCTTATTCTGTTCTATACTAAGAATTAACAACTCATTCAATCTCAGTTGATTCATACTGTTGTAAAGTAATTTCTTTTTTATATTAATTTAGACATCTTTATCTCTGTCATTGCCATTGTTATTGCCAGGATAAAGCACAGTTGTTATTGCTGTGATGATTGATACGGTTTTCTTTAACCAGCAGTTTTTTAATTTTCTTGGTATTTTTTAAAATTTATCTTGAGGATAATAATTTTGCAAGTAATTTGATTGATGTCATCAAGGTACTTTTCTGAAAATGATCACTCTGTGTTTATTTATTAATAAATCAGTTTTAAGGTTTCATATATAAAAACCTTTTATGCGTTTGTTTCTTGCTACTATACATAGTGATTCCTAAATATCCATGCATAAAATGTATTTGTAGGTATTAGTTTTAACGCAGTTGTCACATGTCACAATACGCCACCAGTCTTTTACATTAGTAAGTGATTATACTTAGTCCATAATCTTTATTTTGTATACAATCATACCCTGAGTTACAAAAATTCAGAGCAAAGTAAAACAAAGAAATGATGGTTAAAAAAATTGAATTAAATAGCTTCAGTAAATTACTAATATTATGTTTTTTTTTTTTACTACATATGTTTAATATAGATAATCTATTTATATGTATAGTAGTGTACATATGTATAATAAAATGCAATATTTACTATACACAAGTTTAAAAGACTGGAAGAGAAAAAAAGGTTAAATAAGTAAATGACAGTAATTACCAAAGATGTTCAGTGTTTCATTTATAAATTGCTTCATTAATTTCTACTGTCAAGCTTAATACCTCATGTTTATATTTTCAGAACAATCAAAGAAACTTTACTAGAATATCAGAAGGAAGCCACCATTATTAAAAAACAGCTGCAGTCTTGCTTGGTTTGTAGCTATAAATTTTTTTTAAATTTATACAAATAATATTACTATCTATTTTATGTAGTAGAGATTTTTTGTATTACATAGGAGACTGACTTCCTTATATTTTTAATAGTCCAGTCTGTAATTCGAAAACAGACACACTAAAACACTTAAATAATAGTAATATATTTAAACACACCTTTGTCAATCAGAGAAAGAGAAACTGAAGTGAGTCACAAAAGAGAATAGACTTATAGATATCCAAATGTCAGGTGCATAGCTTACAGAGCTGTACTGCTTCATATATTGTTTCTTAAAAAACTTATAGATATTGATGATTATAACAAATATTTATTTAATTTTAAACCACAAAATCATGGAAAATTCAAATAGACCGGTGTAAAGACCGAGTAGGTGAGTACTTCCCTTTAAGGAAGTAACATAAGTTCGTAAATATTTGTAATAAAATTCTTTTTAACATTAGTCTCCCTAGCTCCCATTTTCTCCCTAGCCTCGCCTCTTATATTGTCTTGTATATTGTTTGTATAACTTATATCTATAAGTTAATTGATGATTATAATTTAATTATTTTTATAGTCTCAGAAGGAAGATAATTAGATTTAAAGACAATTGCAACCCTTTAAAACTGAAAAATAGAAGTTATCATACAAGTAGTACACCAAATTTTCAGAAACCTCTAACCTTATCAGATATTTCCATTTCCCTTCCTTCTAACATACTTTGAATAATTATTTACAACTTGATATTTATTTTTTGTAATAATTAAATGGTTTTGAAAAAAAAGTTATATAAAATATTTTCATGATGGTTTTTCCTTAAATGTTCTTACTTCCTCGGTCTTTACACTACTCTATTTGAATTTTCCACTGTAGCAATGCTACAAATCATTTTCTATAAGCCCGTTAAAAACTGATTTTGGTTTTTCTTCTACTGAAGGCTTACTTGACTTTAGAGGACACAAAAGAATCAGTTAGGAAACAGAGGCTGTCAAATCAGTCTGGTGGATGATCTAAGACCGAGATGTTAGATTTGGGTAAATTCGTATTCACTGACAAAGTTCACAAGCTTGGGCATAGTCCTGGAGGAGGAGCCATAACTTGTTTTTCTAGGACAGTAACAATATTAGTAGGAACAGCGTGATTATTTTCTAATAGTGTTACAATCTTTTGTATGATTTTTTTTTTGGTAGAGCAGTTTAAGATTTTTTTTACTCCATAGATTATTGGTTGTATTATTGTAGAATGGAAGTTATGTTTGTTGGGAAAATATGACTTTTATGTTATGTAAAACAGAATTGTATTACAATTGTGAGGATCTGCTGTGCAGTTATTACCGAAGACTACAGTTTACCCTTTTTGTATTGTAACACCTAATGTCAAGATCTTTTAGCCAATATTTAAAAATTCGAACCGTCATCCATGTCTTTTTGATAAATTTTTAATCTATCTCACAAGATTATAAATAACAAGGAGTTTTATTTGCCAATAACTAACATTTTTAGTTTTTCAGTTTGCAGAATGTTTGGAGCAATTAACATTCTCTGTTTATTGTGTTTTCCACAAAAGGAAAAATCATGTTTAAAAGTTAATGTTTTGTTAGTAAAAACACTTAAAAAGTAAACCCAATTCAACTGCATTAAATATGAGTTTTTAGAGGTATTCTTCCAAAAATCGGTGTTAGTACAGTCTGCTTCTATGCTTCACAACCACATGTATTTGCACTTGCACTCTCCAGAAACTACTTTTTCAGTCAAACAATGTCCTTTTGGACTTTTAAAACCTTCCATTTCTCCCATGGAAATCATATGTTATGATTTCAAACCGGCTTCAAACTTCAAGGTTTCTTGTTTAATTACCATCACAGATAAAGGAGGATGTTTTTGCAAATGACTGTCAATATTATTATAGACACAACTTTAAAACATTTTTTCTTGTTATTTTCTCCATGCTGGTTAAATATCACATTATGACTTTTTAAAGTTTTGTTAATGAACTAGATGAAATACTGATTCTTTTGCTTAATATTTGTTGTTTAAAACTCCTTGAGAAATTAAGAAATGAATTTCTGTAACTTTAGATATAACTATTGAAATCAAAAGAATAAAAACTGTTATCCAGTACAAATTTTGAAGAAAAAAACAGTATTGTCACATACGGTATTTTTGTCTAACCAGTTTCATTGACATACACCAACTATATTAGTTTAACTAAAAATTTAGTAAAGTATTCTTGGTCGTATCTGAGAATTCACTTTTATAGAATGTTATAGATATTATTGAATTATATACAGACCGTACATACAGAAATAATTGCATGTTTTCTATTAAAATGTCAAGGGGTACCAACAAAATTAATTAAATAAACAATTTTGTTATAAAAAGGTTTGTTATATAGAGGTTTGATTGTATATATACGAGGTGCGGCTAGAAAAAAACCGAACTGATGCTATAAAAAATTTTTATTTTCCATTATTTACAATTTGATGTTATCTCCTTCAATGTACTCTCCTCCTCGGTCTATACACCGCTCCATACGAATTTTCCACTGTTCATAGCAATGCTGCAGATCATTTTCGGTAAGTCCATACATTACTTCCGTCGCTTTTTCTTTTACTGCTTCAACACTCTCAAATCTAGTTCCTTTTCAAAGCTGACTTGACTTTAGGGAAAAGAAAAAAATCACAGGGGGCCAAATCAGGTGAGTAGGGTGGATGGTCTAAGATGGGAATGTTGTGATTGACTAAAAACGTCTTCACTGACAACGCATTGTGAGCTGGGGCATTGTCTTGGTGCAGGATCCATTTCTTTTTTTTCCACAAATCGTTCCGTTTTCTCCGTACTCGCTCACGTAGGGTAGTCAGGACGCTAATATAGTAATGCTGATTCAATGTTTGTCCCTCTGGTACCCAATCAATGTGTACAATCCCTTTGACATAAAAAAAAAACAATCATCATTGCCTTGAATTTCGATTTTGACATTCATGCTTTTTTTTGTTGTGGAGAATCAGGAGATTTCCAATGCATCAATTGGCGTTTGGTTTCGGGATCGTAAGTAAAAAACCACGATTCATCACAAGTAATAACATTTTGTAAAAAGATGGGATCACTTTCAATGTTTTCTAGGATGTCAGAACAAAACATTCTTCTGCGTTCCTTCTGTTCAATTGTGAGACACTTTGGAACCATTTTTTCACACACTTTGTTCATGTTGAAACTTTCATGAAGAATCTGCCTAACACTTTCCTTGTCAATTCCTGTCAACTCAGACATTGCTCTGATTGTTAAACGGCGATCTTCTCGAACAAGTTTACCGATTTTTTCAATGTTTGCATCAGTTTTTGCTGACAATGGTCTGCCAGTGCGAGCGTCATCACTTGTGTCTTTGCGGCCATCTTTAAATCGTTTAAACCACTCAAACACTTGTGTTCGCGATAAACAATCATCGCCGTACACTTGTTGCAACATTACAAACGTATCACTTGCAGATTTTCCAAGTTTGAAAAGAAATTTGATGTTAACACGCTGTTCTTTCTGTACACTCAACTTTTTTCCGACTCACAGACAAAACGTCAACTACTTAGAACAGACGCCACGGGCAGACTGAGTGCAGGAGGCAGATGAAACTCGAGCAGTAGGCGGAGCAAGAGTCACGTGACAGGCCAGGCGACTTTCAGCCTTATTGCATTCGTTTTATTGTTTCACCTGTGCTAGTTCGGTTTTTTCCTAGCCTCATCTCGTATATACCTCGTATTTTAATTGAAAATTCATTTATGTCAACTTTATTACAAACAAAACAAGTGTGTTCTTTTGAAAAACATGGATTTTCCCTATCAAAAACTTATAAGAAAGGCTTTGATCAGCTATGATTAGATTGGAGTTAAAGATTTAAAAATTTAAAACAGTGACTTAGTAAAAGTATGGTTGCATGATACTATACATGTGTTTGAATGATTAATGTGTTATAGCACAGTATGTAATAGAGCTCTATATAATAGGATTGAACAAAATGTAAAGGCATATAAATATCTTTTTTTGAGTATTTCAATAAATTTTAGTTTTATATCTTTTCTGTTTTGGTTTGAATAGTTTGCTAACCAAAAATAAATTACTGCCAGGATTAGACCTGGTCCCAAATAGTTCTTAAGACAATTTAGACATTTTTTTCTGCAAATTAATGTAATTTATCAAGTTACATACAAAACATTTTTATACTGATAACCCTCATCACATAAAGTAAAATTATTGAAGTTAGTGCTGGAAAAAATTATACACTATTAATAATAATAACTTCATAAAGTCAGTGCAACGAAAAAATAATGGAGAACGTGAAATATCACGATATCTATTTAGGTTAGTTATAGTAGAGCTTAAAGCTTATTTAGGAATTTTTGGACTAGATAGGAGACAGACAGACTTACCTAATGGCAATTTGATCGAAATATTTCAATAGTGTGTTTAAGTTTTTATATGTGTTTATTTCCAAGATATTGCAGTTTTGGACTATTTCCATTAGGTAAGCCTGTCAGTCTCCTATCTAGTCCAAAAATTATATATATATATATATATATATATATATATATATATATATATATATATATATATATATATATATATATATATATATATATATATATATATATATATATATATATATATATATTCTTGATATTTTATGTTATCCATTGTTTTTCCGTTGCACTGACTTTATGAAGTTGATATATTACTATTGTAAATAGTTTATCCACCACTAAGTGCAATAATTTTACCTTGTTGTGATAAGGCACCTTTCGGTCACTTGACCATTGTCGAATCATTGACATTTTTCTGGTGTAGATGTTCAGTCCGTGATGTTGGTATTTGTTGACTTTACACGCATTTTCTCTTGATCTGTGTGTATGATGTTTTTATATAGTATGTCTTCTGTATATGTGGTCTGTAAGTTCATTAAATTGTTGTGTGTGTTTTTATAAAATACCGAAAAACATAACCTACCAGGAGTTCACAAAATTACATGTAACAACTGCATTGCATTTTACATAAGGAAAACGACTAGATCATTTTAAATAAGATTTGAAGAACATTACAGAGCATTCAAAAATAAAAATACAAAGGTATCAAATGTTGCAGCACACCTATTATCACATAAATATGAAATAAACTACGAAAATAACCTAACCATACTTGAAATAAATAATAACCCAATAGAATTAAACTCACTAGAAAAATACCACATTTATAAAAACACACACAACAATTAACATTATTATTATTATGTTTTAACATGTTTTTAAATTGAAATAAAAATGAATAATAGGAATATAAATAATATGTAGGATTTTAGGAAAAATAGTCAAGGGAATTTCAAACATAGATTACTCAATGTATTTGTTTGACAAACTGATATGTTTATTGTATTCTTCAAGGGCGAGTCAATTATTTGAACAACAATTAAGCAATATGATTAGTGAGATATACACATCAGAAATTTGTATGTATAAATATTGGCAATTTAGCCAACATAACAACTGCATGAAACGAAATTCGATTATAATATAAATAGAAATTAAAGATCATACCTCTAAAAATGAAGAATTAAAAATTAAAAAAAAAAACAGAACCAACTTCAAAAAACAAGAACCCGAATATTTAATTTTTACTAACTAAAAAGTAAAAAATAATTTTCTAACAGCAAAAACATAATTTATCAAAAGCTTATTACCTTCAAATTTTTGAAGTCAGGCTTGCAATCATGCCTTCTGTTTGCTAATCCATCAAATCTGTTCCAAACATTTCCTAAACAATCAACATTTTGATTGGTGGATTCCCATGAATAATTATAGGGAACCATAGAGACTACTCACGAAACAAAAATTTCATGTGTTTGATATTGAGAGTATCCGCAATGATAATTGATATATGTTCTCAACAAAAACCATACAATATCAGATTCTGTCCGATAAAAAATATGTGATTCCAAATATTTCATTCAGATATACAGATTGAGGACAGTTCAACGTTTTTTGAATGATTTACAAGGATTGTGAGAACTGTAGATGGTTGTATAAATATAAAAGAGATTTATCTAGTTAAAACCTTTTGTATCATACATTTAACATATTTCTTATATCTATAAAATAAGTATAAAGAATAAATGCTTGGCATAGCTTGTGTCTATTTTATAATTTGTTAATCTATATCCCAAGAAGCTCCAATATAATGTAAAATCCATTTATTTGTCAAATTCAGTACGTTATGAAATATGGCATAGACTTTAAAATTTTCTGTGTAATATGCTTATGATAAATTGTATTTTTGTTATTGGAAAGTTATTATTATTTTTTTTTTTTTAGTGGTTTGCAGTGTGTATTAATATTTTACTATTGTTTTGAAGATGCCTAAATGATGTATTTGTAGCTGCAAAAATTCTTTTACATAAATTTAGTAATCTATAATTACATAAAGATTTGGAAAAACACACAAATAAAGAAAAACCAGATGAGTCGACTTTACGAAACAGTACTTTATGTGGGAAGAAGATATGGGTATCAGTCGACGAGACTACAGATGCTGTGGGGCACTATGTAGCCAATGTTGTGTTTGGAACATTAAAAGTGGATAGACCAGGAGAAATATTTTTGTTGACCACTGATGTATTAGAAAAGACCAATTACTATATAATTTCAATAAAAATTACACAAGATATGTACTTTGAACCAAACATGTAGGATAGTTTGGTATTTATCAAGTCAAATTTTGAAATATGTTGACAACTATTAAATCACTAGAAAAAAAATGGGTAGGTCAATGGCAGATCCCATTTTATTAATGGAAAATGTGGAAACTGGTGTTAACAACTGTTATAGTAAAATTGCTACTGGTATTGCATGTAAACTGGAAAAAATACTGGAGCAAAATACAATGTATAAAATTTTGTCAAATCTCGGATATATTGTATGGTAAAAACCAGGCTCGAACAGAGAGAGGGCAAATGCCGAGGAGCCCGGAGGGCCAGCCAGGTTGGTGTTTTTACACCAACAGAAATAATTACTCGTGTGGTGACATCCATAAAAGAGATAAAAACATTATATCAATAAAATATAAAAAGTACAATTGTTCAAGCTTTTAGTGCCAAAGTAATACTCATTAAATGAAATGTTCTATTCACACAAATGCAATATCTTAGTTGCATGATCGGCAGTTTATGTTAGTAAAACTTTACACACACAGATTATATGCAGCAGGCCTAGTTTGTTTTTAACATGGAAACAATAATTTATTTAAGACTTTTGTTGTAACTCACTCAAGTTTATTTTTTTTTACAACTTTCACTTTATTCCTTTCAATATATTTCCCTCCCCTATCCCTACACTTCTCCACTCGAATTTTCCATTGTTCGAAACAGTGTTTTAAGTCATTATCCGAAAGGTTGTTCATGAGCTCTGTCACTTTTATCTTCACTGCGTTCACTGTATCAAATCTGGTTCCTTTTAAGGCTTCCTATACTTTAGTGAAAATAAAAAAGTCACATGGGGCAAGGTCAGGTGAGTAGGGTGGATGATCCAACACAGGAATACCATGCTTGGCCAAAAATGATTTCACAACCAGTGCCCTATGAGCTGGAACATTGCCTTAATTCAGAATCCACAAATTGTTTTTACACAACTCGGTAGCTTTCTTCTTATTCGCTCACAGAGGGTAACCAAAACGTCAAGATAGTACTCTTTATTCATTGTCTCCTCCTCAGGAACCCAATTTATGTTTATGACTACAGATATCGAAAAAAAACAATCATCATGGCCTTGAACTTTGATTTAGACATTTGAACTTTCTTCAGTTGTGGTGAATTTGGGATCTTTAAATTCATTGATTGGCGCTTTGTTTCTGCGTCATAGGTAAAAAACCATGGTTCATCACATGTAATGACTCTCTTCATCACTTTGTGGTCCTTCTTGATGTTTTTCAAGATCTCAGCAAATTTCTAATCATGAGTCTTTTTAGCATCATTTTGGAACACACTTTTCACATGTTGAAATGTTCATATAACATTTTTTGAACTGACTCCTTATCTAAAAATACAGTTTCTGGCAATGCATGAATACGTAACCAGTGATCTCATCTTATTGAATCTTATTTCTTATATGATGAGATTTCAAATTTTCTCAATGGTTTCATCCTTTTTTGAAGTTGATGGTCGTCCTGAGTGTGGATCATCCTCAACATCTTGTCTTTCTTTAAAATGTTTATACCACTCAAAAATACTTTCTTCCCCATACACTTATTATAAGGAAATGAGCCTCTGTGGCGGATTTACCAAGTTTCACTAAGAATTTCAAGTTGCATCTTTGCTCAATCAAAACACATACCATTTTATCGACAAGCGAGAAAACACGATGTGACACTAAAGAAGACTGTACCCCTACTGAGTAAACTGAGGTCATTCAACTGACTAGGATGTGGAGGAGAATGTTAGGAAACACGACTTTATGATAGGTGACCTTGAGACTTGCACAGCATGTCCAACAGAGAGCCAGTCTTGTTACTTTATAGCCACACCTTGTATGTTGGAAGTAATGAAGGGGCTCGTACTATGTTTGCCAAGGGGCCTAAACTTATGTCTCTGGGCGGCCCTAGTAAAAACTACTCCATGGAACGAATTGAGGAATATTTAATACTCAACAATCTTTCCCACAAGAATGCTCCAATTACTTCAGTTGATGTGGAATATACCTTTTCAAGGTATTAAAACTTGTTGGCAGATAATCACAGATCCTGCACATTCAACAATCTGGATAATGCAGGGTAACTCAAACTGAGGTAAAAAGACATAATCTTTGAGACACAAAACACATAATTGAGGCCTTTACCGTTGTTCTTTTTTTTTTTTTAGTTGTGTCTGAGCCATTTTTTTTTCAAATAATCAGAATTCGCAAAATTGCTTTTCTAAATTAAAGTTTAGGTAATTTAATAAAGTAATTTTTTACTAATATTAAGTCCATATTTTTATCTTTTTGCATTCCGTGTCACTAAGATGTCATTTCAAGTAATAGATTAAAAGTTGTATTTGGAAAAGTCTTTGTTGGGTAATAAATAGTTTTTTAAAAAAATTCTTAAAATTTTTGCAAGAATGTTCGAAAGTACAAGTTTTAAGCATGAATTATTTTCACTCAGAACCTAAAAATCATACGTGTACTTTGTACTAATTATATAGCTGTTGAATTTTATAATATTATATTATAAATTGCTTTCATTCACAGTTACTTTCAGGAAATCAGAAAATAAATTTTTGAGTTTTAATTGATTGTATGAATTGTTATATTTACTTGAATTTAATCTTTCAGGAAGAACATGAAATCCTGAGAAGATATGCAAAAGATGTTGTAGATGAAAACAGGAGATTGATAAAATTGCTTAAAGATAAAAGTGAGAATGAATCTGGAGCTCAGAGCCTAATAAAATTAGAAGAATCTCTTCTGATACGAAATCTGCAACAACAACTAGCTTTAACAGCCAGTGTAAGGAGTTGTTTTATTATTAAAAAAAAACTAATAACTATTCAGAATAACCTATTCATTAGTTTGAATAAAATCTAAAAACATTTAATCAAACATTTTTTTTTAAAATTATGCATTAATTCACGCCATAAATATTTTTATAGTTTTTGCAATTTAAAAACAGAGAAAAATAAAAAATTGCCAAAACTCAATCTTAACTAACAGAGAGTTATTTATATCAGCAAATTTCAGTAATATTTTAAACCTTTCATATATAAATGTATTTTATTATGATCTAATAGATAGCTTGAAAACTGAACCTCTTCGTTTTAAGACATTGCTGTACGTTTTGATTCTAAAGTTTTTTTGTGTGAGAAAAACCTTACTATATAACTGAATTAAGTATAACTTTATCATACTAAAGATATTTAAAACAACAATACACATATTCAATGTGGTTTACACACTTATTTGTAAAGCAACTAAACTCAATTTAAAGCCACCCACAGTGACATCAGTGTAAATGAAAATAAAAACCAAATTACCATAGAAATTCAGTATAAAATATTTAGTGTAAAATATTAGGTCTGTGTAATATTTAATATTGTCTAAGATTTAATAAGCCTAATTATAATATAATCTACTGAATTATAGTGTCTTGTATTGGATAGCTCACAAATACAGTTGAAGGATGAAGTAAGTTATTTATTTGTCTATTTCTTCACATTTCCCAGAACTTTGTTATATTAGCAATAAAAGCTAGTCACTTAATCACAGTAACATCCTAATATCCACAACAAGAAATAAATTTATTAATTATGAATCATTACCTAATTTACATTTTAATTAGATGGTAACCATCTTCCATGTTATATCAGCTATATCATCATCCAAATATCAAGATACTGACTCTCTATGACAGCATTTACTAACTAATATCTCTGTTTCAAGAGGGCAAACTCAAGCTGTCGATTTGTTATAGAAAACATTGTAGATTTACTCTAAAACATAAATGGCTTTCTTTTACAGTAGGAAGTGCTGTAATATAATATATAGTAGTATTGTTTTATTAAAAATAAAATTTAGAAATAGAAATAGCTTTATTAAAATAGTTATAAGTCTTAAAAATGCTAAATAAGATTATAAAAAAATTAATTCAAATTTCTCTCCATATCTTGCAGAATATAATGGAATTTCAAATTGATGAAGCACTGTATCTGTAGTACTAAGTTTTACAATCAGTATCAAAATATATGTAGGAAACATGTCAAGATAAATTTAAAATATGCAGTATAACATGATTTTTAATGGCTTAACAAGTATTGTTTAAAATGTGTTCACTGTTAAGTTTAATTGGTTTTGCCTGTAATTGTACGATGAGAGAATGATAATTTTTTTAAATAATGTCTAGTATTTTTTTGTTTTGCAGGAAAGAGATACAATTAAAGAAATGTGGGTCTTGAGCTGTAAAACTGTAGAGGATCTGCAAAACGAAGTGTGTCGTTGCAATGAGCTAATGGAAAGCAAGCATATATTTAAACAAATGGATAATGTAAACACTTCATTTTTTATAAATTTAAATATCCTTTTAACAGATAAATATGGTTTACAAAACAATTCAAAGTCTACACCTAATTATCATAAATCTTTAATAATAATAAAATGAAAATCTAAGAGGGTAATGAATCTATTAGTTAAAACGTGAAGACCAATTTAATGTCTGCAAATTTCTGTTTCAAATATATACGAGGTCTGTTCAAAAAATACGCGGACTGAGGTCATAAAAAAAATGTACTTTATTTGGAAGTTATATGTCTGGGTCTCCTAAAAAGTACTCTCCTCCCCAACGCACACACTTATCCCAACGGTGTTTCCACTTGTTAAAGCAGTCCTGGTACGCTTTTGTGATGGCGTTCAGCTCCTTCGTCGCATTTGCCTTAATCTCCAAAATCATTTCAAATCTTCTTCCTTTGAGGGTTTTTTTGAGTTTTGGGAATAAGAAAAAGTCACAAGGAGCAAGGTCAGGTGAGTAGGGGGGGGATGGTAAAGAACAGTGAGCGAGTGTTTGGCCAAAAGCTCACGAGTTCTGAGTGATGAGTGAGCTGGAGCGATGTCGTGATGGAAAAACCATTTATCACTTCTCCACAGTTCTGGCCTTTTGCGTCGGACGGCGTCCCTCAGACATTTCAGTACTTCAGTGTAGGTAATCTGGTTGACTGTAGAGCCTCCAGGGAGGTTCTCGTAGTGAACAACACCCTTAGCATAAAAAAAAATGTCAGCATCACCTTGACATTCAACCGAACTTGGCGAGCTTTTTTGGGTCTTGGGGACGTTTGACTCACCCATTGGGATGATTGTACTTTCGTTTTAATGTTGTAACCATACACCCATGATTCATCACCGGTTATAATTCTTGACAAAAAATTCTCATCTTCATTTGAACGATCAAGCAGTTCCCAACAAACCCGGACGCGATTGGCTTTTTGGTCGTCGGTCATCAGGCGTGGCACAAGTTTCTCAGCGACGCGGTGCATCTTCAATTTTTTGGTCAAAATTTCGTAACAAGATCCAACTGATATCCCACACTCTTCGGAAAGCTCCCTAATGGTCAGACGTCGATTTTCGTGCACCAGGGTGTTGACTTTGTCAACATGTGGGTCGTCAGTTGACGTTGAAGGATGTCCAGGACGCTCATCGTCATCAATCGACTGTTGGCCACCCTTGAAACGTTCATGCCACTTGAAACATGCAGTACGCTTCATGGCAACATCGCCGTAGGCCATGTTAAGCATGGCAAATGTTTCTGTTGCAGATTTTCCTAGTTTTACACAAAATTTCACAGTAATTTGTTGCTCCTTCAGGCTGTCCATTTTAAAATCTGACAAACAAAAAAAAACACTCTTTACTAAACTGCGTGTAACTCATCAACAAATGAAGATATCTGCGACTGAAATACTGCGTTTTAATCAGCTGATTTATACGAACCTAGCGACACCAAGCGGATTCTCCTGAAACTAACTTGAGCTGCGTATTTTTTGAACAGACCTCGTATAATTCTGTTATGTTTAAGTTTTTAAAGTTTGCATTATTTATTTCAATTAATTATATTCTATATACCTATAATAAAACCAACACACTCACAATAAATTCAACAGGTAACAAGTAGACATCTCTGCTCATTCTGGTTGAAAGAAGGCTTACTTCAGAAAAGAGTTTCTATGCATACAGTGCAGTATTTTCCTCTATCCCTAGAATTGGAAGTCTTTTCGTTACTTGTATCTGATTCCATTTACCCTTCTTATAGTGCGATGTAACAGGTAGATCCTTACAGAAGTTAGGTCCACTCACCTTGGTTCCCTTAAATTATGGCATATCATTTGATGCCATAATACTTTTTACATAGTCTACCAGTGTTTTATGTCCCTTCTTTAATTCTATTTATGTTCATAATCCTTTTTAAGCGATAATAATATCGGCCGTTTCCTTAAAATTTAAAAAAAAACAAAAAGTAAGAAATATGTCTACTTTATCATATACTTTTCAATGTATGCTCCACAATGAGTTCACTGTCAAAATTATAAATTATAACTTTAGTTGTAATGTTCAGTTTCTGTTTGTTTATATCATTACATAATAATTGTTATTGCAATTTTCATTTAAAATATAAAACCATTTTTATATCTTATTATATCAATACAAATTTTACAACTTAATAGCATAAAGAGACCTCTCTGCGACTTTAAAAATGTACTGATATTTCAGTTTCAATAAACTTTTGGGTACACAACTGATTATAGTGCCAGATTTAAGAATTATAAATAAGTCATCTGTGGCAGGTACGTGACAGACATAATGAACAACCGAATTATTATTCCTTGTATGACAAATAGTTTTTAAGCTCAACATATTATCTTTAATTAATGCCTTTCTAGCATTTAGTTCTGTACATGCCATAGTTTATTATTGGAGTAATCTTACAATGGGCATGTTTTTAATAGCTTTCACCAAATACATAAAAAAATGTTTGTTTAGCTGAAAAGAGATTATTCAGATGCAATAACCCTCTTGGAAAAAAAGTTAAACAGTGTAAAAGAAGAATTACACAAAGAATGTGGACAGAATATGGAACTAATAAATAAAGTGAAGCATTTACAACATGAGGCTGATATGACTTGTGAAAGAAATAAAACATTACAATTTCAATTAACAGCTTCAAGTAAACAGAATGATGAACTAAAAAACAAATTGTTTGCATTAGAAACTAAATGCATTCATCTTGAGGCTTTAACAGGTAAGTTCATGAATGTTTTTTTTAAACTAGCTGAAAATAAACATGTAATGATTGATATTTAAATTATTATTTTATGCTATTTAAAAACAATATTAGGTAGTTAATTTGTGTGCCCAACAATTAGTAACTTTTTTTATTTTTGTGTATTTTAAGGAATGTATATCTTATAATTTCCTACAAAGAATATCAATGGATTTTGAATATAGATAGGATGTAAACTGCCAAATCAAGATTATAGGAAAAGATTTATTACTACTTTTGGTATCACTTGGCAAAAAATACTGATATTTTCAGCCGATGTGTTTCGCTTGTCCGTGATTCACAGCATTGAACAATGCACTGATCTAGTGGGAAAGGCGTCTGCTGAAAATATCATTAAGTAGTGTTTTTTCTGCTAATTTAAAAAAATCTCAAAATGTACAACACAAAAACTGCAAAAAGATTTTTTGCTTGTGCAGTGTTGCAGTCCTGAAGTAATAGAAGCATTTTATCAGTGTCACACGAAAGCCTTCCATTAAATTCACAGTCAGAGGAGGAATAGGTAAATAATGGTCGAGTTATAAAAGTAATACTTCTGATACTAGGATTGGAGGGAAATAATGACAATGTGTTGGCACCATGGGTTATCTGAAGTTGATATGTGCACTTCTGGAAAAAGTTGTGTGTACCCACTACCTTCTCTAGAAATACGTTGAGGCCAGCATGGATTTGTTTTAATATTCAAAATTGTCAATACCAAATATAAACAAGTTTTTGAAATTTTATATATTTGTCAACATTTTTTTTTTCAATTTATTTATTATAAACTGCAACTAAGATAAATCTTATCTAGCAGCTTGCTTTCTGATGGAGATTACAATGTTCGTCTTGTTCCAATGAACAAGACTGACTTAATGTTGCTCTGAAATCAAGTCCGAGGGTTTAGTGCGCTTAAGTCTACGCACTGGTATCATGTGAGCTAGTCGCATAGCTGCAGAGTTCGTATGTTCCTGGAGCCGCCCGAAGTGATTCACTGCTGCAGTGGCGCCCTCCTCTCTCACGTTCTTCATCTTGAGGTCCCTAAGTATATAATAGTTACGAACGTACAATGGAGCTTCCACTATAGCTCTCAACACTCTATTTTGGAAGCGTTCTATTACTTGTAAATTGCTGCTCTTTGTGCATCCCCAAAGTGGTAACCCGTATGTCCATACTGGCTTTAGCACTTGCTTATAAACAAGGAGTTTATTGTAGGGGCTTAACTCCGAATACCGGTTCATGAGCCATGCTAGTCTTTTGTATCTTACATCTAGTTCATCTCTTTTTTTCTTCACATGAGATTTCCAGTTCAATTTAGCGTCCAATGTTAAACCTAGATATTTCACCTCCTTACAATTAGGAACAATCCGGCTATTTATTATGAGGTCAGTTTTGCTCTCTGCCTTATTGGTAATAATTATTTGTCAACATGTAATGCTTTTGTTGTTTTGTAATTTATTTATGTTTTTGGACCATCTAAACAATATGGACAATTTGAATTAATTTAAAGGTTTTTAAGTGATAAAATGTTTTTGTGGGTAGTGGGTAGACCTTTACTTCGGAGTTCTACTTCTAAGTAAGGGGTCTTACCCTTGTGATTCCATAAATTTCCTTTATTCACATTACTAGAGGCATATATAGGTAAGAATATATCTTGTCTTTATACTATTTACCTTTCTAATTTTAGAAATTCTATCTTTAGGTAGTCTAATTCGATCTACCATTCTTCTTCTTATCTGCTATTCTACCCTTAACTTTCTTCCTAGAAAATCATGTAGCTGGTAGACATTTCTGTATGACTGTTAGAGTAGGTCTGTAACCCTCCATGTGGGATGCAATGATGTCTCCTACTAGAGTATCTTGTTCTAGGGGTTTTTATATTTTTCTGTTTTAAACCTATGCGGATTCCTCCTTTTTTATCATTCATAGGTAGTAATGATCATACTGGGTGATTGTTTTAAAAATACAAAAAAAGTTTTTGAACCTATGAAATTATTTTAAAGATATTTTTGAACATCGGTTTGAACCTTGTTTTAATGTAGTCGACAGTTTTCAAATTCCTTTTATTATTAAAAGGTTGTTTTGACACACATAAAACACATTGCACTCTTGAAATATTTCAATCACACAATAATCTTTATCAATCAAAAAAGAAAAGACTGAAGAGAACTACAGATGTGTATAAATATCCAAATGTCACAGATTTATAGTTTATGATATAATACTATATGTTATTTGTATAAATATTGATTAATTGAAAAGAGATATTAATTATCTGCCAGAAGGAAGGTAAATGGAGTTGTTAAAAATGGTAGAAGTTAAGGGGAAGGTAAACAGAGTTTTATCTGATGTCAGGGTTAGGAGGCTCTCTAGATTTGGTGTACCACTGGTATAACAACTCCCATCTTCTCAATTCTGAAGAATTGCAACCAGCCTTAATTATTTTGGTGATATAACAATCATTGAAAGATATAATGTTGTGACTAACAGCATGTTGAGCAGTTGGCCTGTCTATATTCATAGTTCTAACATCATGTCTGTGACCATTCATTCTGATGCTCAGACCATCCGTGGTAAGGCTTATGTACTGTGCCGTGCAAAATTTACATTGCGACTGGTATATTACATTTTTGGATGTACAAGTATGATGACCCTGAATCTTGAAGTCCACATTGGTTGCTAGGCTATAGAAACTATTTGTTTGGATGTGTATTGGACATGTCTTGCATCTAGGTCTCTTGCACGGCAAGGAGCCATGAGGAAGATTAGGCGGTATTTCAGTACTTGGATCTGGTAGTTTTGGTTGTACTAAATTATTTTTCAAATTATAAGGTTGTCTGAGCCAAATATGTGGTGGATTTGAGAAAAGATCTTTAGTGTAGGTGGAAGCTTGAAGAATCTTGAAGCCATTCTTTAATATTTTGTTCAGCTTCTGTAGGCGTGGATGGTAATCTGTAACTAAAGACAGTCCATAGGTGGGCTGGGTTCATCAGATGATTGAGCTAAGAGGATTTGATCCTCAACAAGTTGTACAAAATATTTATAACTATTCAAAAACATCATACGCCGCTCAAGAAGAAACATGTATGACATCAACAAATACCTACATCACGGACCGAACAACCACACCAGAAAAATAGAGAAAAGTAATTCAGTGATTCGACAATGGTCAAGTGACCAAAAGGTGAAATTACATAAGGTAAAATTATTGCACTTAGTGGTGGAAAAAATTGTTTAGAATTAACAATAATAACTTCATAAAGTCAGTGCAATGGGAAATAATGGACGTGAGATACACGATATATATATATATATATATATATATATATATATATATATATATATATATATTGTAAAGTTTTTATAAAACAGACGCAACGGGGTTTTACTATTATTGTTTTATTGAATGATATTTTTAATTTCTTAGTTAAAACACAAACTCTTGAATAATTAAAAATTCTTTATTATAATTATTTTTATTTCAACAGTTAACAGAACAATTTTATTTTAACAGTTCAAATATCTTATTTACTAATCTAGGCTTTTACCTAAATTTAGTTTCAATTTTAACCTAACCAATCTTTTAATGAATTTCTTTTTAAATTTTGTGTGAGTTATTTCTAATATATTCTTCCAATTCTTAAATAATATTATATAGCCCATTCTATAAATGTTACAATGTCCCCTAATTTAATTTAAATAAAAAAAAATAATACTAATATCTACATTACACATTCTTTACATTCTACAAGCTTATTTAAATATACATATTTTTTTTTTTAAATTAAATTTAAATTAACATTTATTTCCTAATTGTACATTTTATTTAATAACTAATTGAACACATTTTTTATTGAGTAAGTACCTCAACACTTTGGCTAACTTACCGTCCATTGTCTTTACTACTTTTATAATTGTCCATTTATACTTAATTCCTACGATACAATTTTATCTTAATTCTTTAACAATCAAATACTGAGCTGAAAACTTCAAGCTACATATTTCTTAACTTATCTTCTAACAATACAATATACTTATAACTAACATTCAATCAACAATTCTTTAACAATTCTAACATATCGTAACAATAAATCATGTTCTGGTATTTACAATTCCTTCCATAATTATATATTTTTTTTCATTTATTACAATTGGAATCCTTCCAATCATAAGTCTGATTCAATATTTATTTAACATATACTCTCTGATACCGTGTCTTTAAATCCCAGCCTATCCGAGTCATAGTATGTCTAGATTTGGTCAAATTGGTTATAACATTTCTCTTTCCCTTATTTCTGTTTATTCCTTGTTTATTATTTATCTCATATTTATTTTGCTTTTAGCTTCATCTAACTCTCAGTTCTAAGTTAGTATTTTATCTCCCCTTCCAATCTCACATCCAGTTCAATTATTTTCTTATATCATTTCAGTTTATTTTGTATGAAGTTTAACATCTAATATTTTTAAAGGTTGCAATTTCATATCCTCTATTTGATCATATCTATAGTTCCTTCGATTACAATATCCCTATATCAACGAATATAAATTTTGTTTTAATACTTATTTATCAACGCAGATTCTCCCTTACAATACGACGAAGTTTAAATACACAATTACCATATTTTTATTACAACGATGCTTTAATATTTATTATCATAGATTCATATTTCTTTTATAATATATAATATATACGACGAAGTTCCATTATTTATCAACGCAGATTCTCCCTTACAATACGACGAAGTTTAAATACACAATTACCATATTTTATTTATTACAACGATGCTTCAATATTTATTAACATAGATTCATATTTATCTTTATTCATTATTCGACGAAGTTTCTAATAAATTATCGTAGATATAGTTACCATCCCTTAAACTTATCTCCTGCTAACGTTTTCTTATACACATAATCACCTAGAGTTTATTCATATTGCTTCCTTCATCTATATTTAATATCTCCCTTCCTATTTTATTATTATTTTCCTTTTCCAGTTCTCCTGGATACATGTCATATTATTGCCTGTGTCTATTAATGCCTGTAAACTTGTTTCCTCTATTTAATTTCTATTCCTGGGTTTCTTATTGTCTTAGTTTTCCGATTGACTGTGGGCACCCTGCTCTTTTCTTGTCCCCACGCCTGTCCTTGCCGTAACACCGTTTACATCTCCATTGTATCTCTCATCTGCTTCATAAGTTCTATTTTCTCTGTTATTCTCATATTTAAATTCCATCTCCCATTTTCCAAACTCGAGTTGTGTCTCCACATTCATTAACATATCCGTACCTATGATCATTTCTCTCAATAAGCCTGTTACCACTAAGCATTGAGACAGATATTTAACTCCTCTTATTTCTCCTATTACCATTTTCATTTTATTAAGCTTTTCAATCTTCTTATTTGTTGTGGTTTGAATTGTTAAATTTTTTATTTGCCATATTTCTAATTTTCCTAGTTTATTTCTATCTCCTAACCTTCCCTGCTCTCCTAATATTTTCTCCCTTACATCTTCGACTTTCCTAAAACTCTCATCTGTTATCTTTCTTTCTCCTATCACCTTTAATTTTAACTCTCCTAACTCTTCTGTGTTTTTCTTTGTTATATTTTCTACCTTCTCTATCTCTTTTTGATTAATTTCTACCACATCAGCTATTATTTCATTTGTTTCCTCAAAATTTTCCTTAATCTCCTCCTCTAATTCTCTATCTTTCTCCTCTATGTCTCTTCTCACATCCTCTATTACAGCATTACTCTCTGTCCTCCACTGTCGCCTCATATCCTCTATCATTTTCTTATTCTCCTCCCTGTTTTCATCTCTTATGAATTTCAAATCCTTCCTCGTCTCTCTCATTTCGTCTCTATTTTCCTTTAATTTTTTGTTTATTTCCCTCATATCCTCACTGATATCTTTCATTACCCCTTTTATTTCATCTATCTTATCTAATTGTCTATTTATTTTTTCTCTCCCTTTTTCACTCATTTCCATGAGAGTTCTCATCATCTCCCTTGAATCTTCATTCTCATTATTTCCCCGTTTTTTTTGTTGGGTTTGCATAGGTGGTAGTCCCCTAGCTTCTTCTACCTCAATGTTTCCTATTGGCATATCTGTGCCTTCCATTTCTTTCATTTCCAAACTTGTCCCTTTTTCCTGGTCCCCTACAACTACCAGCTCGCCTATAATATTTTCTTCTTTTTTTTTTTTTATCTGTAAGTAACTTATTATACAAACAAACAATTTTTATATATACTATAAACTTAGCCTTGATTCTATTCAACTCAGTGTTTAATTTTACAAAATTTTTTCTTAATCTATTTCCAGTTCAAATGTTTTTCATATAAAAAGTTATAAATTAATTTTATTTCAAAATCTCTCTAAATAAATTTTATCTCTTATTTTATCGAGCCTCACGTTGTTGTGCCAATTATAACATAATTTCCTAAAGACGCTATACAACGGGGTTTTACTATTAAATATTTAAATGAATAATTAATTCTTTATTATTATTTTTTTAATAATCGTACCCCACGTTGGTGTGCCAAATGTAAAGTTTTTATAAAACAGACGCAACGGGGTTTTACTATTATTGTTTTATTGAATGATATTTTTAATTTCTTAGTTAAAACACAAACTCTTGAATAATTAAAAATTCTTTATTATAATTATTTTTATTTCAACAGTTAACAGAACAATTTTATTTTAACAGTTCAAATATCTTATTTACTAATCTAGGCTTTTACCTAAATTTAGTTTCAATTTTAACCTAACCAATCTTTTAATGAATTTCTTTTTAAATTTTGTGTGAGTTATTTCTAATATATTCTTCCAATTCTTAAATAATATTATATAGCCCATTCTATAAATGTTACAATATATATATATATATATATATATATATATATATATATATATATATATATTAAGTTAATATATTACTATTGTAAGTAATTTTATCCACCATTAAGTGCAATAATTTTACCTTGAATGATGAGGCACCTTTCGGTCACTTGACCATTGTCGAATCACTGATATTTTTCTGGTGTGATGTTCGGTCCGTGATATTGGTATTTGTTGACGTTACACGCACTTTCTCTTGATCTGTGTGTATGATGTTTTTATATAGTATGTCTTCTCTATATGTTGTTTGTAGATTCATTAAATTGTTGTGTATGTTTTTATAAATGTGGTATTTTTCTAGTGAGTTTAGTTCTATTGGGTTATTATTTATTTCAAGTATGGTTAGGTTATTTTCGTAATTTGTTATTTCATGTTTATGTGATATTAGGTGTGCTGCAACATTTGATACTTTTGAATTTTTGTTTTTGAATGCTCTATAATGTTCTTCAAATCTTATTTTAAATGTTCTGGTTGTTTTTCCTATGTAGAAAGCATTACAGATGTTGCATGTAATTTTGTAAATTCCTGATAGTTTATGTTTTTCTGAATTTGTTTTGTGGTTTGTGTTATTAAGATATTTTATTATTTTGTTGTTTGGTTTGTATGTTGGAGTGTAGTATTCTTTGTTGTATATATTTGTTATTTTTTCTATTTTGTTATTGGTGTATTTATATTTTAGGTAGATTTTTTTATTTTCATTGTTTTTGTGTTCCGGTTGTAGTGTTGTGTTGAGGTTAGGTTTTTTTGTGAATTTATTGTATATATTTTTTATAATGTGTTTGTTGTATCCATTTTCTATTGCTATTTTTGTAATGTTATCTAATTCTTCATTTAATTTTTGTTTGTTATCCTGTGTGTATTTTATTGCGTGTTAATTTTGTGTGTCCAGGGGCGGTTAGATTTGTAGCGTATTGTGGTGTTGTTGGAAGTAGGTTTCTTGTATACTGTAGTTTCTATTTTATTATCATTTATATTAAAAGTGATGTCGAGAAAGGTGATTGTTCTATTTGTTTCTGTTTCAACGGTGAATTGTATGTTTTCGTTGTATGTATTTAGTTTGTTTAATATTATGATGTGTTCGTTGTGAATGGTAGGTTGGTATATTACAAGTATATCGTCTACATACCTTGTCCATAGTGAAATATTGTGTGTGTTTATTATAGGTTTAATTATTATTTGTTCAAAGTGTTGTAAATATATTTCTGACATGACAGATGATATGGGTGAACCCATGGGGAGTCCTGTTGTTTGTTTATAATATTTATTGTTAAATTGGAAGTAATTTTGGTTACATATGTGTTTGGTTAGCGTAATGATACTATCTATTATGTTTCTTTTTTCGTTATTGTGTATTAGTTTGTTTTTTATTATTTCTATGGTTTCTTCTATTGGGATACTAGGGTACATGTTAGTTATGTCATAACTTATTATTTTTGTGTTGCTGTTTGTTTTTATGGTTTTTATTTTATTAATTAATTTGTATCCATTTTTTATATTGTATGTGTTGTTGATATGTATTTTAGATCTTATGATTTTGTCTAGTATTTTTGCGATTATGTAAGATGGTGCTGTTGTGAAATTTATTAGTGGTCTAAATGGTGTGTTGGGTTTGTGGATTTTAGGTATCCCTGATAATATTGGTGCACATGGTTTGAATGGGTATAGTCTTGTGTGGTATTTTAATTTATTGTTATAGTTTAGGGTATTTCGGTGAGTGACTATTAAGTTTTTTATTGTAATAAGGTATTTGCTAGTTGGGTCTGGGATTTGTTCGTATTTATTTTCTTTTATGTAGTTAGTCATTGAATTAATGTATTTGGTATTTTCTATTATTACTGGTGTATTTGTTTTATCTGATTTTAATATTAAGTAGTTGTTGTTTTCTAGTTTTTCTCTGAGTTTTATAATTTCTTTTTTATTTATATATTGTTCCGTTTTTTGTTTTTTCCGTTTTTATTAGGTTAATTTTATTATTAATATTGTTTCTTATGTGTTCAGTATTTTGGTGGGTAATTTTGTGGATGTTAGATTTTGTGTCAACTATTAGGTTTTTTATTATTTGTTTTTTGTTGAAATTAGGTAGGTTATATTTGAAGGAATTTGTTATTATAATTTTTTCTTTTTCAGTAAATTGTGTTTTAGTTAAGTTTATGAATTTATTGTTGTTAGAGGTGTGGATTGGTTCTAGGCTATTTTTAGGTTATGTTGTTGTTTTGATGTGTGGATTGGTTCTAGGCTATTTTTTAGGTTATGTTGTTGTTTTGATAAATTTTCGATTTTTCTGTTTTGTCTGTTTATTGTGTTTGTTTTATGTTTTATTATAATTTGTTGTTTTTTTCGTGAATAATAGGTATGAGAGTATCAAAAGTTTTCATTATTTCCAAATTGGTTGTGTATAGTTGTAAATTGATTTGGCTTTTTTTATGGTAGGTAGATTTAATGTTTTGTTTAATATCAAGAAGTTTAACATCAACGTAAAATATCAAGAATATATATATATATATATATATATATATATATATATATATACATGTTTTATTTGATAGTATAAATGTTATTTTCAGGTTTGACACATTTTTATTTGTCTTAATTTGTTTAGGTTGCAAAAACATAGATAATTACAAAGAAGTTAGTGACAATAATGAATTCCAAAAAATTAAAGCAGAAAGAGATGAATTGCAAAAAGCATTAGAAAAATGTCACTCTACAATAGACATATTGTCAGTACAGTCATCCACAAGCAATGATAAAGTTGAAGAAGCAATCAGGTTAGTGGAAGAAGCAGTAAGAGACAGAGACAGTATATTAGTCAGAGCTGAGCAGTGGGAAGGTGAGTTGTAAGTGATTTAACATATAAATATAATTAATCTCGTGGATTTGTTTGTCCATGATGTATAGCAAATCTTAAGTTAAAGTTTTGTAGGTCATAATTTGCAGGAATACAACAGACAACACACCTTTGACCGGACGTGGCATTTATCATCAGTGTTTTAAGAGTGTTTTTTTTCAATTTACCTTACAATGTGGTTCTCACCAAAATTTAATTTTTTTTTCTCTAGAGATGTTCTGCTCAAACATAAAAGATTTTTTGCTTATGTTTTCATACACTTTGTGTATAAATTCAAAATTTCAGGTACAGTTTAAAAACATATATTAGGTGATTTTTAAAATGTGTCACTATTTTAATCTCTGAAACTATTAATTTTTTAGTATAATTTAAATGGAGGCTTTAATTTTTTTGTTTTATTAAAAATGTTTTTAAAAATTTTATAAATGTTTGCCATTTTTAAATATGGCAGCCAACTGTAATGTCTACAATAAAAACTTCTAAATTTATTTCGATTTTTAGCTAATTCTAAGATATATTTATATTTATCAATTTTTTTTTATAAATAGTTCCTTTGGAAAGATAAAGCCTTCTAAATTGAATGTTAATAATTATAAATTTGAATGTTAATGAATTCAAATAATATATTTTTAGTAGGACAAGTGAGTCAGCCAATTCGAAAACTCATTTACTCCACTTTCATAAAATTTTCAGGAGAAACTAAAAACTGTAATTCTTAAAGTATAAGATTCCAAGTAATAGTTTTGGTGATTTTATTAATAAAATATCATACAAATAAATGTTATATAGTGATTTCAAATGAAAATCTTTTTATAAGTAGAAAATTGCAATAATGTATTTGAGTTAGTTAGTTTAGGTACAGGAGAAAGGTGTTATATAGTTTGTTGAAGTGGAGGCCAGATTTAGACAGCTTGGTTGCAGCAATAATGTGTTGAAGCATAAAGTTGTACTCAGTGATAAAACTTTTGAAAACAAATTTGTTTAATTCAGTTATTACAATATTGTGTATTTATGTTTAATTACATAATAATGAGAGTTTGATTCCTAAATCTATAGTTTCCCTCTAGAACTAGACTTCATCCTCCGTAGGCTTCTCATCTTCATCTGTTTAATTAGGATTCTGATACTCACCATGAGTAGCCCTGAAAAGCTCTGCATAAAATTAAAGAGAACCAAGTAGATCACACTATTTCCCATAATAATTCGCTAAAAACTTTGTGATATCTTTTACTTTTGCAAGATTGAGTATAACACAGTTTGGTTTAGTGTCAGGCCTTATGTTTTGCAAACGACAACCTTTCTTTGATTTTCCTCTGGAAGCGTCAATGTCATTACGGTAAGCTATTTTCACTACCCATTTCTCACTAGGTCATTTCTTTTCTTACTCCTTGTCAATATAAATTGTTTGCAAGCCAAAAACCTCAAGTGCCATTCACCAGGATTCTTAACAGTTAATTTAGTTCAATCTAGATTTCAGCTTTAAAATCTAAATCTAATCTTGTAACAGTCCCACTTGTACTGAAAATTTCAAAATACTTGTCAGATTGGGTGATGGTCTTAAGTTTTCTTACTTTTCTCTCATCTACCCAAAATACGCAATCTGGCGGAATGTTTGAATGTCCTGGAACTAGGTAATAGATCGAAATTCTCTTTACGTGCTTAGGTGCTTTAGTTAGTAACCAGTTTAGTAAAGCTGTATTGTTTATAATGTTTTTGTTCTGGTTAAAACACAAAATACAAGGATAAATTAACTATTAAAAGAGGTTACAGTGAATATTAGGTCAGCGAATATCAGATGATTATGAATTAGACAGTTTTGTTGCAGTATCATCTTACAATTATATTACAGGATCCTGGAGTTGATGAGTTTCAAAACAATATTGAAAAAGAGTTAATTGGTGAGTTCTGATGGAGTAAAAGTAATGGGTCTAGAAAGTTTATTTGTAAAATTTTTATAATTATATTTTAGATATGATTTTGAGGGTTTTGAAACAAATAGAGATTACTATCATATGAATAACGAAGAATACTATCAGAAACTATATAAACCCTAATTTCTATAGTTTTTGAGGTAAAAGAGTTTTCGAATTGGTTGACTCAAGTATTGATTTATTTACAAATTTTAAATTTATGGTTTTATTTAGAAATAAGTGTGTGTTAAAAATAATTAAAAACATGAACTGAGTGGATCACTCAGTTTAAAAATTGAACAAAATGTTATACAATCGTCATTCAATTGAATTTGTTAGTATATTTTGAGTTATAACCTAAGAACTTTATCAGAGATGCATAGTAAGAATTCATTCTGTCAAACCAATCAATGTCTACTATGTCAATTCAAATACTATGATTTTATAAAAATAATTTTCATCAGTGGCTACTTTCAGGTAATAAAGGGTCAATAGTTGAGTTCTGTAGCTGAATACTTTATAAAGCTGTTCATGTTCCTAACTTGTTGTCAATCATTATGGTTTCTGGGCCCCATATTTCCTTGAGAAATGGATTGCAGCAAACTGATCAGGGGCAAGGTCCTCTAGTATGACACCCTGTATTTATTAATTCTATGACATATAAAAGACCAGTTAGCCCATAATGAAAAAAAAATAACAGCCAAGATAATAGACTTGTTTTTACATTTCTCATCACACCCTAATAAAGAAAGCAGCAATATGCTTGCTTTTACAATGTTGCTTGGCTGTTAATCATTTACTATAAGCAAATTGAACAAGAATCAGTAACCAAATTAAATTTAGTAGCTAAAGAGCTGTGATATTTATTATAATAAAAACATTTTCTCTGAGGAAATCTTTTTGAATACTTTATTGTTAATATTAAATTCAGGCTGCTTCATTTCTTCAATGATACAGTTCTAAAAAAAGTGTCAAAAATAAAAATGTCTTCAAATTAGCTATAAACACCTAACAAAAAATTAGAAGTTATTATAATTTTTAAAGTTAGAGGTCATTTCTTAAAACTGTCTAAAACATTTTCAAAGGGTAAGAAAAATTAAAATGAGCCCCATTTAAGTTATGTTGTAAAATGAATAGTTTTCGATGTCCTAATGTTGTACATTTAAAAATATATAATTTGATGTACCATTGGAAATTTGTTTAACCTAATACTCCTTATTTACCCAACTCAATCTAAATCTAAGTTAATGAATGTCAGATAATCTCCATCTTCTAGATCTACTATATTCCTGACCTTGTAACATATGTGCTTGATTTCTTATACAAGTACTGTATACTTAATCTTATTCCTTCTACCTAATATAGGGATACATGTCTTCCTCAGATCAGTCATGTTTAATTTCAAGTAGATACTCTCTTTTTTTGTTCCATCGTATTCTATTTATGAGGATACTGTTTCAGCCAAATGAACTCTACTTGAAATGTTTAATACAAAAATATACTTCTTCTTACTCCTTCCTGCAGGCGCCCAGCTCAACTGTAGCCGATGGCCCGATGTCCACGATATATATATGATGCTATGGCCCAAAGGTTCTTCTTAACTGGAATATCTTGCCATTTTGTCACAATTGGTCTGAGGATGTTTCTTGTAGGTAATGGATAAAGGCAGTTCAGCAGGATGTGTTCAATTGTTTTGCTCTCCACACCACAGAGTGCACACATCGGAGACTCTGTGAGATTAAAACGAAATAGGTACTCCTGTGTCACCAGATGGCTGGTTCTTGCTCTGGCAGCAAAAGATGCTGTTGATCGTGCTACTTCCCTATATTTATCCTCGACTGGTGGTTCTGGTTGGAGCTGGTAAAGGTGTCGACCAGTAGACTTTTTCCCCAATTTTCACACCAAAGTTTTCGGAAAACTTCCCTGCTTACACTTTTGCAATGTAGCAGGGAGTGTTTGCCTTCATCTGTAGGTCCCATGGTTGAGGCTATTTTCGCAGTTTCGTCAGCCTTTTCGTTTCCGGGTACTCCGCCTGGGCAGGTACCCATTGAAGAGTTAATTCTTTCCCGCAGTCCACTAGTTCTAGGATGGTTTTTCTTATTTCTGATATTCTAAACGAGTATGAACTTGTAGAATTACTTGCCAATGACTGAAGGGCAGCTTTCGAATCCGATAGGAATCATATTTTTGAATTGTCCTTTAAATGCAGACAGCTAGTCAGGGCTGCACTTATAGCCACAAGCTCAGTATCCATGCTGGAATTGGAATTGGCTGGGATGTAAAAACAGTCTCCGTTTGATTCATTATAGTAGCCTGCCCCCGATAAGCTCTTCTCCTGGTCTACCCCATTGCAGTTTTGGATCCAGAAGGATCCCTAGTAGTTTAGGGGACTTATTATATTTCAATCGCTTGTCAAGTATTTTGAGTTCGGGAGCGAAAGATCCCAATTTATTTCGTCGGGTGAAGAATGTGCAATCTGTCTTCTCTGCCGATATAGTTAGAGACCATTTAAAGCACCAATTAGTGAATTATTCCAGTGAGGACTGAAGGATTTCACATGCTCTTAAATGATCAGTGGATGTGACCCAGATCGTTATATCGTCGGAAAAACTCATACTATCTACCTCAGGTGGATATTCGTCCGCCATGTCATTGAGGGCGATATTAAATAGGTTGGAGCAAATTATACCTCCTTGAGGAATGCTGTTTTCGTTTCGGAACAATGAAGATAGCGAGCCATTTACTGATGCTGTTATCAGATGGTTTGTAAAAAATTCCATATGAATTGCAACATTTTACCTTGTATTCCGAGCTTCATGCACTGTAAGATGATGGTTGAATGTAGAACTTTATCGAATGCTGCCTCTATGTCCACCATAGTGGCCACTGTGCTCATTTTGTGGTTGAACCCTTCGTAAATTTTATTAGTGAAATATAAGAGTGCGTCAGTTGTGCTCCTGTGCCGTCTGAAGCCAAATTGTTGGTTTCCCAGTCTTTCGCCATGTTCCAGTCTCCAGGATAATCTCTTGTTGACCAACCTCTCCATCAACTTCCCCAAGCAAGTTGTTAACGCTATCGGCCAATAAGAGGTAATATTTTTCCCATCCTTCCCCGGTTTTAAGAAGGGGATGATTTTCACTGTTTTCCATTCTTAAAGGATCTTCCCACTTCTCCAGATAGAGTTGAAAAGCTGAAGTGTTTTTACTTTCATTTCCTTCAAACAGTGCGATAGCATTTCATTGTGAGTATTATTTTTTCCGGGAGCGGCTATATTTAAGAGAGATATACTATCTTCCAGTTCGGCTAATGTGAAAGGGAGTCGTCTGGATCGGAACAACGAAACAGCAGTTCAGTTCTACATGTTAGAAATTGTTCGATAGGAGTAAGAGCCTTCGGCCAGGCAATTCTTCACCCTGCTTTTTCTGAGTAATGTTTAGCAAATTCTTCCTTGCTTTTAATTTGTCATCCGTTAATAAGTCTCTGATTTTCTAATGGAGATAATTTTTTGAGAGCATTGACAGTTTGTTGCACGGAAGCGTTTCCAGACTGTGCCTGATGGTGTGTTCGCGTTCATTAAACCAACAAAACTTTTCCATGATTTTCGCTTCACTTCGATAATGGCTTATTTATATAATATCCTGTTGTGTGATGATCTGGATTTTTTCATTTCTTCCTGGTTGAAATTCTATTTTTTCTCAATTCTGGGATTTCTTGACTCCACCAGCTGTTCATATATTTTTTTTCCATTCTGGGATTTTTTCGGGATGGATTTTTCAGCTGCGTTCACAAGAATCGATTCAATGATTTCTGAAGTTAAATTTTCCACTAATGAGACAATTTGTGTTTTTGTTTTGAAAAGGGTCCAGTTAGTTTTTGAAAGTTTGAATATACTGTGGACAATCGTATTTTGCCAAAGAAAGGCCAAATACTTTCTGTCAGACATTTAAACGTAACTGATAAGGACATTCAACACAACTAATGAAATTGGGTACTACACCAATCTGTAGAACACTAGTGAACTGAATGATATAACAAAATGAACAACAGAATGGGGAGAAAGAAAAATACCTTATTGATAAAAAACATTTCTTGGAAGCTTGACCCATTTCCTTTGCATGATGTACTGATATAAATATTCCATGAACGCCTGATTTATTTTCTTTATGGGTATAAACATTTCTTGTATGTCCGATTCATTTCTTTTCAAATAGATAAAATAGGCTCAAGTAGAAAAATGGTCGAATTTAACAGAAGCTCGGAAAATCGGGACTCGGATTTTCAAGACTCTACTGTATTAGAAATGGACAAATCAATCATTTATAGAGGTTTTCTCTATAATGGCAATGATGTTAATTTTACTGTAATCTAAGAGTTATTCAACACAGTTAATTATATCTACGTTTCATGTTGTTCTCGGATTAAATTTCTGGTGAATACTCCTGTTACGTTACTGACTACCATTGTTTAAGTGGAATTTATGTTATTTTTTTTTTATTTAAACATTTTTTCAGAGAGCTTACAATGCTGACAACAGATACATTTTCAATCTTCAACCTAGTTGTTTATTACATTTTCCATTTTAAAAACAGTTCTTAGATTTTCTTGTTGTAATCATCTTGAATTCACTGATTAAACTATAATTAATTAATACGTAACTAATTAAATACTTGAGAGCTTACTTGCTGACGCATTTTGAAACAATCGTTTCTTTTTCAAAGCTATGCCTATATTCTGAAGTAAGGAAGTAAGCTTCTAAGTATTCATTTAGTTATATATTAATTAATTATAGTTCTTAGATATTTCTTTAGAATCTTAATTCCACATCAAAATTGAAATATAGGCCTCTGAAAATTCGATCTAGGTCTCTTTACACAAGTCATTCTGGACTTATTGAAAGGCTTGTAAAGAATATAATATGTGATTCACAATGTTTATGTTTGCAAAATTAGATTTATATCTTGTCTCATTTTAATGCAAAAAGCTATAATTGATTATAATCCTTATTTTTTAAAATCTATTGATGATTTATTTAATTTTAGTCTAGTTAATCTAATTTTGTTACATCATTTATAATTCATATAATATTATTTAGGTTTTCTAATTTATTCCAGGCGTTATAATAAAAAGAAATACTGTACAGTTTCTGTATCCCAACACAGATGATGACAAGTAAAACAACATAATTTTAAAGAAATAACAATGTGTTGAAATCTCATACATAGAATGTTTTGTTACCCAATTGATTTAGATATGTGATTATAGTAATCAACTTAATAACAACAGTTAGTTGCCTTTTATTTATTTGCCTAGATCACTGTCAAGAACTATGTGAAGTAAATTTTTGTGTGAATGTTACTATTTTTTTCTTCATTGTCAAATTTCTTTACTTGTGGAAAAAAATTTATGTCCAAAGAATTTGTTCTGTCTTGAAAAAAAAGAACAAAAGAATTTTAAGAAACAAAAGGGAATCAAATAATCATTTTGCTATTTTGAATATCATTGGATGACAGTAAAGAAATTAAGATAAAATTGATGTGTTTATAGTTTCAACAACAGGAACAGGGATACAAAATTTAAACAATTTTTTCTGAAAACAGAAACAATCATAAGTAATTATTGAAATTTGCTGCTATTACAAAAAAACATAGCTTGTTTGTCACTAAAATCCAAATAAAATTCAGATGCCACACCATAAAACATTTTCAAAAGAATTTTTTGCTGTTAAACATCCTTGAGTATGTTGTTTATAATATTTTAAAATTATTTCATCAAATGCATAGGCAAAGAGCATATTTTAAATTATTAAATTTTTACAGGTAGTAAAATTGTACTTGTCTATTCTATACTTTGGTAAAAAAAACTTGTTCATGACAAATGTTTTTGAGTTGAAAAATTACTTTGTAGTTATAAATGTTTAAATACTGGAAAATGAATCTTCTATACTTAATTTCTCAATTTTGTTCTCAAATGTTTATAGCTAAGTGTGTTATGAGGTTGTCTTTTGTGTTTGTTGTTCATACATATTATATTAAGCATATACTATATAAAACGTTAGATTTATTAGAATACTTAACAGTAAATTATGTAATGTTGTTTATGTTGTAAGTTTTTAAATTTGGGCAGTAATTATAAAAACTTTATTTTATTTAGAGGAATGCAAAAGGCTGCAAATGGAAATTAAAAGTCTAATAAATGAGGCTGGCTTACGAGTTGAGCGTGAATTGGCAACTTGCAAAGAACAACATGCTCAAGAAGTTATGAATCTGCAGGCAGAATTAAAAATTGTGAAACAAGTAAATTTGGAAATTAATTTAAAAAATATATATTTGATAATAATTAATGAGTTTAAAAAAATGTTAATTGCTTTAATTCGTAGGATTCAGAGTCTGTCATTAGTATTTAAGATAGAAAGGATAAGGTAGGCTCTACCCTTACTAACTGAATTATAATATTTTTTAATTGAATTGATATTATCAAAGATAATCTAAATAATGATGAATAAGGGTAGGTTTGATCCGAAATTACTATCATTGATGAGATTAAAATTTGCTTCCGATTCGATGCATCATCATCTGATGATAATCGCCCGTGTATCATTTTTAGAGACTACACATTACTACATTGTGAAATTCATTTTTACTCTCACAGAGATGTCTGTTTACAGTATAAATATTGTTGTCAGTGATGGAATATGTTTACACCTTATTTCTATTTACAAAATATCACTTAGATGTGACACCTCTACATACGAGGTCTGTTAAAAAAATACGCGAACTGTTTGAATTTCGCGGCTCTAGTTAGTTTCATGAGAATCCGCTTGGTGTCGCTAGGTTTGTATAAATCAGCTGATTAAAACGCGGTATTTCAGTCACAGATATCTTCATTTGTTGATGAGTTACACGCAGTTTAGTAAAAAGTGTTTTTTTCGTTTGTCAGATTTTAAAATGGACAGCCTGAAGGGGCAACGAATTGCTGTGAAATTTTGTATAAAACTAGGTAAATCTGCAACAGAAACATTTGCCATGCTTAACACTTCCTACGGCGATGTTGCCATGAAGCGTACTGATTGTTTCAAGTGGCATGAACGTTTCAAGGGTGGCCGACAGTCGATTGATGATGATGAGCGTCCTGGACGTCCTTCAATGTCAACTGACGACCCACACATTGACAAAATCATCACCCTGGTGCGCGAAAATCGACATCTGACCATTAGAGAGCTTTCCTAAGAGTGTGGGATATCAGTTACGATCTTGTTACGAGATTTTGACAATTTTGAAAATTGAAGATGCACTGCGTGGCTGCGAAATTTGTGCCACGCCTGATGATTGACGACCAAAAAGCCAATCGTGTCCGGGTTGGTCGGGAACTGCTTGATCGTTCAAATGAAGATGAGAACTCTTTGTCAAGAATTATAACCAGTGATGAATCATGGGTGGATGGCTACGACATTGAAACGAAGGTCCAATCATCCCACTGGGTGAGTCAAACGTCTCCAAGACCCAAAAAAGCTCGCCAAGTTCGGACGAATCTGAAGGGGTGCTGACAGTTTTTTTTGATGCTAAGGGTGTTGTTTACTACGAGTACCTCCCTGAAGGCTCTACAGTCAACCAGATTACCTACATTGAAGTACTGAAACGTCTGAGAGACGCCGTCCGACGCAAAAGGCCAGAACTGTGGAGAAGTGATAACTGGTTTTTCCATCATGACAACGCTCCAGCTCACTCAGAACTTGTGAGTTTTTAGCCAAACACTTGATCACTGTTCTTTCCCACCCCCCTACTCACCTGACCTTGCTCCTTGTGACTCATTCTTATTCCCAAAACTCAAAAAACCAATTCGTTGCTCCTTCAGGCTGTCCATTTTACAATCTGACAAACGAAAAAAACATTCTTTACTAAACTGTGTGTAACTCATTAACAAATAAAGATATCTGCGACTGAAATACCGCGTTTTAATCAGCTGATTTATACGAACCTAGCGACACCAAACTCTCTGGTGTCTTTCTCCTGAAACTAACTAGAGCCGCGAAATTCAAACAGTCCTCGTATTTTTGTGATAAGTGTCAAAACACTATTTTTATGCAAGATTTTCATGTTGGCAAGCTGCGACTTTTTCACAAAAAAGACGTAAACACAAGAGAAATAAAAAAGAACACTAGTAAAATAATAAACAAAGATAAAAATACTTTGCAAAAAGGTAAGAATTTGTAAAAATTACAATAGCAAAAAAGAACATACACTCACATAAAACAGAAATCTAGCACCACAAACTGTCAATAAACACAAACCACTTCCATTAGGAGCTAAGCTGGTCCTGAAGTAAAACTTTTGATTGAACTGCCTTATTTCCACCATACTAGTAACTGTTTAGAGTTTTATTTTGTTTTTTTTTTTGTCAAGATTAATAATGTATGTAAAAAGTATTCATGTCATTTATGAGGCATGGTTAAAACTGAATTCCTCTATATAGTAAAGTTATACTGTCTGAAATTTATTAATTGTATATAGAGTGAATAAAAAGGTGAATATTGTGAGTTTAATGTAATGCAATACAGACATACATCGTAAAAAAGAGAGGGAAGCATTTAATTTGTAAATGTAAAATCTCAAGAAAGAGATAATTCATTGTTTCTGATTTGGTTGTTAAAGTTCTTGATTTTTTTCAAAAATGATTTTTAAAGTCCATTCTATGAATAGTCCTTAAAAATATAATTTTAAATTGTTATGTGTAACAGACATAATGAATTCTTTTCTATATTTATTGTATCTGAATTTCAGATTATTTTTCAATTGTCAGTGATGATATTCATTTATACATTCAAACAATAATCCATTCATTGCTATTATCACCAAAGATCACTGAAGATAAAGACTTCATAAAAACGTCTAACAAAAAATTAAACTACTTTGAACTCATGGATTTTCAAATATTTGAAAACGGTGCATAATATATTTGAGGCCAGAATGGGTGCTGTTTGGTATTTAAAGTCGTTAATAAAAATTAAAAATAATTTTTAAAGTTAAATATTTGTGTATATTGTTAGTGGCTAGTGTAGTGTTTTTCTTATTTTGTAATCAATTAACCCATTCGCTTACAATGACGGCGATCCGCCGTCGCGACCCAGTGTGCCATTCTGTGAAGCGACGGTGAATCGCCGTCCTCCAATATAACTCATTTGTGTCGAGTTAGTTCTCAGTAAATCCAATAGATCGCATATGCATCTTATTCTACAGGCTTTGGGCTTTCCAATGGTAGTATTTTTATCTTCTTTGGACTGTCCGTTCTTTCAATATTTACGTTTTATCTGGCGACCGATCAGCTGACATTGTCTGTGATGTTGTGTTTACGTTGTAGTTGTGTGGGATATGTTTATAACCTATCCAAATTGTATTTGATTTGTTATTTGTGTTCTTTTTAAGTTAAAAATGAGTGGATTTATTATTTTATTTGTTGATGAAAGTGAGAAGGAGTTGAAAGATTGTGAAATTGAAAGAATTTTTGGAGAATGGGACAGTGATTTGTTTGAGGAAACATTTGAGAGTGATAATGAAATAAGACAGTTGGACATTGAATCTTAAATAGATGTAGATGCAAGTAATGAATAAAAAAAATCATAATAGACTGTAATATAACAGGTTCACCACATCATGAAAAATGTAATCTGCCTTGTTCTGCAATAAGTGATAAGTTGCAACTTGAGCAGCCCTCTTGTAGTTATGTTAGGCCTAGGACTCCACTAGATGTAAATAATGTAATTTCTGATATAAATGTCCATGATAGGCCTGTATTACCATCTAATTCAGATGATGAAAGCTCACAGAATTCCAATCTAATTGAGCTACTCGATCAAATCTACCTTGATGGAATAATTGCCCCTCTGTCCCCTACTGCTAGTGAGGAGGATGATGCCCCTAGTTTTCTTGATCCTTGTCCTAGACCTATTAGAGTTAGTACTAGAGATAGGGGTAAACCAAGAAGGGGTAGGCCTAAAGGAAAAATTCCATGTTCCAAACCACCTAAGCCCACTAAAAGGCCAAAGAACCAGTCGGTGGGAGTGTGGACTGTGCCTCGTCGCATTTCACCTACCAGAATGTTTCAAAGTATACAACACAAAAGTTAACTTTTCTTAACTCTTGTGAAATTGAAACATATTCTTTGCACCCTGAAGAATATTTTGGAGTATTTCCAAAGGTAATTTATGCTTTTACTTTAGGATAATTGAAATAAAAAAAATGATGTTTGATATTTTTCGTTGAAACATTTTAGTTGTTTACATATTATTAAATTATAAAAGAAAAGATATTATAAATATTAGTATATATTTTGAAAGTAAATGTATTTGTGAATAAAAAAATAACAATAGGTTCCATAAGAAACATAAATATGAACTAAAAAAAAGTAATCAACAAAAACCTTTAAAAATGGTCTAAAAAATTAGTTTTTTATGGCTCAGTCGGTGTAAAAAAAATTGTAAGCGAATGGGTTAAAGTACAATTTTTGGACTATCTAAAAAAAGAAAATCTTAATTTAATTTTTAAGTGATGGAAATAGTTAAAATTTTTGTTAGTTATAAGATTATTTGCAACATTTTTTTTACTTCTAGTTGTTTTCAGAATGGAATATTCAATAATAGAATTATTTCTTTTTTTAGTAGGGGAGAAAGATTATTCTCCGGGACTTTAGATTTGTTCTATTTTCTTTGTTGTTTCATATTTTAATACTTAAAATTAATTATAAAATTTCTTTTGAAATTCCTTTTAATCTTCTCTTGCATTCAGGACTGTATTTCATCCAGTGACTTTAACGGATCGATAATTTTAGATACAGTGCCAGGCTTGCATCAGTGACTTTTACCAGAGATAATGGATACTGAGACAGTACCGGTGATATTATTATTAGGAGGTTGCTGCAACACATACTCCAGGGTGACAAATTATTTAATCTTATATAAAATTACAAAATAACAGTGTAATTACAAATATATTTATTTACAGCTTGGATGTTTGTATTAACAAAAACAACATAAATTAGTAGAACCCGAGACAAAGACAAATCAACCAATAACAGCTGCTGTAAAGTATCAGTAACTTTTCAGCCAGCGGCATTTTGGTCAACGACAACAAAGACAACCGCCTCCTCCTTTCAGTCAATGACACTGCACGATGATTGGCGCTGAGAGCCAACCTGTGACAGCTATCGAAGACCAGTCAGTCAGTAAATAGTTCAGTTCTTTGAAGGTCCACCGACCATGGATACACGTACTGTGAGCTTCCCATCGATCCATTGCTACTGGAATTGGTATCTTCCATATTTTGTCACTGGTACCATCAGTGACAAACAAATATCAGTGACAAGTCACTGGGTCAGAAAATATCGACCATCCCTACTGTCATCTAATATCTGTTCTGAATGTTATCCTGCAGCTTTCCTACAAAATCTTTCTCCCTAATTGCAGAGAGTTGAAGGAGGTTCCACAATGGTTTTCCCCCCAATGATAATTGGTGATGTTTTAAATTAAATTTTTAATTGTCTTGTATGGTAAATGGTTTCCGTTATATAGAGATCTATTATTAAATCAAAAGTTTTGCGCGGATCTGTGGACTATTATGTCTAATTACACATTGATATTGTTTCACATTTGCTTTAAATATTGTCCATGGATTTAGTGTTACTCAATACTAAAAACCGTCCATTATAAAATTTCTAGAAATTGTATTTGAAAGATCCACCAAGACAGTTTGTGAAATGCACCATAATTTTTCGACATTTTAAGCTAGAACAATGTAGTAAATTCCATGAACAACATGGATTTATGATATAGTGTAGTAAAGATCTATTAGTATGTATGAAATATTCTTATGTTATTTGTATTTTTACATTTACTTTGCATTACATTATTGAATAAAAGAGTTTAGATTATTGGTAACGGTAAACATTTCAGGTTTTCGTCTAAATCCCAAATGGTTTTATGAATACTTTTGTATAAAAAGTAACCATATTCATAATGGTTGCCTTTTTTAACTTTAGAAATTAAATTCAAATAAAATATAAAGTGAAATTTTCTTTAATAATAATATTTTTTTAATAGGACAGTGTAAATAAAGCTGCTGAAGTAACTCAACTAACAAAAGAATGTATACGATTAGAAAATGTGTTATGTCAGACCAACTCAGCAGCTTCAAATCCAACAAAATTAGAAAAGAAAATAGACACATTATTCAGCAATCTCCATGTCTTAGAAGAGTCAAATGTTCAGATTTTGACAGAAAATGAAGCATTAAAACAATCCTTTGAAAATTTATGTGAGCGGTAGGTTTATGAATTTTTATAATTTAAAAATAAATTAAGAATAACTAATAACATTTTTTTGTTTTTCAATTTGTAACCATATATTATACTTATAGAATTATTATACTTATTAGAATTAAATATTTTGTAAATTGATTTTACTTTCTTTATCTTGGGTTTTACAGGTACTGATATCTATCTGTATCAAATCTCAATACTGATGTGTGAAGATAGTTTTAATTTTTTATGAACAGATAAATTTCTGGCTTTTAGTTATTACTTGTATTAAGTAAAGAGTTATTTTATTCTAAAATTCAATACATATATTTAATATTTCGTTTCTTTCAGGTATCGGCGTTGTAGAATGGAAAAAGCACTGTATTGTGAGCAAATATTCTTAATGGAAAAACAGATTGACAGATTGGAAAAAGAATTAATGGTAGCAACTGAAAGTGCTAATAATATTTCTGTGGAAATGCAAAATATTAACCTACAAACATCCCGTAATTTTCGGTAATGTGCAATCTAACATATTTTAAAAATAAATCAATTAAAGAACTTTTACCATTATTTATTTTGTTCTGTTCATATTATAAAATAATTATTCACATTTTTTGTCTTTCTTATTTATCCCTATGCAGGATTCATGCTGTAGTTGATGTACTTACAGAACAAAATAAGTTTTGAAAATGCTTAATCAGCAAAAAGCTTTAGCTTAATATAAATGTATAAAGTGAAATAAAATGCAGTATTCCTGTTCATGAAAGGTTTATTTAACCATATATAACAAGAAAAAGAATTCATCTAAGTATATATATATTGTGTACACAAAGTTAAATCTTTTCAGGTTAATAATATATGCTAAAATAACTTTTGCTTGTATATTTTAACTTTAACCTTTTCTAACTTTCTACAAAACAAATTATTATTTATCTAATTAATAAAGTATGGGAATCATTTGCTTGGAAAAAAATCTTTAATCTATCATTAGGCCAATAAATAGATTGTTCTTTTTTATTGAAATTAAGTAATTAGAATATTTATTTTGTGGAAAAACTATTTTTTAAATTGTTTATGAACTCAAAACATATATGTAAAAAATAATAGAAGGTCGATATATTAAAAAAATTCTTCTATGTTAAATATAAATTTCTTATAAAAATCAAATTTCACCAAAAAAATTAAAATATTCACATAACAAATTTCAGTAACAAAATTTATTGTTTCATTTCAGAAGAGTTAGGTTACAGCTTAGGAATGTTCAGAAATTGTATGTTTTATTTGAATTAATTGTGTTAAATTAATGCAATATCTGTTTAAACTAATCTGATTCTCTCTGTCTTGCTTTTAAGATAAGGAATTTCATTTTATTAACTAGGGTTAAAACACAGGCAGAATACCTGAGTAGACGTGTGCATATTCTGAAGATGATGTGAAAATATGCTATTGGCAAATTAACATTGTTAAAATTCAAACCATACATTGATAGGAGTTTGTGATACGTAAATGGAATAATGAAGAATATGTCAAAATGCTCTGCCAGTTAGAGTTATTGCAAAAATACTTTTCTATGGTAGTGAAAATTTTATTTCATAAAAATATATATTGCAATAACATTGTAACTATTGCATTTGGAAACTTAAAATTTCTAGTCATGCTAATTTTATCAGAAATCCCAATAGTGTGAACTTTTCAAAGTGATGATAAAACCACTGGAGAAGTAAGTAAAAGTGAAAATTAAACATTTTTGTTTAAAAAAAGATCATTTTTATATTATTTTTTTATTGTTTGGAATAATTCTTTGGTAAAAAGACAACTGAAAAAACATTATTGGGTCAAGAAACAGACAAGTCCAGAATCTTATTTTGTATGAAAGTCATAAATACTATCTTCCATTTTTAACTTGATTCTCCATACTTTTCACACTTGTCAGAAAAATTGTATAAGAATATATTTTTACGAATGACAATGTTGTAAAAATAATTTTAAAGGTCTAATTCTAGATGAATTAGTTATCTTACTCTAGCTATTTATCTATTGTCTGTTAATAAATTATTAAAATCCTTGAATTCGGTTTATTTTTAAACAGTAAGTTTACATTAAATTATTTTACAAAAAACTTAACTTTAATCAAGAGAAATTTCAAATCCTAATATTAATCTGCTTTTGAATATTTTTTAGGGAAGAAAATGATCAACTTGTTTTAAAAATTCAACAGATTCAAGAGAAAAATGTAGCTACATCAAAAGAATTGCATAGGCATGTTGAAGCACATAATGATATTGCTAGAAAGTAAGTTGAAAATTCACATTCTTTGTTTATTCTAAGATATTAATGATATGTTATTATTTTAAATAACTGCATTGTTATAGAATTGTATGTGTCTCATGTTTTTCAGACTGATAACTTATTCAGGAAAAAAATTTATGAAATAAAAATAAATGTGTTCACAAAACATTTATTTATAACTAAAATCTTTTAAACAAAATTTACCAATCAAAAATTTAAAAGCTGTAATATAAAATAACAGTGTTAACTCTTAATAATGATACGAGCTGTTAATAAAGCAGTATAGTAAATCTCTTATAAGGTACACTGCATAGATATCTAAAACATATCATTAACAAATAGATCCTATTTCCTGCTTATAAAATCACCTTCTATTTCTGGTTTTTCAGCCAGTTAATAAATATCAATGTTCTTAAAACATCTTTTTCATCATAATAAGAATTTAATATCGAAATAATATGATATACATATTATTGTTACAAAGACATTATTCATTGCTAGAACATGATACTGCGTCTGCTCTAATAGCGATTTATGTTGGCATAGAAATTTTAAAAACAAGAATTATAATTCTACTTTATTAATATATAAAATTTAAGTCCACTCGTTCATTAAACACATTTAAATTGTTACACACAAAAAATAATATTCAAAATTTCAAAAAACGTCTTCCCAAATGTTTCATCCAAATTAAATATAGTACTAAATGTAGTATAAATTTATAATTTTTTTAAATATAAAAAAGTAAGGCAATCATAATTTTAAAAAAGCATAATTTGGTTCTTCACAGATTACTTGATTTACCTAAGTTTGTTTACAAAACAACATAAAAATTAAAAGTGTTCCAACCTATCTCATTAGTTTCTATTGAAAAAATGTTCTTTTTTTCAGTTATACTAAATGAACAAACCATCCAATGCCAAACTTAAAATAATTTAAGTTATACTGTAACATTTGTGGCATGGATTTAAAAAACATCAGTAAATCTAAACCTTATAAAAAAATATAAAATCCATGTTTTCTAATAAAAACATATTTTTGGCACTTAATTCATCCCATGCTTATATGTTCCCCAGAATATTTAGATCATTCTATATTTCATGTTAGTTTCTTATTTAGATCACATTTATTTAATGATCTAAAAATATTGTTTTTGAAACAAAATTAGTGACATTCCTGCATTGTGATGATGAAAATGGCTGTAATACTAAATGAAGATATATGTTGTGTCTGACTACAAGTTAAGGCTAGGTCTAATTGATTACAATTCTATTTAGTTGATATAAATTATTTTGTTGTGTTAATATAAAAAAAACTGTAATTATAAAAACAATTAGCCGCACAATAGTATATGGGCATAATAACATAAAATCACTATTTTGGAACAGTTTATTAAATTTTTAGTAAGACACAAACATCCGCAAACCACATTAATTTCAACAAATTGTGAAACTTGCAATTTTAATCTTTTTGATAAATATTTTAATTATACCTTTGAATAAAATACTGGTTTTGGTATTTACTTAAAATGTATTAAATATAGCTTAATTTATTGGATTAAGTATTTATTTCTGGCAAAACATTAACTTCGGTTAGACATGATTTGTTTGAAGAAAAAAATAAACACTTAACAGTGAATATTGAACAATATATAACAATAAATATATAAAGGAAATATGTAACATCAAACGTATGTAAAACAATAAATTTAACTAAAGTAAATAACAATGAAAATATATCTAATTAATATTAAATTTATATTTTATTACATGTGACAGAAGAAGGTGATGACACAGCCAATGGTCACAGCATTGTCCCCAAATACACATGAGTTCCCTTGAAGTTTAATACATTTATGATTATCGATCAAACTATTACACTCAACCAGTATATGCCTGATAGTGATAGTACCCCACAGAGCTCTTGTACTGGTGGATCCTCACAATGCATCAAATACCTATGAGTTGAAAAGGAATAACTGAAATGAAGGCAAGTAACCACCACCTCCTCTTTACACGACTAGAAGACGTCCATGAACATACTATATCCTTAATTACCTCCAGCTTATTGTGATTCATGCATTGCCATTCTTCATTTCAAGCAGTAAATAATAAATGTTTATCAAAACGTATATAATATGTCGGGACATGTAGTCTAGATGACATCGTACTTATGGTAATGTTTGCTGCTTCATTTGATTTCATGTTTCTGAGAGTTCCGCAGTGACTAGGAACTGAGCAAAATGTTACTCCAACACCCCTTAATTGAAGATTATAAATGAGAGCAATGACAGAAAATCTTGCCAACATGATGTTATAAGATTTCTTTTGGGCAAAAAATCACTCAGTAGCTGAGGTTCATCGTAAATTGTGTGCAGTTTATGGCCCAAACATTATGAATGAAGGTGTAGTCATAGCAATTTGTTTAAAAAAGAGGAACAAAAACATTCACAGCGAAGAAAGGAGTGCTAGGCCTTCTGTTGTCAGTGATGACCTAATGAAGAAAGTGGATACAAAAATTCCTGAGAATTCATTTCACAATCTCGTAACTTTCTGATCATTTTCCTGGCATTTCTCAGAGTCTTTTACACGTGTTAGTGACATAAAAACTGGGTTACCACAAGTTTTGTGCTCATACCAAAACTGCTGACACAACCACAAAACAAAAAAATTAGCCCTACCATAGACTCTCTTTTTAGTATGACTTTGAACGAGATGAATTTTTTAACAGGATTGATACTGGCGATTAGACTTGGAAGGCCTATGTTATTACCTAGACAAACAGTGGTAATTGCAATGGTGACATACCGCTTCTCCAAGCAAACCAAAGAAACTGGTAAACTTTGTCAGCAGAGAAAGTCGTGGCTGCAGTAGTGTGAAGCTTGTTTGATACAGTGCATTCATTTTGCCAAAAGTACCAACACCAGTTGAATAGTGCTAATAAAACACAATATCAAGAGCACAGTGGTACAATATATTACAATAAAAATATTGAAAAGAACCCCAATACCACAAAAATAATCAAAAATAACAAATAAGACAAGTTACTTAAGATTAAACTTGTAATGAACTTATTTTTAAACTTAACTTACTAAAAAGGTTTTGCTCAGTTGACCGGGAAGCCATGATAATACACAATATCAAGAGCACAGTGGTACAATATATTACAATAAAAATATTGAAAAGAACCCCAATACCACAAAAATAATCAAAAATAACAAATAAGACAAGTTACTTAAGATTAAATTATTTGTCGGTCGAGGGCGGAGAGGGGGCGGAGCTTACCTCACGCCTATATATAGCGACCGCGGAGAACGATTGGTATCATTCTAGTTTGTAACTTCTTGTGTGCTAGATTGTGTTTTGTAACTAGACCCTCTGATGATGATGACATGGTCATCGAAATGTACATAAGGGTTTAATCTTAAGTAACTTGTCTTATTTGTTATTTTTGATTATTTTTGTGGTATTGGGGTTCTTTTCAATATTTTTATTGTAGTGCTAATAAACATAAAAAGTTACTAGACAACAATGTCAGGCATAGTGGCTTGGTGGTTTTCGGCTTAGATTGAGAGTTCTTGGGCGTATTTGACTGACATGGCAGCTGAAGTATTAAATAACTAGTTGTGTAACTAGTTGTACTAATAATGGGAGCACAAGTATTAAAGTATTATATTGTGTTGTGCTATCCATCAGAATCCTGACTATTTATTAATCCCTAAATACTGTAACTTTGTTAGAATATTCAGGGGTTTCAACTCCGATCTACTCTGTTTAAAATAGATACAATATATTAGGGATGGGCCGATTCCGATTCTCGATTCCAGGAATCGTCGATTCTAGGTGGTATCGAGGAATCGTCGATACTCGATTCTTCATTCATAAAAGTGTCAATTCTGATTCCTATTTTCTTAACTATTAAAATATGAGTGTGGAGTAATTTATTACCAAACAAAATTTATTATATTTGTGTGGAAAAATAATTAATTACCAACTATGTCTTATTTATGTATTAGTTGATTTGAATGAATTAAATGATTAAAGTAAACGAAACTATTATTATTTATGAAGCAACAGCAATCAAGATCGTAACCATTTCTGGTCGTTTGACATCGCTCGTCTCTCTCTCTCTCTCACTAAATGTCAGAACAAAACACAAAAAAGTACAGTAAAAACTCGATTAACCGTCACCGTCGGAACCGTGGCCATGACGGTTGAGTGAATAGATGGATAACAGAAACACTGTATTATTTCTCTGAAACTTAACCTTAATAAATTATATTATAGACAGATATCACTCTCACGGTTGAAGGTCTTGTGTAGCCTATTACATTAAAACAGAAGGTTTTGCCATATGACCAAGATGTTAACTAAATTAATTATTAGAGAACTAGCATGTAAGCTAATATAACTTGAAAGAATCGAGAATCGAAAGGAATATTTTAGAATCGGAATCGGAATAAAAAATTTTAGGAATCGGCCCATCCCTACAATATATACATCTATTTCTTTAACAGGTTCTGTTTTGCCAGAACTTCTCAAATGCAAATAAAATAACAGAACTAGCAATAGTGGATGAAAAAGTAATGTAATAGTTAATTGTTTGCAAAAATTCTTACTCTAAAAAAAATTTTTTGATTTGTTTTTTACAGGTGGAAAACTGAAATGGAAGTTTTAACAGATGCATTTGAAACCAAATTACAAAAATTATCTTATGACAGAAAAAAAAGAAAGAAAAACTCCAAAGAATTCTATAACACAAAAACTCATTCAGGCCCAAGTGATCAACAAATAAGGTGTTTTGTCAAATATACAGTATATGTAATATTTTGTAAAAAAGTAATACAATAGAATTTATACTGTCACTGTTTATATTTTCAAAAGACTGCACATGTTTCTTTTGAGGCTAATAACTGTGTTTGCAAATGCGCATTTGTTATTTACATTTCATACTAGTTATGAAACTACATTTCAAGTAGTTATCAATAAATTCTAGTAGATGTCATTATGCATAGATATAGATTAATAAGCAGAATAAATAAAGTATGATAGATTAATTTGATTACATTATAATCATAATGAAAGAAATAGTATTTTAATATTTAGAATCTGAAGGTTAAAAATATAAGGCTAAGTAGATCTTCCCTTCAAAATTAAATATAGAGTCAATTTTGTTACCTGCATATTAAAATTGTTTGTAAAAATATAAATTGCACTTCAGGTGTATGAGTATGTTTGTTTTCAGAAGTGTGTTCCCTATTTAACTCTTGGAAGTAGATCCAATATTCTGTTGATGTGAATAGAAGGGAAGGAATATATGAGTGGGAATGGACCGATTCCTATTCTCGATTCCAGAAATTGTCAATTCTAATGGTATCGAGGAATCATCAATACTTGATTCTCATTGATTAAAGCTCCGATACCAATTTTTATTTTATTTAACTGTTAAAATACGTATGTGGTGTAATTTTTAAGAAATATAATTAATTATCAATTATTTCTTATTTAACTATTAGTTGGTTTGAATGAATTAAACGATTAAAGCAATTAGTTTCTATTCAAAATCACAAAAATAATAATTATTTATGATGCAACAACAATATGATCAAAAGCATTTCTGGTCAGTTTAGCATTGCTCTTCTCTGTTGTCTTACTCACTCGGGAGGGGGTAGAACCCTCTCTCTCTCTCCCCATCTCTGGCTACTACTACTCCTTCATCACTTCATACATGTCAACACAAAACACAAAGAAAAAGTAGTTCCAATTTCTCCAGTTAACCAAACTGAAATGGCTATTTCTGAAGTTATATTGTAATTGTTAACTGAAGTTTATATTTTAAATGAATTATTACCTTTATCCAATATGTTGGTCACGCTTTTAGAAATTTATATTGATATGTCAAGATCAAACATTTTGAACCTGTTACATTAAAACAGAACTTTTAAAAGGCTTCACTTTATATGACCAAGATGTTTACTAAATTCATTATTAGAGAATATTATATAGGTATATATAACTTAAAAGAGTAAGGAATCGTAAGAAAAATTTGAGAATTGAAAATTTAAGGTATCAGCCTATCTCTAATAGTGAGGTTTGTAAATTTTGGCTAGGAATAAAAAGATAAAATTGTAGTAATAAATATAAAACACTTGAATTTTTGTCAATTAAAAATGTCCAAATTAAAATTTTAAAACATCTCAAAATTCTATTCTTAGGAAATATGTTTACGTTTTAAAAAATATAGAATTTTGTTTTTCAAGTTAATTTTGGAAATAAATACCTCTATTAAAAAAATCTTGCTTTTAAACAATTAATAAATTTATAGTAAACATCTTGTGGTACAAATAAATTGTGTTAGTAATCTGCAATAATAAGTTACTAGATCAGCATTAGTAGTAGTAATTTTGTGTGTAATGTACAATTGAATAATGAAGTTTATGTTAGGTCGTTTGAAACCACAACACACTGTATCTTAGTTTATTCTTAATCACTGGTTGAAAATACTTACTGTTTGTATTGGTTCATAAATCTGGGCCACATCCTATCTTTTACAGTGCAATAAGGCATTTGATCTATAATGCATGTGGTCTGTAATTTTGGACAGTGCTTATAAATGGTTTATAACCATTTGAAGGTACCTTTCCACTTATCATACGTCAAACAGCCAGATCTATAGAAAAATCATCCAAAAATTGGGAACAGTGGATAGAAAACATAAAGTTAGCAGTGACACTATTTATCAGCGAACAATGTCTCTTTCATTTCTCTTTTATTTATAAGAAACAATTGTCTCTTATATTTCTTTTGAAATATATTTTGTAGTTAGTAGTAATCATTGTAGCTCCATTACATGATGCAGCTTCCATACCTGACATGCATTTTTTTTAGGATTGATTTTGCGGTTTTGTATGGGTGGCTACAAAAACAAGTTTATTAACTGATAAACCACATTATCTGTTATGAAGGATATGTTGATGTACTGTATATATTAGATAGACTAATCATAGTCAAAAGTACTTTTTGCAAAATGCTGGAGAAAATCCTCCATGTTTTGCGCTACATGGACACTAAGAGCCTCCACTAAAATGAAAAATATAATTTTAAAATAAGCAGTTCATCAGTGAATCAACTGTTTTTGGTAGTTCCTGGAATTGGTTTTATCTTTATAGTTCTAAAAGAGGAATTATTGTTGATTCTAAACATGCATTCTTTGTTTTTAGAATCTAATGGTTCCTCTACATAAAAACAATGTGGTTTATCAGTTAATGAACTACAACAACTTGAAGCAACTGTGGCGTAAATACAGTGTCTTAAATTAGGTTAAGAAAAGCTTAGAATTATTTAAGCAATGTTAAAACCATAAAATATTTAGCAGTTGACGCACGAAATTAGCCACAAGCTCCGTGCGGGGCTCACAGCAGAGAGCCCCAGACTAGTGCATTGAGTGTGCGTGGAATAAACTGAAACAGCCAAAACCGTGCGGTGACGTCACTCAACCCGCGTGTTACGGGTGGCCTGGGATGGAATCCCGTAGTCATGCGCATGCGCTGAGAAATTACTAATCAGTGCTGCTACTACAATTCTATATAATTTAGGAAGCAGCATTGTAGGCTTATTTGTAATGTTCTCACAATGTTTCCATTTATAGATCCTTTGATGCGCATACACAGTGGCCTAATATACTTTTAAAAGTAAAACTTGATTCACACTACTCGTTGAGTACTCGACGCTTTAGCATAGGCAATCACTTAACTACCCAACCTAGCAACATTTCGTAAATCACACCGTAATACGTCTATTAGTTATAGCAATGTTAATATATTAATCAATAAGTATAACTTAATAACAGTTGTAGGTGCTTAGAATGTAAAACGAGTTAAATGGGTATCAAATTTAAAAATTGTCTCCGCACCTCGTAAATCTGGGGAGACCCCTTGTCATGAGCCCCACCAATGTAATTGGGCAGGAGCCGCCACTGCGTAAATGTTTATATTAAATAAAAACAACCTCTTACCACAAATTAAACAATTTTTGTTTTAACCTTATGTACATTTCGATTACAATGTAATCATCTTCAGAGGTATTTTACAAATGACTAACTTACAGCTAAACCTATGCAGCATAGTTAAATGACTATGTAAGCTAGTCATTTGTAAAATACCTCTGAAGATGATTACATTGTAATCGAAATGTACATAAGGTTAAAATAAAAATTGTTGAATTTGTGGTAAGAGGTTGTTTTTAGCTAATCAACTAGTTTTCATTGTTGCTAGGATTGGATTTAAATGAATAATTGATTCTAACTATGCATTGGAAAAAGTATGCTCCTTGAATAAACGATTGCATATCCATAAAAGGATTATATTTCCAAATGTTTGTAGGTGTTTAACCACGAACAGAATTCCTCTTTTACAAAAGCTGATTCTAGTTGTTTGCTAATTGGCAATAAAACATATGGTTTCTTCCCTGTATTTACTGGAGGAGATCTGCAATTTTTCTTCCTTTTCACTATTGGCCTAGCTCTCTTGCAATGTTAACAATTTCAGTTTGGTTGCTCATTTTGAACATAACATAAAATTATTTGTAACTGGCAATAAAGTAAAAGCTAACACAACTGTAACATTGTATGATAATAGTAGGCAATCTACATTATTTCCCAGGCAATTTTCTAAAATTTAAATGAATGATTTTTTAACAGAAATATTTAATTTAAAAGAAAACAATATAGTAACAAAAATTATTACTTTTAAAAAGTAAAAAATTATGTAACAATTTTATTTTTCATTGCGTGTTTGAAGTTTAATTAGTTTAAAATTATTTCAGGGATATTTATAACATTTATAGAAAAGGTCTGTTAAAAAAAAAGAACTTTTAAAATTTGAACTGTGCAGTTTGAATTGCACACAAAGCTACACCAAGCAGCTTTGTTGAAACAAAACTTACTTCTTGGTACAATCCAGCATTCAGCATCAGTAGTCGCCGAAGACTAAATGTCCAAAAGAAATAGCCACCTCCAGTCCCCAGTAAAAAAACGTTCCAACAAAATGAATCAGCAAGAAATTGTGTTATTTTTTTGTTGTGGATTTTTTTATCATTGACTTTCAGAATTATAGCATTTTGTGTAAACCTTTCTATTATCACAACTTGTATAAACTTGGGAGTAATTTTTTAAAAATTGATTTTTAGTGCATCAGATGTTATCATTAGTATCTTATCCTTATCAGAGACTTTGAAGATAATTGCTTAGTATAGTAGAAAAAGTATTATTCGATAAGTTTTTGAAAATTTAATTTAATAAAAAGTTTGTACCAGTTATGAATTTACTAATTTTTAACACGTTATTACTTTTTATCAGAATAATTCCACAAGTTATAATAAGTTTTTTTCATATGATCTAATGTCCTGTCCTTCAAATGCATCAGAATTTTCATTTGTCTAAAAATTTACATAAATATTTCTTGACTCTGAACAACAATAGTCTCTTTCAGTAATATTTAGTAGGTTGAACTAAACCCAATTTGAATAAAATGTTAATTTCTATAAAAGTAAAAGTCAAAATAGTGAACTCAAAATCTCACAAAAAATTAGTTTTTAATAAACACACACACAACAAGATTAGTTTATTAAAAACTAAATTTTTTGTGAGATTTTGAGTTGACTATTTTGACTTTTACCTTTGTGAATAGTTGTCACTAGCTAAGCTCTAATTAACTGAATAAAAAGTTAATTTCTATATTTTTGTACTGAGTGTGAATTTTAGAAAATATTTGTTTTAATAATAAACTACAGTTTGAAGTTTAAACATATTTATTTTTGTTTCAGGTCCAGTGAAAATTTTGACACTCATAAAGATGACTGTTTATAATATTATATGTATTTTTTTATTTATATTTTTTATCTTTATTGTACAATTATACAGCTTTTATTTAACTTGTACTTATGTTTTATTACCTGAATCGTATTGTTGACAGAATAGTTTCGGTATGAAACTAATTCAAGTATCAGCTGATCTATTCAAAATAAACATTGTCATTAAAATTCAATTCTAACATACCAACATTCAAAAATAAAAAAGTAGATGAAATTAGGGGAAATAGTGTTTTTGTTAAAAGGACATTAACACTTTTTGTGATTTTTTTTTTGAAGTTTTTTGTAGTAAAATTGTATAATTTCATTCAATGAATGATACTCTGGTCTCTTGTTTGTGCCATAAGCTCAGAGTTACTTACACTCATTAAAATGCCATAAGTTTTGGATTATAAGAATTTGTTTACAGTATTTGATGTGTATAGATTTGTCAGTTACACATCATACTGTGATGATGGATAGTTTTGCTTTCCAGTCAGTGTAGAAAAATCCTATTTTATTATGTACTTGATCTTATCTTATGGATTGAAAACAACTACTCAACTAGACAGTTTTTTTTGTTATTGTTTGGACAAACTATTATTATTTGTTGAAATATATATGTTAAGTGTTTACATAACTAACTTTTGTTAGTTTCAGTTATATATTTTAGTTGAGTATTGAACTATAATAATATGATTTTTATCAATAGTTAGGAGGCCAATTAAATTATGGTAATTTATGAAATTTAACAAGAACTAACAATTTGGTTGACCGGCAAAGATTGATTGATTGTCAATCACTGTTGTCGCTGTGATTGATGGTCAAAGTGATGAAAATCTATTATTTTCCAATTAGTCCAAATAAATATTATGTACTATTAATTGTAGAATGGATGGGCAAAAGAGTTGAAGAAAGGATTGGTGCAAGTTACTCAAATAAGAACAATTTTTTTGTAATACTTCACAGATTATTTAATGATATAAAATAATTACCATGAATCAATTTTACAATTTTAGGTTGGTTTCAAAAGCCAATTTATGAAATTATAACTTGTATAATTTAGGAATTATACACAATTCCAAAAAAAGGGAGCAATGTCAATTAATAGTTTAGTGTTTAAAAAAAATAATAAATTGTAGGTGAAGGTGTAAAGTCCTTGGTTTACATGGCACAATCCCAACTTAACAGTTTTGCTTCTGGCAAGCACCAACACACTTTACTGAGTTTGCAAAAAGGTTGTTTTGATGTTTTTATACAAAGAGCATCTGCCTTATTTTCCCAGCTCAAAATTGTCATTGTTGGAAGTGGAGTGCATAATAGTTTGTAGCCAAGAGTAAAATTTTTGTAAGTCTATTGTCTTGTGAGTCTAAAGTAACCTGTGAGATTGTAGGAGTACAGCTCTAAGACCTTGATAATTTTGTGTCTTACAATCAGTTTCTTGACCAAATAAACACTTAGTGCTGTTTTGTTTATTAAATAGTCTGTGCTATATTCAGTCAATAATTCAAAGTTTTGATTCATTTCTCGAGTCGTCAAATTAACATACAATATTCTCCTAACAATCCGAACTCTGGACCTTTCAACACTTGCAATTTGCTTATCACTAAAAAAAAATCCTTTTTAGTAAATCAATGAATGTTTAAATATCTATGTAGAAATTAAGTTGTGATTTAATATCCGTGTCTGTGCGTCAATCTATATTTAAAATGATATGCAAAAATAAGGTTGAGTTTTCATAAGATACCTAAAGAAAAGCAAAACTCCTCTTTAGTATTGCAACTATAAATTAGGTCCTTGAATTTTGTAGTCCATTACTTTCGGTGAATCTTATTAATCACTTAAACAATAGTTTATGAGTTCCGAACTTCAAATTTAGTAAATTTGTTAAAATTTACTGAGACAGAACGTTTTTGATCGCTATGTGTCGATATCGCTTCATAAGTGTCTTTTGCTTAGAGATGTTGAGTCAAGCTTGGGCTTGATGTTGTGGGCTTGACTCAACATCTCCAAGCAGAAGACACTGATGAAGATCTGTCTGAGTAAGTTTTAACAAATTTACTAGATTTAAAGTTCAGAAGTCATAAACTATTGTTTAAGTGATTAATATAGAATAGTGCTTAATATATCCATTTTTGTTTGGTAGCTAAAACAATGGATTATAAATTGATCAGCCATTTAGCTCTTATTACATAGTTGTGATACAGGGTTAGTTGACTTCGATGTGATTTTCTAAATGACTATTTTTAATATTTATATTTTAAAACTCAATTTCAATATATTTACTTTATTTCTGACTTTTCTAATTTATAGTACCATAAATTTGAATAATTGTGAGGTTTAAAGGCAATCTATTAGCAAGGTTTAGCCTAAACATTCCAAAAAACAAAGAGAAAATAAAAAAAATTAAAGTTTATTGTACAAAAGAGAATTAATTGTTACATGTTTTTATTTAACAAATACATACAATCAAATAGTAATATTAATAAATATAACTTAAATTAATTAGATTTGCGTCTTGAACAGTCCAAGCAAAGCAATCTGTAATAGTTATTTGATAAAGCTCGGTGAAATCTTTCACTCATTTTTAACGACTTCATCACTTTTTACTTCTGGCTCATAGCCACTCTTGAGAAATTCACGTATATGGTTATTTACAACCTCATATTCATCCTGCTGCAAAAAGTGGGTGGCTCCTTTAACAATTTCTGTTGTTAAATTATACACCAATCTCTTAGTTTTCTCCACTGCTTCAATCTCAACATACTTGTCCTTTTCTCCAAACAAAAACAAACCTTTTGGTAAGTTAAAATTACTTTTACGCCTGCTCAACAGCTCTCGGTCCACAGTCATATTGGCTCTGTAGTAATTTATTGGTGGTGTAAAAGCTCCTAAATATCCAAATCAGTCATACATTACAAAAGTGTAAAATTTTTACTTTATAAGTATAGTAAATAGAATAAATGTTAGTGATCGAAGTGATGGAATTAAATTGAACTGACATTTTCTTATATATATCAAATTTAAATATATCATTGTCAGGTTATTTATTAAGATGCTTAGTTATTAAAATATATCTTTTTATCCTAATGATAGGTGATTTAGGTTTTATATATATATATATATATATATTCTTGATATTTAACGTTATCCATTGTTTTTCCGTTGCACTGACTTTATGAAGTTAATATATTACTATGTAAGTAATTTTATCCACCATTAAGTGCAATAATTTTACCTTGAGTGATGAGGCACCTTTCGGTCAATTGACCATTGTCGAATCACTCCGAATCGAGTGATTCGACAATGGTCAATTGACCGAAAGGTGCCTCATCACTCAAGGTAAAATTATTGCACTTAATGGTGGATAAAATTACTTACATAGTAATATATTAACTTCATATATATATATATATATATATATATATATATATATATATATATATATTTATATATAGGTTAGTTCTAGTTTCTTCAGTCAAGAAAGAGAAAAAAATATTCTCAAGAATATATATATATTCTTGTATTTTATGTTATCTATTGTTTTTCCGTTGCACTGACTTTATGAAGTTAATATATTACTATTGTAAGTAATTTTTTTAAAATATAATATTTATATATATTGTAAACAAATTGATAATTATTTTCAACTTTTAATGGTAGGAATGTCTTTTTAATAATTGATGCTAAGAGGGATCATATCCGAGTCAGATTCTATATACCTCAGAAGATCTGCTCTTTATCATCAGATTATAAAAGATGTTTACCCTTTACACTTCCTGTAAGGAAGTATGGATAGGTAGAATAAAAATATAGGTAATATAAATAAAAAAAACTGCACCCCTATAAAAAAAATATAATATCTAGTGCTTTATAAGTGAAAATATTTCTGTAACCTAATACAACTCAATTGGCGTTAAGAATTAATTCATACCCGCTAGTGTCCATTGCACAGATGTAATTAGATCAGAAATGGGTTAAAGTACCATAGCACTTTAAAATGTTGTGGGATAGAGTTGGGAGTGTCTCTTGAGTTTCACAAAGTGACAGGTAAGTGGTATAATGCAAGAGCAACAGTAAGATGATCTCCTAAGTATCATCAAGTACTGTAATTGAGCAGTGATCTGCGACACATTTCTTTTATAATGAAGGTGTCAAACTGATTTAATTCATCACCAGTGGGTGATTGGTGTTTATCGATGCTGGAATTCATCACCCGTGTAACTTCCAAGAGAATTTAGTGTATCAGTTGAGTGATAAATTAAAAGACCACTGCATCAATACCTGTGAAGAACTTTTGCATTACTTCTACATTGTGGGTGATGCATTTCTGGATAAAACTACTACAGGCGGGTTCACTATCATCAACCACAAATGAGAAGGTCAAGTAAAGAATAATCGCCAAAACCAATAAATTCTGCACTCAATCATTTGCTTGAAAAGTCATACTCATTCTCTTCTGAAATACAAACGAATAATTTTTGATGACTAAACAGATAGCAGTGTGGCAATAGGCCATTCTTCTTATTCAGATATACTGAAAAATCACCTACACACTCCAATCATGACCAAACTAAAATGATGTCTGAAGCATATTCAGGAAGTTAAATTTTAATCTCTGGTTCATCCTCCATATTTAGGAGACCTTGCTCCTACTTGCTTGAATTTATTCAGTGTACTCAAAAAAACTATGAGAGGCAGGCTTTTCAGAAGTGATGAAGAGGTGAAAACCACGGTGCAAGACTAGCTAGACACATGACCAAAGAATTCTTTTATCGTGGTATTTATGCACTTCCGAAGCGGTAGAATATGTGTACAGTTTTGAGAAAAGATGTAACTTTTAAGTGTTTCATTTGCAAGATCATGAATATCAAGAAATTATAAATTACAAAAACAGTGGTTATTTTTCAATGAATTACAATCAAACAAAATATTTTGGAATATTTTTGGGCAAACTGCAAATTAGTTATTATTGGCTACTACAAATGTTAACACTCAACACTGAAATGTAACTAAACTAACACTAAATAATTAATTACTATAAAACTAAAAGTAAGAAACTCTCACTAAATGCGTAAATGAAAAACAATACGATTTAGAAAAAAAGGAATAAATGTATAAGAAAAAAATGTTACCTACAGAGGGTTTCATTAATTTTTGTTTAATTTTAAGTTTTAGACGATTAAACTGTATAACTGTTGCGATGGATATGAAAGGGACAGATTGTGAATATAAGCATGTTTAAGCTTGGGACATAAAATCCCCAAAAATGGTATATAAAAGGGATCATATGTACAGAGTCAAATACCTAAAGTAGTCAATTCCTATTGGAGTCATAAAAAAGTGTCCAACTATTACACACAATTATAATACATCATTTCACAAAGCCATATTGAGCTATTGATTCATTTATGTGGATTTATAGATATCCTGATCAGATTTGGAAATAAATACAGACAAAATGAGTTTTACTGTACTTGTAAATTGTCCTGATAATTTGATTTTATAAAATAGGTTTGTAATATTATCTTATATTAATATATGATATATATTTTTATAATATATAGTTTCATATGCAATACCTGGTTTTCCAAATGTAAATTTGAAAGCCTCCATGTCTTCTTGAGAAATATTTTTAGTTGTGCTATAAGCTTTGTCCAGAACAACCATATCATTCATCCTGAAGTATATTTCAGGTAAGTATGGCAACTGGTTAAAGAAGACATACCTTTAAAAAAAAGTGTTAACATTTTAAATATATCTTATTCATAAGAAAACAAAAATTGTTTTGATAACTAATATTGTAATGAAACAATATAATTTATAACAAAAATGTAAATTCATTAAATAGTGTGGATACTATTATCACAAAGTCAAAATGTGTTATTCTGTAAATCAAACTCTGATTTATAGGAAAAAGTATTTACTAAAGGCTTTTATATATATATATATATATATATATATATATATATATATATATATATATATAACTGACATTGAAAAATCTTGACTGGCCAAAAAGTACTGTAATCTACATAAATGATGTAAAAAGTTAAATTAAAGCTTTTTCTTTATAAACTAACTTTAAATATTTGTAAAATTAAACTCTTACATTTTCAATTTATAGTAAATTAAATGTATAAACATTTAATACTTTCTATCTATTTCTGAGTATTTTTAATGTAGTAGATACAAAGGCAACATAAAACAGATAAACACCTTCCACAAATATATGTATATGAGTATAAACAAATTATAAACTTTACAGTGAAAACAGAACAAAATCAACTTCCTAGATCTCAGGATAACAAAACACAACAACAAAAACACATTCAAAACATAGGAAAGCTCACCCCCACTGACAGAGTTATACACAACACTAACAATCACCCCATGCAACACAAATGTGCTGCATTCAACTCCATGACTCACAGACAACATACCCATCAACATTGGAGACAAAATAAACGAACTAAACATAACAAAATAGAAAGCCTGTAGAAATGAATACAAACACACTCTGATACAGGACATAATGCGCAAAAAATCACACATACATAACACAACAAAAAACAACAATAACACAAAAATATATAACATTAACATATCATGAGAACACATAAAAAAATAGCTTCCTTATTCCGCAAACATTCAAAGTAGCATTTAAAACATCCAATAAAACATATACATATTACAAAAACACACCAGAATATAGACGACAGGGCAGGAGTATACAAGATTACATGCAACAACTGACCCAGGGTTTACATAGGTCAAAAAGTGAGAAACTTTACCACACAATACATGGGACACGTAAAAGACATAAAAAACATAACCCAAATCAAACTTTGCTATACATATACGGAACACACTACACACATACACCATTTTAGACTTTTATCTAAAAATCCTTCAATACATTAAAAAAAGCAACAAACTAAACACTACAAAAACCATCCACAACACATTCTAAACGACAAAACGCAGTTACAGTTAAATACTAGATTCGAACACATAAATAACAACTACTCTATGAACAATAACACACCACAGAACCGAAATACACCACAAACTCACACCAATACAACACACCTGAGCAACAGTCTTGTCCGTGACTCACAGCATTGAACAATGCAATAACCTAGTGCGAAACACATCTGCTGAAAATCTCAGTAAGTAGTGGTTTTTAGCCAAGTGATACCAGAAGTAGTAATTTATTTAAAAAATTTCAAAATGTACTATACAAAAACTGCAAGTTTCAGTAGATTCATTTATTTACATTGGTCTTATATGTCAATCATGTATCACATTTATTAGATATTAAATGTAGAGATAGGCTCTACTAAAAAAAGTTGAAGTATTTTGTTGTGAACAAAGTGATGTATTAAGAAATTTGCATCTTTACCTGGAAATTGCATTGAAAATACAGCACAAAACATCTACTAAAACAACAGTAGAAAACATAAATGCAGATCTAAAACTAAATTATCAGGTGTAATGACATTTAGTGTCAATGTCACATACTTGTAGCTAATAAAGTGCTTGATAAACTTGAAGCTGCAGAGTGTGCTGCTTTGTCTGTTTTTGAGTTTCTGGGAATTTTGCCCAGGTAAATGATACCCTAACACTGTGTTATTGACTCCTATGAATTGAATGTAGTCTCCAATTATAGAATTTTTTACAGTATATATTCTGAATTGCATGAACACTTTTGGAGTTAACACATACATATTGGTAAAAAGATATAGTTTCGATTGTTATTTAAAGGTTGAGGTTGTTGCTACACACAGAGGCCATTTTTAGGTGTAGATTCTTTTACCCTGAAATTATACATCCTACAACACTGTTTTGTTTCAAACTGTCTGTGAAAATTCTCAATTCTTTAAAAACAGAACAACTTTATCACTTTTACATTGTGTGATTAATTAAGTTTCATTGAACGTAATGAACTACAAAATTCAAGAGAAAAAAACAAAGCTATCAACACCGATTTTATTACTTCCAAAAAATTGATATATTGGCGAATCCTCATGTTGCATCAGCCCTCCATGTGTTGAGAAAAACTTGTAGATTCAAGATGAGTACACATTACTTTCTCTCTATGAATTGAAGATCTCCATGGATTAATGGTATTCTTGATATCTCTCTTGTTGCATTTACAGTTTCCCATTCTGCATTACATGCAAGGAATAGTGCATTTTGTACCTTGTATACAAACTCAGATGTTATAACACATTCTATTGATGGCACCCTCCTTATAGCTGATTTTTCCCTCCGTAGGCTTTTGTGTTTCCAGGTATTCCGCAGTGACTAGGCACTTAGCAAAATGATGCCCTGACACCCTGTAATTGGAGCCTGTATATTTAGCACAGAATGTCCCCAACTAAAGGGTTCCTAGAGTACATTTCCTGAAGTACCTGGGGAGCACTTTTGGAAACTAAAGACACAAAGTAATGAGATTTTGCAGATTAAATAGTTAATAAAGCCCAGTAAATGGTAAAAAGTTCTATTGATAAAATACTATAGGCTATGGAAAACCCATTGATTTAAGTGCATCCTGATAAATAAAATGTCCATTCTATCCTTTTGTAGAGTTTTGACAAGGGAGTATGGCAACGATCCTCAAGAAGTTATGAACAATTATTTTTAATGCCAAATGGTTTGGTTTGTTTTGAAGATCAGTATAATACAAAATATGAAGCATCATTTTTGTAAAGTAGTAGTTTAAAACAGCATGTAAACTTACATAGCTGACAGACTATCAGATATGTTGCCTTTACATTTGTAATACAAATTATATTCTATTTGTATGCACACACACAAATATATACAGAAAACACCTAATATGCTGTTATCTTATAGTCCGACACTTTCAATAATCCAAATCTGAGAAAGTAAGGTATAAAAATAAGCTTAGAAATCGGCAGGGTTCAGATATCCGATATTTTGTCTAATATTAGTCAATGTCTAGAGCTTCTGTTTTGTACCTGTGTTGCACTTGTGTTTTATTATGTATTGTTCTATGGACTAGTTGTGTTTTTTCTATTGCAAACTACTATGTTAAACCTAAATGGCTGATGTTTCAACAGTTGGGTCAAGTATTTCCCCCAACAAGAAAATGTATTTTTCATGTTATTGTCACTAATATCATTGTAGAATATCCTGATAGGGCTCATTTAGTTCAATTTTTTCTTAACCTTCAAACAATTAGTCTGGGAGTTGTTGCAAGTTGTTAAACAGTGTCTACAACAGGACACTAACAGTATGCTTTTGTTATAATATAATTTACTTATGAACATAAATATTAATTACACTTTTTTATATTAACTTGGCAAAAAAACCACTACTTACTGATTTATTCAGCAGACACGTTTTGTGCTAGGTCAGCACATTATTAGATGCTGTGAATTACTGACAAGACTGTTGCTCAGGTGTGTTGTGTTGGTGTGAGTCTGTGGTGTATTTCTCCAAAAACACCAAACATCAAACATTTTTCCACCAAACATTGAGAAATACACCATGGACTCACACCAACACAACACACCTGAGCAACAGTTTTGTCACTATTTCACAGAATTGAATAATGTGTTGATCTAGCGTGAAACACATCTGCTGAATAAATCAGTAAGTAGTAGTTTTTTTTGCTAAGTTAATACAAAAAAGTGTAATTTATACAAAAAACATCATATGTACAACACAAAAACTGCAAATTATAATAACATTCATTTGTAAGTTTTGTATCAAAAACTATATTTTTTCTCTATTGAGTTCCAGATGATAATATACCATTGATGCAATAACAAACATGCAAAAAACCACTGCAATGAAACTAATACTGAATTTCCCAGGTCATGTGATATAAGTTTATACAAAATTAGAAATATAAACTAATTGCTAGTAATATTTTCTCTCTGTAGGAAATATTATTAGGATCCTTTGTTACATGCATTCATGACAAAATTATTTAAAATTAATCTCCATGTGACAACAAGTAGTTTTCATTAGACAAAAGTAGAAATCAATAAAGAAAATTACAATTAATTTAATAACTTACCATGATTTTTTGAACTGACTGTACTGTGTAATCATTAACTTGCGGATAGTAACAGGATGTGCACAATTTAAAAAGATGTAAGATTCAATGTATTGAGGATAAATTTGTAGGAAATACCAAGCAATTAATCCACCCCAATCAGTAGCTACAAGGATACATTTCTCTCTCCCTGCCAAACAAATGTACATTCTTTATTTCAATAGTTAGGTTGAACATTAAACAAATATTTCACACTTTCAAATTATAAACTGGATTATGATTAATCCATACTCACTAGTTTTTTTAGAATTACTATTGTCCACTATAGTAGCACTTGCGTTTCAATTAAATGAGGTAAGTTGCTTCAGGTTGTGTTCCATTGTTAACTGAGGTCTTTACAACCTTGGCTGTTTAAAGTCGAAGTATTATTGTTTAAGGTGCGGAATGTTGGAGTATTTAGGAGTAAGGGTAAGGTAGCTACATTAGGTGATTTTTGATGGATTTTTTTATGGTTACTATGTCAAAGAGTGTGTGTGTGTGTGTGTGAATTATAATGTAATTGCGTGTTGAGTATGTGGTCTGATGTAGTTTAAAATGTTTATATACTGCATGATCTGTTCATCAAAGTTTGATTGAGGGTTATGATATTTAAGAAATTGTATGTGTTCTTGACATTGTATCTAAAATAATCTTCCTCATTGGCGTATGGAAACATTTTGGAGCATAAATAAAATACTAGTATACAATGTGGGGCTATAAATTAACAAGACTTTTGCTGTAACTCACTCGACTTTTATTTTTTTACAACATTCACTTTATCCCCTTCAATACACTCCTCTCCCCTGTCCCTACACTTCTCCGTTTGAATTTTCCATTGTTCGAAACAGTGTTTTATGCCACTATCCGAAAGTTTGTTCATGAGCTCCGTAGCTTTTTCCTTCACTGCGTCCGCTGTATCAAATCAGGTTTTAAGCTTTCTTCACTTTTGGGAATATAAAAAATTCACACAGGGCACGGTCAGGTGAGTAGGGTTGATACTCCAACATAGGAATACCATGCTTGCCCAACTGTGACAACCAGTGCACTGTGAGCTGGAGCGTTGTCTTGATGCAAAATCCACAAATTGTTTTTCCACAACTCTGGTCGCTTTCTTCTTATTCACTCACAGACGGTAACCAAACCTCAAGATATTACTCTTAATTCACTGTCTCCCCCTCAGAAATGCAATTTATGTATATGACTCCCCGGGTGTCGAAAAAAACAAACATCATGCCCTTGAACTTTGATTTCGACATTCGAGCTTTCTTCGGTTGTGGTGAATTTGGGCTCTTCCAATGCATTGACTTAGTCATAGGTGAAAAAACTATATCATCACATGTAATGACTCTCTCTCCAACAATTTAGGATCATTCTTGATGTTTTTCAAGATTTCAGAGCCAATTTCTAATTGTGAGTCTTTTTGTTTAATGATTAGGTGCACCATTTTTGGTGAGTCTTTTTGGACACCATTTTGGCAAACACTTTTCTCATGTTGAAATAATCATGTCGCGATCTTGACGGGTAAGATTTTCAATTTTCTCGGTGGTTTCACCTGTTTTTGAAGTTGATGGCTGTCCTGAGTGCGTGGATCATCCTCAACATCTTCTCGTCCTTCTTTAAAACGTTTATACCACTCAAAAGCCTGTGCATGTGACATACGTTCTTCCCCATACACTTGTAAGAGAGAATGGGCCTCTGTGGTGGATTTGCCAAGTTTCACTAAAAATTTCAAGTTGCAATGTTGCTCAATCAAAACACATACCATTTTTCTGATAAGCAAGAATACACGGCATAACACTAAAGAAAGCTGTAGCCCGACTGAGCAAGTTAAATCATTCAACAGATTGGGACGTGGAGGGGGGATGATGTCAGGCAATATCACTATATGATAGGTGACCTTGTTGAGACTTGCTCAGCGTGTACCACAGAGAGCCGTCTCGTTACTTTATAGCTACACCTCGTATGTAGTTTATTAGCCAGCAGAATTATATATCTGTTTTTGTGATTTTGGGTTTGAGTTTTGTTTGAAGTAGGTTATTTTGTAGATTTTTTCATGAAAAGTGTTGGCTATTCTGATTGTTTTGGATTAGATCTAGGACATTGTTATATATTTTGTGAGTGTGTTAAGTGGAAATTTTGCTGTTGGTGGTATTAATATTATTTTCAGACAGTAATATAGTTTACCAATATATGTTCTAACCATTGGCCTAGTTAATATAGTTATGATCATTGATGCATTGTAAATATTAATTAAAATTTATAGTATTAATAAATACTGTGCTAGTATGTTTAAAGTATTAAAACATGGTTTTTCCTTCCTTTAGAAAAAACAAGTACATCATCAAAAATTAAACACACAACATAAGGCAATGCTTAGAACATATCAATAAGTGATAAACTAGTTATTATAATACCTATTATAATAATACTACATAAACTAATTTATGTATCGAGATTTAGAAAACATTTTAATAAAATTAATGTATTTAATGATACATCAAGTTATACCTAACTATTTAGGTATCTTACAGTTAGGTAGCTTAAGTTTAGCTGTACTAAATATACCTAATCCTTCAATGATATTCTTCACATCTTCTACTAAGTATTTCAGACGGTAGTAGTTATATCCATCTGGTTTTTCAGAATCACCAAATCCTCTCATGTCAACAGCAACAGTCCTGTGACAATAAGCAATATTGTTTTACACTTCAGAGGTTCTATTTCTTTTTATCCTATTTTCATATAAAGACTATATGTAATTAAATTACAGAAAGATTTGAATATATAAGGGTTCTACTCTACACTGTGTAGAAAAAGTCATAAAAAGTAATTAAATTTTAAACCATAGAGCTTTTCAATAATATAAGTGTATTGCTTGTAGTTATACATCCAATAATACTTTTAATCTCATAAGGCCTAGATTTACTACTATACCCAGTAAGATCGGGTCTAGGGCACACTATACCAAGGGCCAGAAGGTGCTCAGTAAAAATTTATGATTGTGCAAAACAAAATTTGTTTTTCTAAGGTTTATTTTCTTCTTGTAGAGATTAAGTCTGGACATACTAATTGTTATTGAAATTTCATAGTTGTCAGTAAGCGAAAACATGACTCAGTCTATAAAAGATAGTTTCGGGTTGAGTTATATATTTGCTGTCACAGGGGCCAGGACGGGTAATATCTATACTTCCATAGGTACAATACAAAATTGATCAAAACTCGTTAATCGGGGTTTTTTTTGGGGTGGCTGAACACGAATATAATATCAGCGATGATCCTCGGAGTATCTGGGGCCCAGGGCAGGTAAAACCTACGTCATCTCCTGGAATTTTCCATAAATTTGGCTCGAAATTTCATACATGGGGCCCAGGTACTCTGAGGATCATTGCTGATATCATATTTGTGTTCAACGACCCCAAAAACCCCCAAATAAGGAGCTTCGATAAATTTCAAGCCGAGTTTATGGAAAATTCCAGGAGATGACGTAGGTATTACCCGCCCTGGGCCCCAGGTTTTCCGAGGATCATCGTCGATATTATATTTGTGCTCAGCTATCCCAAAAACCCCCGAGTAACGAGTTTCGATCAATTTTGTATTGTACTTATGGAGAATTCCAGGAGATGAGGTTGATGTCATCCGACCTGGGCCCCAGGTACTCCGGGGGTCATTACGGATATCATATTTGTGTTCAGCGACCCCAAAAACCCCCGAGTACTTAAATTCGGCCCATTTCTGTGATTATTCACCGAATTATACATTTTTTTTTTAATCGAGCCAGTGAATGCACTTTTAAAAAATGCATTTTTCTTATGCACCGATGCAATTTTGATTTCTTATAAAGTGGTTATGTTCACAAACTTTCGTGGTGGCTTCCTGAATCGAATGCAAAAAACCGCATTTCGATTAAACTTACTGCACCAATTATCGTAGGTTTGGCCTATTTTTGTGCTTTATTTCCTTGCCCACAAGATATTTAGTGTATCTTGGTGTTTTAGATAGGTGGACATTGAGAAATAAAAATTTGACATTTTTATTATACATGGAGCAACATACTACAATGTTTGCTCGAACTAAGATGGTAGTTGCAAATTTAGATTGTTGAAAATGGACAATGTTTGTATTAGAAGTTTCTAATTTTCTTTTAAACATTTGCTCATCGTTTTTTAATGACCCATTCCTAAAAGTTCAAAGCTCTGAGAGAGCCTCAGAAACCTTGAAATGTTCCAAGAATTAGGAGATATCATAAACAAATCAGTTTACCTGAGATACAAATACTTTTTACGTGTAAGTACAAGCATTATCATTTTTTGTAATTTCTTGGTAGAAAAGAAACAGGATGTGCAGCATACAGTAGTTGCCTTAATTAGAAATGGTGATGTTTTGCATTTTCTGAACATTTTTTAATCAAGAACATAAAAAGGAAAATTTTATATTCTAATGGAACCACCCCTTTCTTAGTATCTTCATTACCAAAGTGCCTTCAGTGGACCAGACATTATCTCTTTTGTCTATCAATTGGTGACTATTAGTTTTGAGCCATACATTTTTATAAGCCAAGTGCTGTATCAGATGTTAAAGGTAAGGATGGGAATATTCATTGATGAATTTCATTTCCCCCCTAGTACTTCCCACATTCTGGATGGGCCTCAGTCAAAAACTCTAAATACTGAACACAAAATACTCCTTCACCAAACTGGGTTGATAAGGCTGACAAACCAACAACCTCTATTTTGACTTTGGCAACGCAAGCTTACAGCAGTGTTCCAAATTAGATTTTTTCAAGTTCTAACTTGCAACCATACATGACATAAACACACAATCACCCTTTTATATGATAAAATTTGTATCTCACCAGTAATCTTTGGAGAATTCCTTTATTTGATACCTCCAGGAGTACCAGAATTCTGGAAATCCATGCAGAAAAAGCATCAAAGGCTTACTTCTGTCTCCTTTTTCAACGTAATGTATCTTCACATTCTGTGAGAAGAAAAAAAGAGGTATTACAAACAAATATTTATATTTAGTTTATAATAATAGAAGTTTTGACCTGTATTATTTCACTTTTATGTCAGTATTTCTATGTTGTTAGGTCTGTGATGGGAGCTTTTCAAGTGTAATTATAATACTTGAAAACTCAACTTACCTTATTTCTTATAATTATAAAATGGTATAATGTAACATAAATAAAGTAGCATCCTCATTTAAATTTAAATCTTTTAATTTTACATACTATCAATTTTACATACTTTTAAAACTTTTCAAGTTGAAAATTATAGTTCATATTCTTATTTAAAGTTTCAATTAGTTAATATTGTTTAGTACATCTTTACAAAATTTCACTATCTTCTAAAAATATAAATCTTCTGATTATACATCTGGTCTAGTGTACCTACTGATCCTTTTGTTGCATTGCAGCATTCTGTTATGTCTAGTTCCCCATTCTGAGAGTGTATAATTGGTTGATCATGAGTAGTCAAACAATGGTTGATGGTGTGACCATCAAACGAAAATACAAAAGTGGCAATTAGTTAGACTATAGAGTCCTTCATATGTAGTGGGATTTCCATTTTATCTCTACATAACACTCCTATATGTGCCAAATTTATTAGTGGTGCTACAATTTTAGTGGCAAGTAGCACAGATATGAACCAATTGCCCACTCCATGTTTTGAATTGTCCAGTAAAATTGTCTTGTTAGTTCCTTCATAAAATATTGTGCTTAAAGAATAACTTTTGGAGTGATGTAGTGGTGTCTTTCCTTATGTAAGTCATCATATTGACCATATACTCAGATCCGTTATAGCAAAACATAACAAATTTTGTTTCATATTTTGCCGATTTATTTCCAATGTACATCAGGAATAAACCTGCCCTAAATCTGAGAGGTTGCTCATCTATTGATCTGAGCTTGAGGTAGTTTGCATGACTAAAAAAAAACATTCCATATTTCTTTTATTAGTGCAAAACAACCTAATTTTCCTCGTTCTTTTCTTGTTTCAGAATCAAATCTAAGATAATCTATTATGATCGTGCAGAACTCATTGATGCATTATAATGTTCAGTGCGATATTCCATATTTAACAGGAGATAAGATGGCATATGATTATCTTTTTGAGTAGTAGTCAAAACCAGCAGTCAAATTCCTAAAAATGAATCAAATTCCTCTTGAGTCATTTCTGACACAGTACTTGTTATTATTAAACAGTTTTGTTGTTTTCTCCTTATACAAACATTTGTGTGGAAAACAACATTATTCTTTATTGGGTCAGAAAAATAATAATGAAAATATATTTAAATGGCCTGTCTTATTTACAGCATTGTTGTTCAGGCTTAGTCTTATGTGGAATGCAACGTCATCTGAGCGACTCCAAAGATAGCAATTCTCATCTCTCATTTGCTCATTAAGACAAATATAGTGACATAGAAGTGTTGGTGTTGGCGGAACTGAATTTAATCGTAGTTATTGAGTGGAACTGTAGTTGCTTAGCTGTCGAACGTCGTAGATGGAGAAGACCCCTCAGCATAAGCTACAATAACATCATCTATAGTAGCTTTACCAGTGTCAATTGAAGCAGGAGTAAACTGTATCAGACACTCTTGATCTTCTTTGTCACTACTTTCTAGTTGTCACTATATTCAGATGGTTTCTAGTTCGAATCATCATCCCTATTGTTACTATCTTCGCACCTAAAAAAGTAGGTTGATGGTTATCATCATTTTCACTTTCAATATCTAACATATATTCATTTGGCTATCCCAAGGTATTACACTAACATTTGTCATTTACTGTAAACCTAACTTTAAAAAATCCCTTACAAGCTAAACCTTCGTAAGCACAACAGACCAATGTTAATTTAATAATAATTAAGAAACTAAACCATAGTCGATCTGGCAAAGTAACAATAGACAATAATAGAAATATATGCCAACCTCACTCTTGATGCACACAGAAAGATATTTGCTAGCTTACTGAATATAACCTGGATGGGCAAGCCAGTTGATGATAAGGGATCACACTACAACAAAAAAACTAAAATGTTTAGTCAAACTGACAAAACATTTGTCTTCTTCAAATCAAGCAACTTCAAAATATTTGTTTTAGGGTTAAAATATTCAGATTATTTTAGAGAATATTATAGATTACAAACAACTTAAAATAACCCATATCTATTGACTTTCTTATTGTATGCAAATAATAAGTTTTAATAAACCTCTTTTGATAACAATAATATTAAATTTTTGTACTTTTTGTGTTGTACATCTTAACGTTTTTCTTATAAATTACACTTTTGGTTTCACCCTGAATAAAAACCACTACTTACTGATATTTTTGAGCAGACACATTTTTTCCACTAGGTCAATGCATTGTTAAATGCTGTGAGTCACAGACAGAAAGCATTGTCCATGACTCACAACACTGAATAATGGACTGACCTAGTGCAAAACACTTCTGCTGAAAAATATCAGTAAATAGCGGTTTTTTTGCGAGTCATACCAAAAGTGTAATTAAATTTTTAAACAATGCATAAATTTAGATTAATCTGGTATAAAAATTATCTTAACACTGAAACAGTAATCTAAATAAAATTTAAAAGAATATTTAAATATATATATAAATATATTTAAAAGAATATATATATATATATATTCTTGAATTTTGTAGTCCATTAAGTTCGGTGAATCTTATTAATCACTTAAACAATAGTTCATTAATTGTAAAATGAGTTAATTACTTAATGATAGTTAAAGCTAAGGCAGTTTTACAACAATTGTTCTTCAGTAACATGTTATAATAATAAAAGAGATTTATTAATTAGAAGATTGTATTTCAGCAACATTAAATCAATTGTAACAATATTATGATGTAAGGATTAAATTAAATAACAAGATTATGATGTACAAGAAACAGTAAGATGCAAGTAAATTTTGTATTGTCATATGAAATGGGCAGTTGAATTCTATAGTGCACCATATTAGGTATTATGTAATAGAAGTATGTTTGTATCTAGGTTTAGATTAGTTTGTAATAACAATATTGCTCTCAATCATAGGTTTAGGATCAGTAACTAATGAAATTATATAAGTAATGAATTGATTAAATAAATTATCATTTCAATAAGGAAGTAAATAAATAAAACATATTAAAAATTTGGGAGTTAGATACATAACCTTTTGATGAATTGAAAATTAATCAAAAATTTTGCTCGGGGACATTATAACAAAATTCATTAGGTTAAGAAAACTGTTAGAAAAATATTTGAACTTGTGGGATATACCTAGCTTGTCTATTGTCAGATCTATCGGCAGAAATAAGTTACTGCACACACACCTGCAAGTCATAAATAAAAATAATTCGAAAGGGGTTCATTGTAAGTAAACCAGGGCATGCCTCGTTCATGGGAGAGAAGCTTTACCTAGACATCCACGGACCAGGGAGATTTATGACTAGGAATCCCTGAGAATACAGAAAAACACATGCACCTGTGGGAAAGTTCAACAAATTCCCACGAAGCCCAAAAGAAAGTGAGGGAAGCGTCAAAATTTCATAGACTAGCCGCAATTGAGCGCCATAAGGGAGCCAATCAAATTTGAAGAGGGGATGAAACACAAACGGATACGATCCAAGAGGATGTTCAGGAAAGAGAGTCAAATTTCAGTACTCGAAAGGGTCAAGTGGTAGGACTAGAGGAGTCATAATGCAGGACTCGAGGGAGAAGTAATGTTCAGTTTTTAGTAAGAAATATCAAATTCAAACAAAGTAACATTTCAATTTAAAGTAAGGGAGATTAATAAGGGAGATTATTAAATAGAAAGTGAAGTATAAAGAGGGAGATTAAAGGGTAAAAAGTAAGATTAAAATAAGGGAGTGATTAATAAAGTCAGTTACGGAGTAGAAGCATTTCGAGAAATTAAGAAAAGTGAAATTGATAGGAAAATATTAATAAGTGAATTTGTGTCAAGTGAAGTGAAACAAGGAACCACGCAAGTAATAAGCAATACATTTATTTTTAACTTAAAGCCAACTCTTTAAAGTAACAAACATTAAGAATCTTTTAAACTTTAGAAATTCCTTAAAAAGTCATAGTTAATTGAAATATAAAATTCATCAAACCAAGTGCAGTAACTTATACACGCCCTTACATAGCTAAAAGAAAGTAAATTTAGAATTATTAAAAAATCAATAGTCAAATAAGAGTCTTGATGCCTAACGGCAAATATTAGAGTAAGTAAAACAAATTATATGAACTACCTGTTAATGCAATATTGATCTGAGGATAAAATAAATCTGTTATTATAAAAGCAAGTAGCTGGGTTATTAATTTAATTTCCTAAGAGTCAAAATTATCCTGTAGACAAAGATAAGTGATGGTACGTTATATAATAATTGGCTCCCAACGTGGATGGCTAAGGTCCGTTAAAAGTGCAATTTTCCTTTTCCAACCGTTACTTGCGTTGAAGCCACAGTGTCCTAATGATATTGCAACATTGAAATGAGTGATAAAAGAAAATGGTGGGAGGATGGGAATGCACTGTAGGCCTGTACAGTAGGTCTATCTATAAATGCTGAGTTCTTAGAATTCCTAACCTATGAGTCACTGCATTCTTAACTGAACCGAACTATAACATGCAGTCAATTGCCGACATGTGTTTCGCCTACCATTCTTGGTTTTGTTGACCTTCCTGCTGAAAATAAACAATTTCCTGGAAATGCCATTGTGAGCTGCCTATACAACACTACATTTCTTTGGTTGAAGTGAATAAAAAACTTCGTTATTGAGAGGTCCAAAATTCGTTACATGGAGGTAAATAAGCAGTATAACTTCTAAAATGTCATGGGACAAGGTAATATAGAGGTTCGACTGTATATATATAAGCATTCGTAATGAACAATTCATACAAGCAGTTCATTCATAAAGGAACAATTTCGTTATGAAAAGTTGAATAAATTAAAGTATTATATGTGTTCTATTCAAACCTTTATTTTTAAATCGTTTTAATTGATAAATATCCTTATATAAGTCTTACTAGTGTTGCCTAACTAAATGATAAAAGCAGACCCTCAAATTAAAAAAAGAAACTAGATCGAAAAGGATGTATAAGCCCTGTAATTTGAATGTGCTAAAGTAATAGCCTGCAAAGCATTATCCATTTAATAGTATTATCTTGGATTTAAAACTACGACCTCTCAATGGAATAATTACTTCTCAATCACTGTAATCAAATGAAATACAGACATAGGGACCATAAAAAGCAATATTTTCCTTAAATATGAACTTTCATTTTCTGTTTATATTCGATTCAAATAGGTCTAGAGAAAGTTTTGGTTGGAGAGCTTGCGAGTTATTTTTGCTGTCCTGCGATCGTTGAATTGGGAGAAAGTTAGGAGGGGCGAAAGATCGCCTGTTAGTGGAACTCTCTCTATAATGTAAACATTAACAGTGGGCCAATGGTGGCTTAAATTAAAATATAAATAAACATACAAAATTCGTGCTAATCCATTAGGCCTAAGGAATGTAATTCATTCACAAGGCTATCTGATGTCGACATTTGAATGCTAATGGCAATATCTGAAATTTTAACAATTATTCATGAAATTCAAGAAATATTAAGAATAATTATGTAATTATTACCTCGATTTTTTACGCAAATGTTTTTGATTTGGTGTTACTTTCCCATAGACTACGGGATGTAGCCTAAATTGTTTATTATTTTAAAACTAATTTGAAAACCAATTTAGATATTGGTAGCATTATTCGAGAAAAAAGTTTTTGTGTTTGTTTATCAAGCCACGTATTTACTAAAAATTTCGATGATTATAAATTGATAATTTTAATCTCGATAATTCTATCATTGCTGAAAAACGAACCCCATAAAAACCAGCTGACGTCTAAAGATGAAATATTAAATATCAAGTTTAAAAATTTACCTACTACTGGACTAAATCTTCATTATTTTTTTTCACATAATCGGGCAGAACCATTTCAATGAGGAATTTTTTTTTTGTAAAAAGGAAGTAAAATATTTGTTAATATGCATGGAAGAGAGTGACATGGAACAAAAACAATTGAATTTCCAAAGATGAATGCAAGGTCTAGCAAGTTTAAACAGTGGGACCAAACTATATGAAACCACTATAGACAATTAGTGTAAGAAATAAAGAATGCCGTTAAGCGGAAATTTATAATATATAAATTAATAATTAGCCGATTCAGTGCTAATACATTATTATAACGTTAAACCTTTTTTGTATTAAATGTCGGTTCCAGTATGATTTTTTTTTCTAAGTTATTGTTGGCTTTTTTGCAATATTTCAAGTGTGGTAAAGGTTCATCTGATTTCAGGTAGAATCTTCATTTTTAACATGTTCCCGCGCAGTACACTGAAATATTCATAAGTACTCTGCAGAAATGATGCCTCTAATGGTTAATATAGTAAAATATAGCTAAAAGGTAAGTTTTTAGGTAAGTGGTTAGGGAAGTGGTTAGGGAAGTGGTTAGGTAAGTGGTTAAGTAAGTGGTTAGGGAAGTGGTTAGGTAAGTGGTTAGGGAAGTGGTTAGGTAAGTGGTTAGGGAAGTGGTAAGGTAAGTGGTTAGGTAAGGGGTTAGGGAAGTGGTTAGGTAAGTGGTTAGGGAAGTGGTTAGGGAAGTGATTAGTGAAGTGGTTAGGTAAGAGGTTAGGTAAGTGGTTAGGTAAGTGGTTAGAGAAGTGGTTAGGGAAGTGGTTAGGTAAGTGGTTAGGGAAGTGGTTAGGTAAGTGGTTAGGGAAGTTGTTAGGGAAGTGGTTAGGGAAGTGGTTAGGGAAGTGGTTAGGACAGATTTTATAAGAAAATTTAAACTTCTTGACTTAAGATAACCACTTCTTATATAGCGTACGTTTTTGCAACAGGAAGACCGTGGAAAATGAGACTAATTTTCAGCAATAGGCTAGTTGTGCCCGCACGACCACACACACACACACACACACACACACACACACACATATATATATATATATATATATATATATATATATATAGGCCTATAATACCCACAACTCTTTATGAAACAAATACGTTTTTTTCAAAAAAGCAACTCCAAGCAGAAGGCCTTCATAGGCTTACTTGGATTATTCAAGAATTTCATGTTTAAAGTCGAATTGGTTTAAACGACATTGCGTTTAAATTGCAACATTTAAATGATATTTAGTAAGAGTATTTGTTGCAAACCTCTTACTTGCTACCGATAACACAGTTCTGTATTGTTAAAATAACCAACTGAAAAAAAAAAACAGATTAGGTGGTTGAGAAATAACGTTTTTAAATAATAATCACTTCAGACATAGTAGAGTGAATTACCAAAAGATAAGATTATAACTTTAGGGCCTGCTTGTTTAAAACAATTGGTTGAATTTCAATACAATTTTGAGAACATGCTAGATTTATGAGAATAGAATAAAATAAAGATTAGAAGTAAAGGAAATTTTGAATCAACAAGTATAAAGAAACTAAATAGCATTGCAGATTGGTTTAGAGTATTTCTTAAAATATCTGATAGAGAACGAACAATTTGTGAACTCATACAGTTTAAATTCAATTATTATAGTTGCTTGTTGTAATCATCTTGATTATAGTTTTAAACTATAATTAAATGATACTTAACTAAGTGAATATGTAATGGCTTACTTGATGACGCGTTTCGAAACAACGCTGGTCTTTCTTTTTACGAAGCAAAGCCTCTACTCCATGTAAAGGGAGAAATTTGGGAAGAAATATTTCGATTTTGTACAAAACAATTGTCAGAGAATGAATAATTTGCATTTATGTTTCTGAAGTGAAAACATATGGATTTTTAAGTAAATACATACATATTGAAAACCGGAATGTCAGACGATTTATTGTTTCTTGTGTTAAACATTTATTATATTATTTTTTTAGCAAGTGAGATTAATATAGTGCAAACTAATTGTTTTTTTTCTACGGACGAAAACCTATATTTGGTTAGAGCGTAGAGGAACTTGTTTTTCCGACAAATCGTGGTCTACGTAAGTATAACCACTTCTGTATAGACAGAACTTCCCGCAGAAATGCAGGATAATCGTCCAATTAAGTTGCAGCAGGCTCTCAACACTTCCAAAGAAGATCTTGTATGCATACGCCCACCGAAGGGTCCTGGAACCACACACACACGCACACCCACACGCACACTCACACGCACACGCACACTCACTCACACACACACACACACACACACACACCCACACACACACACACACACACACACACACACACACACACACACACACACACACACACACACAAACACAAACACACACTTACACTAGCACACATATATACATACACACACATCCATACACACAACAGTTCTAAGTAATAATTAAACACTATGAATGGTTATAATTGGATTTCATTCAGTTTAAATCAGTGTAATTCGTAGCCTCAAGTTGCCGACGAGCTCAATTTGTTGGAAATTTAAAGAACACACTTGAAACAAATCAATTTCTTTTTTCATGAAGGCTGTAGCGCCTACATTTTAAACGAGAAACAAAATTCGGCAAAATTTGGTTTGACAGTCAAACCCATTGTTTGTTCAAAATAAATGTTAGTGTACATATTTTCAAACAACATGGTTAAAGGAAGATACAAATTGAACATTATTCTATAAAAATAGTAAGTAGCAAGTAACAAGTATTTTTAATGTAAACAAAGTATGTTATGAAACATGTTTAAGTTTTTTTTAATAATAGCAAATTTAACGACAACAAAATTTGGTTACCATGGTTGTTTGATTTGACAACAATACCGCTCTCCACAAGGTATTTAAAATGCTTACTTTATGTTGCGCATTCTGGAGCTATCAAACCCGCCAACATTAGAAGGCAACATCCTTCTGTTTCTAATCACGATACTATTATAAGGGGACGCTGACTGATGGCTTACATAGTTAGGACATGTACACGCACACACCAACACCAAAAACACATGTTAATGGCAGGCGCGTTGAGTTTGAAAGTAATCGGGACGACGAGATAGTTTTCAATCGGATGAACAGGAATACGTTGGGAGTAATGGGGCAAGGCGCATGGGACGCTGATAGCTATCGGATACCCTCGGCTTATCTCTATAGGTATATAAGCAGACGCAGGCTTCTCGTCCTGGCATCACCTACTCCGCACCAGTCTGGTGGCCAATTTGCACCAAATCAACCAAGAAACGTCTCGAAGCCTTCCAGGCACGATCGCTGAGGTTCATCTCTAACTCCCCCTTCTTTCTCACAAACCAAAACATTCGTCAATCCTTTCATGCTCCTGCTCTGTCAGACTTCATTCGTTTCCTCTCCGAAAAACTCTTCGGCACTGTTAAAGTTCCAACTACCCACACATCCGGAACATCAGCGATACGTCTGGACTCCCTCCCATCTTCCGCCCCCATCCCAGAATCCTACTGGACCCCCCATAAAATTAATTTTTAACTCCCCTTCCTCTCTTTTACTTCACTCCATTATTTTAAGTTATTATACACATTACTATACCCTTATGTCACAACATCCATACCAGCCAGCCCAAACTAGATAAATAAACGTTGTCCCCCCAGCATTAGAACCTGATCCGTCCCACCCAATAAAACGTCCTGCCTTGCAGAAACCTCTCCTCAGATCCAGCCCAAACCAAAAAGCCCTGGTCCCATATTCCTACCCGCAGCCATTGTCGCGTGACCGACGCTGCATAGCCTCGGGGGCCACCAAACCCCCTCCTTCTCTGACTGACTGACTGACTCGTCCTATCTAGCGGCAATTCTATCGCCAGCATTCCACTAGCACACAGTTGGTAATGGGACAGCGCACATGCACCGCAGCTTACTTTCTATTTGTGACATTTTATTAAGTAAGTTTTCGATAATGCAATTACTAATTCCACATTATTTATATGTTTAACTTTGAATATGATTGAATAAACAATTGACATTAATTTCTATTAATAAGATTGATAATTTGTTATTAAAATCAATGAGGAATTATTTACATTTATAATTTGAGATATTAATTTTTAATAGTTACTTAATTTTTTTTAATTGTATATATATTTAGTAATTAAATCTAACAGCCATTTTTTTCAAAAATTCGCTAAAATGGTCAATACGCTCTATCAACATTTCCATTTAACGTAGACTTCCAATTCATCCGGGGAACAGCAAACGAGTTTGATTACAGTAGTTTTTGGCAATATCTGAGGCTATCATGATATAATATTGTCAAATATATTAGTTCCAAACAATAACAAAAACATCTTTCTATTTGTTTGTTCCAGTTAAAAAGCTCACAATTAGATGGAAGAACATCAAGGACAACTATACAAGAAGCAAGAGAAAACGAACAGTTGTACACTAAAAACGAAAAAACGACTTTATTTTTGTAAACTTGCTCTTGTTTTTGATGCATCTCATATTAGAAACAGTCCCCAACATGGAAAATAACTATAAAAAAGATAGGATTGAAATGGCACGCACTTAAACTCTACCTCATGTGCGCTGAAACTCCGATAGGTATCAAAAAGAATGGATTGAAAACTATCTCGGCGTCCCGATTACTTTCAAGCTCATGAGCGCCTACCCTGATGTTGCAAAGCATTAACGCAGTTAGGGCCACTCTTCGGCTATGGTTCAACCAGCGAGCACACTCCTGTGCTCGCTGGGTCCAACGATGATACTGCGATTGGCCTCGCACTGATCTCTCGTTGGGCTGTAGCAGTACCTACTAATAGAAGATATTGGCTGTAGTCGACGATACCTGTGCTACGCCATACCACAGCACACACTCATTTGCTGGATCAGTTTTGACTTTTTATTTTAACTCGAACACGATTAGGTGGTTTTTAAGCAGTCTGTCTAAAGTAGTGCACACATTCGATCGCTGTTTACTGTTACCTTCGTCAGGTATTATTATTATAATAATGTATTATATTTGTAATCAGTGGCGTAGCCAGAGGAGGACACAGGGGGCACGTGCCCCTCAAACCAATTAATTTTAGCAAAACATATTAACCTATAAAACAGCGCTAGGTTTCTAGAAAACAGCTTCCTGATGACCTAACAACTGTGAAATTTCAAGTGCCAAAATAGCATAAAATATGATTTCTAGAGATAAAAATGTTCAAAAGTTCCCCAGCGAGATTCCACCTCCATGAAGGGTCGTGCCCTCCCCAAACCATCGTCCTGACTACGCCTCTGTTTGTAAAATATTATATTTGCTACTTGTTTCTTAAACACCAACAGTCCCCGACCATTACAACAGCTTATGAGTGGGCCATTAGCCAAACTACAAAAATATTTGAATAAGAATTGTTATATAAAAAACTGTGTATAATATTAAAATATTTGAAAATATTGTAATAAATTGTAATATTTTATGTAATAAAATACAAAATTTCTCATTTTGTTTTTTCAAGTTAAATAAAATTCGTTACTATAGCAACCAAATTGAGAGTTAATTGTTTTACACAAAATTTCAGACTATGAATAGTGTATTCAATGTTTTTTTTAAACAATAATTGTAAATAAACATTGAATACACCATTTCATAGCCTACAAAATCTTTGATCAATTTATTTGACGTAGACATATTGATTTATTGGTTAGTAGCTACATCCAATGGTATTAATAACTGAAAATTTTACATTTTAATAAATTATTTAAATGGTTCTGTTTAGAGTCGACAACAAATTATGATCGATTACAAATACAGTTTTATATTTAAGATGTGTATGAACCTCTCTTGCATGGACAGAGAAGAAGAAACTGCAAATGACAGATTTTATTTAAGTAGGCTAGTTTCAGTTAGGTAATCGACAGCAAAATCTTCATTACACACGAAAATATAGTGTACATATCGTTGAGAACATATTCGTTAGAAATACAAGGAGCAAATATAAACTTTGCCTTTGGTAATAAGAAATAATTAATTCAAGTTGGAGACAATTTCAAGAATAAAATATTTCATAAAAAATAGACGAGAAAACCTAAAACGAATACGTAAACATAGAGATAAGAACAGATAAGAAAACGACAAAAACAGAAGAATGGATTCTGGGGAGAGAAGAAAAATTGAAAATGGTGTGAGATAGATGGAACTCATTTCGAAGACATTATTAATAGGTGCGGTTGAAATTGTTTGCTGCTGGTTACAAAAAAAAAACAATCAGATAAAAATTAATGCCTAAGTTAAATTTGTCCCTTGAATGGGAATATGTGTACTCTGTTTCATAGCGTACCTCATGTGGTTCTGGTTAACTAAGTTAAAAATTCATTTCCTAATGGAACACACAAGGGTTAAAATATAAGAAAACGTTTTTCTGAATATTTATTTTTCATAAAAAAGACGTTATCTATATTAAAGGTTATCCGGTTCTTTTTGTATCTTCTGAAAAAAATATAAATTCATTAATTTTTTTAATATTGTATGATATTTAAATTGAAACAGCCTAACTTAGGCTTTGACTAGGAAGGTTATCTTTGGTGTTTGGAATAATAAAGAGGATTAAGATAAGAATGTAAAACTCCAAGGTCTGGAGGAAGATCTACATACAAATTAGTCGATCTATGCCTTTGTAATAATAAAGACTCCTTTTATACCATGAAGAGTTCACACGAGACCCAGGCAACGGTGTCTTCCTTGGATCCAGTACTCAATGAAGGCGATATAGCCAACATTACTCTTCGCCCTTTCATTTTTACCCTAAGACTCATTTCACAGTCTGAATCAACCTGGGGGCTAGGAAGTCTGGGACCTCAGGACCTGAGGGGACTGAGTGATATACCTATTAGACATCTTAGCCGGGAAAAATTATGTTAGTATAAAATTTGTTTAATTGTTTTAAAAATTTGTGAATAATAGAATTGTTGCAGTTTTTCGTATTATAAAAACACCCCTAAGATCCTTATTTGCTTCTGCTGCCAGTAACGCAAAATGCATTAGCGAATAGAAAACGTCGTTCCATCTCTTTAAAAAGGCTAGACCTGGATTGTTCTAATGTTTCCCTTCATTTTATATGTAAGCTTTTTAACTACCTTAATAAAATGAGTTGTTTAATTCGGAAATACAATTTTCAGATTCATAAACATTTGAAAAAAATGTCGTTATTTATATATCGTGAAATGAAACTTTCAACAATAATAACGTAAAGGCATTAACATTTTTTGATTTTTTCCAAAACATCCCCCCGAGGTGTAGGGGAAATTTGATATTCTTTCGATTTTTCAAGTCTTAGTCACGATTTTTCTAAGTGTCTGCTAAATAATACGTAACTATAGGCCCTAATATGTGACTGCTGAATAATTTGTAACTATAATATGTGACTGCTGAATAATATGTAACTGTAATATGTGACTACTAAATAATATGTAACTATAATATGTGACTGCTGAATAATATGTAACTATAATATGTGACTGCTAAATAATATGTAACTATAATATGTGACTGCTAAATAATATGTAACTATAATATGTGACTGCTAAATAATATGTAACTATAATATGTGACTGCTAAATAATATGTAACTATAATATGTGACTGCTAAATAATATGTAACTATAATATGTGACTGCTAAATAATATGTAACTGTAATATGTGACTGCTAAATAATATGTAACTATAATATGTGACTGCTAAATAATATGTAACTATAATATGTGACTGCTGAATAATATGTAACTACAATATGTGACTGCTAAATAATATGTAACTATAATATGTGACTGCTAAATAATATGTAACTATAATATGTGACTGCTAAATAATATGTAACTATAATATGTGACTGCTAAATAATATGTAACTATAATATGTGACTGCTAAATAATATGTAACTATAATATGTGACTGCTGAATAATATGTAACTACAATATGTGACTGCTAAATAATATGTAACTACAATATGTGACTGCTAAATAATATGTAACTATAATATGTGACTGGTAAATAATATGTAACTATAATATGTGACTGCTAAATAATATGTAACTATATTATGTGACTGCTAAATAATATGTAACTATAATATGTGACTGCTAAATAATATGTAACTACAATATGTGACTGCTAAATAATATGTAACTATAATATGTGACTGCTGAATAATATGTAACTATAATATGTGACTGCTAAATAATATGTAACTATAATATGTGACTGCTAAATAATATGTAACTATAATATGTGACTGCTGAATAATATGTAACTATAATATGTGACTGCTAAATAATATGTAACAATAATATGTGACTGCTAAATAATATGTAACTATAATATGTGACTGCTAAATAATATGTAACTATAATATGTGACTGCTAAATAATATGTAACTATAATATGTGACTGCTAAATAATATGTAACTATAATATGTGACTGCTAAATAATATGTAACTATAATATGTGATGCTAAATAATATGTAACTATAATATGTGACTGCTAAATAATATGTAACTATAATATGTGACTGCTAAATAATATGTAACTATAATATGTGACTGCTAAATAATATGTAACTATAATATGTGAATGCTGAATAATATGTAACTATAATATGTGACTGCTAAATAATATATAACTATAATATGTGACTGCTAAATAATATGTAACTATAATATGTGACTGCTGAATAATATGTAACTGTAAATATTTAAGGTAGTTTTAAATTTAATTCAAATTTATCCAATTTACACTAATGAAGAAACTTTATGGTTTCGAAATGTGTTTGTATGAAAAAAATTTCGTATTGTAAGTGGTGAGTTTTGTGTGCTTTTAAAATATTTACTAAACTTATAAATAGATTATATATACAAGTCGTTTTTGGGTTAGATAATCTTTCTCTAAAACTGACAAAATCTTTTATTTTAAAATCTAGTCATATTTGTTATTATTTCTCAAAACCTGTTCCATTTATTTAACGGGTTTTGCTTTTTACATAGTAAATAACAGTTGTATTTCAACTACCAGTTTCAAACACTAATATATTTTCAGATCCGTTTGTTTATATTCTTTATTCCTTGTTATTTGTTGATTCGGCTGTTTCTCTGGTTAGTTTTTTCTACAGTTCATTCCCGTACCTTGCACACATTATCATCGGGGTTTCATTTTCCCCCCAAAGTGCGCTATCCTCCCTTTTATTTACGAATAAAACCACTTTGATTTTATAATACCTAAATACGTATCCATTTAAGAAAAGCAAAGAAACATCTTCGAGAAGGTTTCGTGTGCCAGTGTTCCTGATGTTTGACTCATTCCTCGCTTAAATAGTACCACATTTCCAGTTTTCTAAAACTTAATTTTAATGCTGTAATAATAAATTACGTTTCTTTTTTTATACTAATGCTTAGGAGAGACACTGTTTTACTTGGGGCATGCGATATCCAAGGAATATAATGTGGGCAGCTCTGCGCTTCAATCGCTCATCATCAACCTACGTACTCATTTAACCTGAACAAGCATATACGGGATCAACGCTAGCAAGGGTCGAGCCCTGGCATTTTTTGGTTAGAAGTCAAATGCTCTACCTGTTTAGAACTCTCAACTGCCTAACTTTTTTTTCCCATAAAAATTAAGTCATTGAGAACCCAAAGCAGATAAATTACAGTCTTACTATTTTGAGAAAATGAAGGTTAAAATTTAAAGCTTATGGTATATCAGAGGTTGAAATATATTTACAGCCAAATCTTGGCCCCAGCTTAAGATTCAGTTATTTTCCTTTAGCACTTTCCCCTCCACTTTATCTGTCTGAAACTAGAAAAGTGTGAAAATGAAACTTATCTCTCCCGAGCTAACTAATAATAGGCTAAATGAGAAATAAAAGATGGCTTCCATAAGGTGTAGAACAGATCTGATATGAGCTTTCTAGTAAATAAAGCCGGACTATCTAGCCCATGATGATTCTCGAATACGTATCAGGGCGACGCGCAGGCACGCACGCGCGCGCACACACACACACACACACACACACACACACACACACACACACACACACATATATTATTTATATAATATATATTATATATAATTATATATTATATATATTATATAATATAGTATAATTAGTATAATATAGTATAATATAGTATTTATATATATTTTTAAAATAATATTTATATATAAGGATTAGAAAAAGGGTTATAAAAACAGAAGATATTAAATGAAGAATGGAAGTGTGTTATATTCTTGTAATCCAACATAACTTAGAACTAACGTGTAGGCCTAAACCTGAATTAAAATATATTAGGCATAAACATATTAGAATTATTTTGTTAGCTTTACTGTGTAATTAGTCATGGAAATGCTCTACAAAACCTGTGCTACCTACTGAACTAGTTGTCTCTACCGTGAATTGTGTTAGGCCCTGCACTTGTTGTGAAAACCACGTATGTACCACTTAAACTGTAATACTATTCGAAACTGTTAGTGTATTCCAATTTATAAGATATAAATATGCATGAATTGCTGCTGGTCCCAGCTTAGTTGGCACCCGAGCGGTCGATGGAAACACTGAACTGACCTCGGTAAAAGGATTGCGCTGGACGGATCGGTGCATTTAGAGCTCACCGTTTGTTTTGAAGCATGAAATAATGCAATTTAGTGCAGTAAATACTAAATGATTTTATTGTTATTACGACCTAACAGTTATCACAGAATCTTGAGATCCAATTTTTGTGTAACCTTATTCTCTACTGTTCTCCTCGCCACTGGTTCCGATTTAGGCGCTTTTGCCAGTTTATCTAAACGTTCGTTGATTACGAAATAAGGGAAATAAAGACAATTCTACGTTTTAGGAAAGTATATGTAAATCTTATAGACGAAATATTTGATTTCGAATATTTTATGAAAGTTATAAATCTCAACGTTGTCTATACTAAGTTTTAAGTCTACACTTGCTCTTAAAAAACTCTTCCTACCAAATTCGAGCTTACAAATTACACTATATTTTTATGTAAATACACAATAATATCTTATGGTGAATAACTAGATTATCAAATCCTTTCATTTATAAAAATAACGGTGGTTTCGAAAGACGTCTTTATTTGCCTATTCGAGCCAAATTGACTTCTTCATTTTATGACAAGGTTTTATGATCTACCCATTTGCGTTCCAAGTTAATATATTTAGGTATCAAAGTCGATAGTTTGTAAACGAGAACAAAGTGATTCTAAATGTTGCAAACTATTGTGGTTCAAATTTTAAAAAAAACGAACCTAACCTAAATTCACGAATCTTGTATAAACCGAATGTTTCTTTATGAAGCGGAGCACTATTTTAAACTAGGTCTTCATCCAGTTATTAAATAGTTCTACATATTTTTAAATGTTACAGGGTATGTTTGATTATATAAAAAATAATAAATTTGTTTAGCCTAATGTCGCATTATTTCAAACTCGGGTTTGGACTCCTAAAACCCACCCAGCCCTCGTGACAGTCAGTATCTTAACCGCGAGTGAAGGATTCAGGATTGTTTATGTAGGAAGGTATTAAGCTCAATCCATGGATATCAATGAAATGAAAAAGAACGGTAAATGTCCCGTGGAAAACTTTTTATAAAAAAACCTGACAGAAGCAATCCCTGCCAAGAGAAAAACAGGACAAACCATTAGAAACATTTGGGGGCTAGGATATTCTAAGGAGTAATAAGGAACATTGATTAAACACCTTGTTAGTAAGCAAACTCCTACGTATGTTGTGTAACCTACTGCTGCTATGCGATGTCAATTGATGCGTAAATGTACGTCCATGATTGACTTCACAAATTGATTAGTGTATATTAAAAACTTGATCTTTTTTTATATAAATAAATCTAACTTAGCCGGAGATTTTGGAACTATACTTTATTACAGCTTTATAGCAGTGCTGTTTAACACAGTGGGGCAATTCTTGATCAATTACCGGATAAACGAATGTGTTTCAAAATTAAGGATATTTGTTGACTGGCGGTTATTAAAGTAAGTTCTAACTACTATTATTCCTTGGAGTTTTTGTATTGTACATCTTGAGGTTTTTTTCAATTACACTTTTGGTTTAACTTGGCAAAAAAACCACTACTTACTGATATTTTTCAGCAGACGCGTTTGCCGCTGTCAGCTCATTGTTCAATGCTGTGAGTCATTTTATTAGTGGTTCTTGTTTATAATATAATGTTTGTGTATAATTGTGTATTTATCAAGATGTGTATGGAGTAGACAATGGACCTCCCTATGCCCTTTGTTACATTTTTATCAAAATCAAATATTAACACAACGATATGGATTGTGAAAGGTCGCTTAAAATATATTACGAAATAAACAAGCCTATCGATTCCTTACGCCTACCCTTTGCATAAAAGGATTTCTCTCGTAGGCTTCCCCTGATTTCCACTCACCAGCAAATGTCTATTAACATCAACGGCAAGCTGTAAATGCTAGTGGAACGTATTACTTTTCGTAACCACGCTACAAAAATATCAGTACAAAACCTGTTTCATTATACCGTAGGCTGTATACCTCATCACTAGCGTCATTTGAATTTTAATTTAGGCCCATTCAAATATTTTCGTATACCAAAAATAACCTTTCAACAGTGGCTTTTGGGGTTTTCATAACCGTACAAATTGACGTGTAATTTTCAGCACCGTATTTCTAACCTAGCAATTTACCTGCAACGATTGTTGGAGTGACAGAGAAAGAACTAAGAGAACGTGCAGCAATTTAGATTTAGATGCACGTGTGAATATCCCACAAAGAAATTAGTTTCGGTCATGGCGAGAATTTTAAAATACCTGTCCACAGCCTTCTTAACAGTTTTTATAATATAGCTCTTCCATTATTATCCTTCTCTTCGTAAAATAAATAAAATATCAACGATTTCTCCACTTAGTAACGTCATTTAAATCATCAATATCGATTAAATAGCAATTATTCGATTTCTTATTTGTTGGATTTTAATTTTTTCTAAATAATAAAACTCATAATAAATATAAATAATAGTAAATTGAATATTTCTTTGATTGTGACCATTAGAAACAAGATACATAAATAAAACACTTTCAATTATTGATTTAAAAATATTACTCGACATTTCGATCTGATATTTTTCAGGAGCTAAAACTATGACATTAACTTTCAACAGAACTGTATTATAATAAACTCACTATCTAAAACCACAAATATGAGCAATTTTCGAAATACTTACCTTAAATTAATTTAAAAGGATATCATTGAAAGACTTAAATATACAATTAAACCCTACCTTGTGAACTAGAGCATACAAGTAATTATAACATTATCTTGAATTATTTATCTTGACTAATGTATTACCCATAAATATTATTACCCATAATAATGTATTTTACCTTGAATTACCTGATAATTTAGTTTACAATTATTTTAAATTAACTTTAGGCTAATCATTTCGATTTTTGTGTATTATTATTCTTTTGAATGAATTTTGTGTTTAATCTATTTCTGTTGAAAGTCAATTATAAAAATTTAGCTCCTGTAGAGATTCGTATTTTTGAAATGTACTAATTTAGGTAAATAAGGTTTTGAATTTTTATATTTCATCTACAATAATCGGAATTAACCAAATGGTTAACAAATAATTGATTTTAAACCATTATGCAGAATCTATAAGTATTTGTTTGTATTATTATAATGAAAACATTTAAATCAGGAGTAAAAAAGAAGAGGTTGATTAAAACATCAAAAATTGAAATTTACTTACACAAAAATATTTTTTATCTTTACCATATAAAACACAATAAAAAAATGTATCGAATTATACAAATATTATTTGTATTTATATAAAGCTACATATTATTTTATAGTTGCTCAACTTCTATCAACTTGTAAATGTAATCGTGTTACTTTAGATTTAGGTCTATTTTTAAGAATGTTGTTTTACAATGTGCAACCTGTGTTTTTAATATTCAAAATTTAATTTTTTGATTGCTAATCTTAGATTTTAAGTCTATTACTCAGCCAATGACTTTCATAAGTAAATTCAAAATTTTATTAGCAGTAAATTTCATGAGTTATGAAAGTGTCCATAATAAACCCAAGAGCGTAAATAAGTTTTTATGACAAATAAATTTAAAAAATTAATTAAATTATTTTAAAATATTAAAAAAATAAAGTAATAAATTAAAAAATCAAACTAAATTTGAAAAAAAAATAAAGACAAATCTGAAATTATATAATGGGCATCTTATATTATCTATTTGCAGATGATATAGAGGAAGTCATTTTATCTGTAGTAGGGCCTACACCTACTCTATCGAGATTATAATGAAGTCTATTACACTTCCTTGTAAGGAAGAAGGATAAGGGAGGTCAGATTGAATTAGTTAGAACTATGGTAAGAAGATAATGATCCTCTAGTACTGGGAATAAGGGAACTCTGCATCTTGTAGCTAACCTGATGAGAGCCAGGGGGTCCTGCTATCCGCAACGAAGTAAATAGGCTTATAGAACACGTAATGTTCTAGTTCAGTGATGGAGAACCTGTGACCTCCTGGTAACACACTAGTCTGTCTACACAGGCTGTTTAAAAGGCGAGGCGTGGAGCGTTGATTTTATAAACTAATTTTTAAATAATAAAATATTGCAAAAGGTTACACACACACACACACACACACACACACACACACACACACACACACACACATACACACACACACACACACACACACATACACACACACACACACACACACACACACACATATATATATATATATATATATATATATATATATATATATATATATTTATATATACATATACATATATACATATACATACATATATATATATATATATATATATATATATATATATATATATACATACACACACACACACACACACACACACACACACACACACACACACATATATATATATATATATATATATATACATAATACACACTTTGTGTGTGTGTGTGTGTGTGTGTGTGTGTGTGTGTGTTTACAAATGATGTTAAATTTATATACAAATCATTTTAACTGGACTCTGGCTCTCATTATCGATCCTATCATTGTCCTTGTGTAGGACATACAACGTGCCCAGTTTCGTCCTTTTGATCGCGAAAGGCATATGGCAAATGATTCTTAATCATATACAGTACTTGACAAGCATAATATTCGTGTCATCATAGAACGCGATGATCTACCGGTGCTGATCTAAATGGCAGTCTTGTAGTAGACGTTTACAAATGTTTAGTAATTAAATAGAGTTATTTTGTATTATTAAAAAAATAATAATGTAGGCTATGCATATTATTATATAGGCCTAGAGCTACATATAGACTATGTAGGTAAATGAGTGGATACATTTCTTTTTTTCAATTAGTTCTGTTCTATATATAAATATTTTTAATTCATGTTTATTTAGGCAGTCGAATTAAGTATTAAATAATTGAGAAAAGGTTGATCATAGAGTCAAAGATATTTATTTTAATAATGATCGTTTCGGCAACTAGTCCGCTGCCCTTATCAAGCATGTTGTGTTGTGAATAACAAAGTCCTTACATTTAACATTCAAAACGATAAAGTGAGGAAGGAAAATATGAAAACCTCTACACTTCACCAAGAACTTCCTTTGAGCTGTACTTTGGGCCTTACTGACATCTTTTAGCATTACTCCTGCGTTCTCATTTGCACTTAATAAATATTTTTAGTTGTCACCCTGTCAAATGTCGTCGGTTTTAAAAATAAAACTAAACTATAAACATTCCAGACCGTATCAAACAGAATGGCTTTATAAATATGATGTGAACGAAGAGAATGAAATTATTGTTTGTGAGATTAATGTTTATTTACCCAAGTCCTAATTAAGCATGAATTTAAATTCCACGAAGATGGGGTTTTCTTTGTGAAGAATTCTCACGTCCTTGTATAAAATCAAATGCCTAATACGAGAAGGGAAAATATCATTCCTTCTACACAACTAAAAAGCCATGTGGGCCTAGCTTCTCACATTAGGCTTTGAGTGGTAAATTTGAACACAACTATTGAATCATTCTCTCTAAAGTAAAAGAATTCACATGAATCGCCTATCAGCCTTTTATTATGTGTGTAAGATGCTACGAAAAAATTAATCGTTGTAAAAAAACATTTTAAAAATTACATAGTAACCTAGGCCTTTTGATAGATGTAAAAAAATACATATTTTGTTCTAAAGAAAAAAGATATTCGTTCACTAGCTTAGGCATATGTTTTAAAATAAATATTTTGATACCAAAATATAAAATTACATTTGCTATTTGCAAATGAATTGCAATTCATTTTGCCTATTGCATTCCTTGAGAAACCTTTTAAAGAAGAAGAGAAACGAGCGTTCCTGAATACTTTGGTTCCACATTTTTAAGAAAAGACTTGAAGATGTTGACCGAATAAATGAGTTTCGAGTAAGACATAATTGAGTTAAAATCGATCGAGTAATACATTTGGGCAAAAATATTTCTTAGTAAATATATAACGACTGAAATTATGCAGAGATTTATTAAACTGCTTTCCTTGAGAAGGTAATTAGTAGGCCTATATGTTGTCTACAATTACCAGTGTTTGTTCGACACAAAGGACACAGGAAAGACTAATGAAACAAATAACGTTTAGAGGAAGTGTAGCCTATAAGGTCTTGATAGTTTTAAAGTGTTTGATATAGCACTTTTTAAAAATAATGCTGACTTATAAAAATTTGTTTCTGTAAAAACAGACGATGCAGCAAATATAAGTAAGTGGGAAAACGTTGGATTTATCAAGTGTCTTAAGCAAGAGTAATACACTTTCATTGATTGGATTTCACTGTATTCTAGGTCAGAACGCTAAATTGTCAAAAAAGATTTTAAAACATTTGCCAATTACTTTTAATAGAAGTCAGGTCTTATTATAACGACATTTCGTTTACTTATTGGATGAAGTTATTTGGCAGTATTTCGAAACAATGTTCAGCGATTTTGATACGATGTTCATTGGCTCAATTGCGGTCAAGTTTTAAATCGGGATAAAGGGCAATACAGTAGAACTCCAATTTTCGTAACTCTGACTTTCCGAATTGCTGACTATCCAAATAGCTTTCAGATTTGTAGAAAAAATAAAGACAAAAACGTACTTTGGTTTTAAAATAATGATTCTGTCTAAATGTGCTAATGGCCTTTCTCCGCGAAGCTAGTGGAGGCGCAGCGCAAACATTTGGGTGCGAGTCATCGTTTCAATGCAGTTTTGTAACAGTTGACTGTCGTCCGTCGCCAGGAGCCCAACTGTCACTATTCGTTTTGATTAGTCAGACAGTATGTCTTTGATTCGGACGGTCCGATGTTTTGTTTGTGAGTGCGTTTCATCGTTCACCAAGGCTTCCAAAAGAATCCGAGTTGTCTTATCGTTAGCTGATAAATTAATTACAGATCAACACGTAAAGGAGCAACAGGAGGTAAACTGTTGGCTGAGATGCACAATGTTGGACAATCAATAAGTTCAGACATTAAAGGAGGAAACCTACACTTTTAAACTTCGTGTCTGTGAAAATAAAGATTAAAGATCATCAAGAAAATCAATGAAGACAAAAAGACAAACAATTAGAAGGTGCCGTTTTCAAATGGTTTTAGCAAAATCGTTCTATGGAAAATCCCATTTTAGTTCCGATTCTTTGTGAACAAGTTCAGGTGCTTAGAAAAAATGTTAAACTATAAAAAAAGTAGTTTTTCTCTCCACATTTGGAACAAACAAATAATTAAAATTGACCCTTTTCCCAAATTAAATCCAATTATCCGAATTTTTGTTTAGCCTTACTGGGACAGGGTCCAAATGATTCGGATAATTGGAGTTCTGCTGTACGTTACCAAAAAATATCAACTTCTATTTTTCCTCCTTAAACATGGTACTCAGATTAACATTCTAAACAAAAAACAGGTGATTTTAACTGCCACAAAACGTAAATACTGCTTAAGATTTAGCCTACAAATTGTGAAACATAACCTAAATATACTAACATACAAAAACAGTAGAAACTATTTCTTTCATATTACTTCATTAATACACAAGTACACTACAATAGGCATACAAAGTATTCGGTTAGGTTAGAATTGGTTATACAAAATATTAACTCGACTAACGATAACACGTAATTACAACACAATGAAAAGGGATTATTTCTAAAACTATATTTTATGTAACCTTTTAAACATTATTTATGTATTGCTAGTCTTAAAATCTCATATTTCTTGTTCAGAAAGTACATTTGAATAATGTATGTGAAAAGAAAAAATAAAGTTTAATACTATTTGATCAAGCTTTATTTACTAACAAAGATTTTAAAACTATTAATAGCCCAGTTCAAAGTTTATTTTCAAATTGTTGAAAGTCATTATAGCACTAAATATTTCCTGAACACAGATAAGATTACTGAACTATTATTATGGAAGCTAATTTTGGATAACTGTATAACTGTTATCACAAAGTTGCAACATTATGCAACTTTTTATATTGTTATTTTTTTATTTTTTTATTTTGTAATAGGTGACTTTATAATATCGTTTTAATAGACAACAATCACCGATTGGTATAAGCCTATAAATGACAACTTGAAGCAACTGTGGCGTAAATGTTTATATTAATTAAAACAACCTCTCACCACAAATTCAACAAACTTATTCAACCTTTTTGAACCAAAGGTTGAATAAAGTTTGTTGAATTTGTGGTAAGAGGTTGTCCTATAAATGAGGTTTACGAAATACAAATTGAATAGGCTTATACTTCTTAAAAAGGAGTGGGAAACAGCGACAAAATATTTTTCTCCTACAAAACCTGGATGTAGACCAGCAAATTAAGTCCTTCAGATAAATTATTTGATTTAAACATTTTTTGTGAAGCAACCGCAATTTGTAATTTGAAATTATTTCCAGTTCATCGTAATCTTAGGAAAGACATTGCTAAAACCCATTTTTGTTGTTAAAAATGTCTAGTTTTATCTAGAGTTAATTATAACGTGAAATTTTAAAAAACATAGTTAAAACCCATTTTTGTTGTTAAAAATATCTACATTTTTATCTAGAGTTAATTACAACCTGAAATTTTAAAAACAGCTAAAAGTTATTTTTGTTGTTAATAACGTCTACATTTTTACCTGAAGTTAATAATTATAACGTGAAATTTAAAAAAGATGCTGTCAAATATCAAGAAAATCATGCTCAATTCAAATTCAACTTACCTTGATCTGAATATACGCGTGATTTCCCAAATCTGGATCGTTGAGGCATTTCGGCGGTATTTCCCTGTTTTTTACTTTGTAATAGCTCAAGGATTTGTCTTTAAACAATCTGTAAGCAACGCGGATGGCAAAAATAAATCCGTAAAATAGTCCTATGGAGTAAATTATAGAATAAACAAGACCAGGAAAAATATAATCCTTCAGGATTCCCGCCATTATAATACTGCAACGGGCGACCACTGCGAGACTAAAGCAGCATACAGCAGTGAAGGTTTGATCTTGACAGTGAGGAGAGGGGATTTGATGACTAAGAGGTCAGGCAATCGCGCATCTCGTCGGGAGAAATTGAACTTGCCCAAGCCTACTCTTACACTTTCAGAATTATGTTCACACTATCAAATCATGCTTTCTAGTTGATAACCTTATCTTTGGATAGTAATCATTAATTAAAAACAAATGAATGGTATTTATATCGATGTCAGGCATTACCGTTAGTGCAAAACGGTTATACCTGACACGTAGAAAGTTCTTAGGCACTCCGAGGAAATATTAAAAGACGGCGGTGACGAAATAATAGATTCTGGTAAAAATAACCTAAGCAGGTAGGCCTACGTCTTTATTCAAAGTTTATATATAGGCATACTCATCAAGCATTTGTCATTGTGTTTCTTTGATAAAGAAGGGAAGCCGAAAGGCAGGTACTCCGTGTCACCTTTTTTTCATCTTTTTGTTTCTTCTTCAAACTTTTCACTTACTGGTGAATGCCATAACTTACAATATAGTTATGGTATGCCTGGTTATAGGCAAGTAATGTTGAAAAAGAATTTTTTAAAGTCAATTCCCAGGCGCGTATCCAGCGACTTGCTTTGGGGGGGGGGGGCGATCGATGCATATTATATATATATATATATATATATATATATATATATATATATATATAGGCCTATATAATATGTGTGTGTGTGTGTGTGCGTGCGTGTATGTGAAAATATGGAACAGAAAAAGTTCTTTCTACGCTTAGAAATCGGTAGCGTGATGAAGATTCGTAGCAAATTAGACTTTTTATTAAATAATTATTCCAGTTTCGATAATACTTATGGCTAGAGAATATTATTAATTTCATAATAAGCTATTATTATAAAAATGGTTTATTAATTAATATAAGTAGTTATTCTTCCAACACGAACAATTCCGGAGTCAACTGCGAATATTACGCTTGCAAAATTACGTATTGAAAATCATATGTTCGAGACTAAGCTTCACTAGCGCTATCTGTTGTTAAAACGTTTAGACGTTTACGAGGGTGTGCCGAGGGAACGCGTCACATTTTCAAATTAAAATTTTATTTTTTATTTACAATAAAAGACGAATTAACTTAAGTAAAAGTCTAATTTAATAGAAAGTCCTAATTTAATAATATATTGTCGATTTTTAACCCAAAGTTCGTGAGGGTTGGGGGGGGGGCGATCGCCCCCCCTTGGATACGCGCCTGATTCCTACTGAGGTCTACAAAGAAAAAAGTTATTCTAGTTACTTTTTATTTTATAATTACAATTAATATAAATATGAAAATATTCTATCCATCTCTTGTAATGGTTCACTATTGCAAAGAATCTTTTCTTTTAATTTCATATAGTAGATCTTTAAGCAAGGTTTAGCTCTAGGAAAGTTGGCTCAGTATAATTAGTGCTGGTTTTTAGATATGTAGATTCACAGTTGGAATCCGACCGGGACATTAAATTTATATTAATGAGCAAATATTTGAAAACTGTATTAACATCAATTGTCATCCTCTACGGGTTTAAAAAAAAATTATTTGAACTTGATTGAATAAATGAAAACTTATTTTATAAACGATTGAAAATTTGTACAAGATATACGAGTATATCAGGAGAGTGTGAGCTAATGGTAAGAATTAAAAAAAAAAAAAACAATAAGTTTCTTAACATATCCTAATAGGTTGGAAGAGAATTAATGTGTTACCCCACTACAGTCATCTTATTGCAAGGATTGATCAGGAAGCCACTTATTCCAAGTTACTTCAGCATCAACAGGTTAGCCGGTATTAATAAAATCAACCTTTTTTTCTTAACCAAACCTAGCCTAACCAGATATATTGTAGCTACATTGTAAGGTTGTACAATGTGTGTGTGTATATATAAATTATAATATTAAATTTATAAATATTAAAAAAAAAAAAATAATAATAATAATAAAAACTAAACATTAACAGTAAACAATACTTCCAAAAGTTGACTTAGTAAAAGCCGACAAAGGAATACATTAAACAAAAAAAAAAAAAAAAAAAAGTTTGAAAAAAAAATATTTAAGGCAATAAACAATTTGTAAAACCCTTAGAGAACTAGGGTAGAGTTTTTGTTAGGTTTTAGAAAGTTGAAAGGGACGGGAGAGAACGACAGATGTGTCACGTACACTTTAAAAAATAACGGATAGTTTAAAAAAAAAGTATAACGTACGAATTTCAAATTTGATTGGTGGAAGCCAAAATAGATGTTTTTCATTGGGTAGAAATTGAACGAGAAGGGGAAATACGCGGTAAACAAATTCAAGTGCAGAAAAAGAGAGGCAGTCTTCTTGCGACCAAAAAAGTAGATGGACGTGTGTGGATGTTCCTAAAGAAAGTGTGTGAAGTTGTTAAAAAAAAAATATAAGTAAATTAATTATCGATAAATGTGGTGAAGTGAAGTGTTATAAAAAAAAAAAAAAATCGTCCAACTAATACCAAGGGTTAACGGAATAAAGGAAAGAACGTCACTGCACTTAAGTAAAAACTTTAATTAAAAACTAATTTAAAAAAAAATAAATTTCTGGTCAATAAAACAATTTTTCTAATATACAAGTAACTCTAAATTTCAAAAAAAAGTAATTTCATAAGGCAAGAACCTAAACACGCCCCAAAAGTCTTTAATTTATTAGCTGGTCAAATTTAAATAATAATAAATAAAATGAATGAAATAAATAACAGGTTGTTTACCGTATAAGATTTTGGTTCGACATTATAGTCTGAAATAATTTGTAATTAAATGTAGATTTAACATGTATACTTTGTATTTAACTGGCAACAGGAATTAATAATGTTCTAAAATATTAAAGCAATTGTTATAACTAAAAAGTCTTGTATTTCTTTGTAAGGCCTACTCTAATTAAGAAATTTGGTTGAAATCTTATAAAGAAAAAGGAATCAAAATAATTAAAATAAAGGTAGGTCATAGTAATAAGAAGCATAATTTAAAATTATACAATATAAGCAAAATGTTTAATTAGAACTTCAGTCGAACAATAGGTAAACTGGCGCCCAACACTTTAAAACAAATTAATTAATCTATAACAATTAAATTAACAAACTTGAAATAACATAGATAAAGCCCAAGGGAATTTATGTTATAATATATATATATATATATATATATATATATATATATATATATATATATATATATATATATATATATATGATGAATAGTTACTATCTGGAGTACATCCGTTCATTCTGCAGTCCATAAATTCGCAGCTCCGACGTTTCGTTAGAATCTCATACAGCATTGACGAGGTGAACCCAACAACAGTAGAAGAGCGAGTAACTGTTGTTGGGTTCACCTCGTCAATGCTAGATGAGATTCTAGCGAAACGTCGGAACTGCGAATTTGTGGACTGCAGAATGAACGGATGTACTCCAGATAGTAACTATTCATCATATTTTTCCAACCGTGAAGGAATACGTATCAGCGTATATATATATATATATATATATATATATATATATATATATATATATATATAAATATATACAGTATATATGTATCGTGATATTTCATGTTGTCCATTAAGGTCCATGTGATATTATGTTTCCGTTGCACTGACCTTATAAAGTTTTTATTGTTAATTGTAATCAATTATTCCACCACTAAGTGCAATTATTTTACCTTATGTGATGAGGCACCTTTCGGTCACTTGACCATTGTGGAATCTGAATTAATTTTCTCTGTTATTAATTCAGTGATTCGACAATGGTCAAGTGACCGAAAGGTGCCTCATCACATAATGTAAAATAATTGCACTTAGTGGTGGAATAGTTTATTACAATTAGCAATAATAACTTATATATATATATATATATATATATATATATATATATATATATATATATCTTTTACAAATTTTCAATCGTTAATAAAATACGCTTTTATTCATCCAGTCATGTTCAAATACATTTTTTAAACCTTTAGGGGATGACATTTGATGTTAATACAGTTTCTTCAAATATTTTTTTATTATTCAAATTATAAAACGTTTATGTCTCGGTCGGATTCGACCTGAGTGACCCCATGTTTGAAACTCAGCACTGAAAATCAGTTACTTGAAGATGTATATGAAACTATAAAAAAAGGTCTCATGGAATAATGAAGCATTTTTAGAGATGGATAGAATGAGAAATTATAGACCACCATCAACTTCATAAATTAGAAACTAAAAAAAAGAAAGGGAATAAATAGTAAGAAACAAAAATTATAGTACAACATCATATAGTATGAATAGAGGAAATGGAAAATTTCATGAAAATTCGTTTTCTATTTTTCCACTTAATATTATGATTCTCTCATATGTATATAGCCTACATATTTATATTAATTGTGATTATAAATTAAAAAGTAGCTAAAATAAAGTTTCTCTTTGTTGACCTCATTAGGAAATTGGCTTAATTTTTTTTTCAATATTAGGCCTACTTGTTTACTCTTAGTATATTTGTTTAAATACGTCCTTCTTATAAAATTGTATTTACAAAATAACTGAAACAATCAGTTATTTTTTAAGGCTTCTTGTATTTAGAATACTCTTATATGAAATATGAAATGAAAATGATTAAAGATGAAACTGGCTTAATTTTTTTTTTCAATATTAGGCCTACTTGTTTACTATTAGTATATTTGTTTAAATACGTCCTTCTTATAAAATTGTATTTACAAAATAACTGAAACAATCAGTTATTTTTTAAGGCTTCTTGTATTTAGAATACTCTTATATGAAATATGAAATGAAAATGATTAAAGATGAAATTGGCTTAATTTTTTTTTTCAGTATTAGACCTACTTGTTTACTATTAGTATATTTGTTTAAATACGTCCTTCTTATAAAATTGTATTTACAAAATAACTGAAACAATCAGTTATTTTTTAAGGCTTCTTGTATTTAGAATACTCTTATATGAAATATGAAATGAAAATGATTAAAGATGAAATTGGCTTAATTTTTTTTTCAATATTAGGCCTACTTGTTTACTATTAGTATATTTGTTTAAATACGTCCTTCTTATAAAATTGTATTCACAAAATAACTGAAACAATCAGTTATTTTTTAAGGCTTCTTGTATTTAGAATACTCTTATATGAAATATGAAATGAAAATGATTAAAGATGAAATTGGCTTAATTTTTTTTTCAATATTAGGCCTACTTGTTTACTATTAGTATATTTGTTTAAATACGTCCTTCTTATAAAATTGTATTTACAAAATAACTGAAACAATCAGTTATTTTTTAAGGCTTCTTGTATTTAGAATACTCTTATATGAAATATGAAATGAAAATGATTAAAGATGAAATTGGCTTAATTTTGTTTTTCAATATTAGGCCTACTTGTTTACTATAGTATATTTGTTTAAATACGTCCTTCTTATAAAATTGTATTTAAAAAATAACTGAAACAATCAGTTATTTTTTAAGGCTTCTTGTATTTAGAGTACTCTTATATGAAATATGAAATGAAAATGATTAAAGATGAATTATCACGCGTGACCTTGAAAGTATTTCGAATCATTGGTTGCAACATTTCTGGATTTTTTCATAGGTGGCTGTTGAGTATATTATCAATGTATGGTACTATTTTGTAACAAAGTAAACACACATACTTGTTATGGAAGTATATTTATTTTTAGGCGATCTATCAAAATAACCACGCATAATAGATAGGATGTTGGTAGAGATATGAAATCTAGTCTGGGATACATGGCATCGCGAGTGCATACCTGCATAATTGCTCAGCACCAAACAACCACGTGCAACATTTAAATGTACATGACCTCACAACAGCCTCTAAAGCAATCAGTCAACAAACAGTCACTGCCACTATAAAGTCAACTTACTCAAATATTAAAATGCTGTAAATGAACAATTTCAGAGGCAGCACATCACAAGAGCGAGAAAAGAGAGTTCCGTCTAACAATCCAAACTTTAGGCCTGTAAGAAGTGGCGCCTGATAAAACCATTTCTCCCCATCATAGCAAGGTTATGTTTTTAAATATTCACACAATATTCAAGTGAGGGCCCACTTATAACATGTGTTTTCGAGCGCATGTGTATAAGTGAAAAAAATAAAGTCTGTATATTATGAGTTTTGTACTCTTTTGTAAGATATTTTTATCTTACAGGTTAAATTGAATACACGAAAGATGCGTACAATGAAATATGCGTACACCAGGAATATTGCGAGGATGCGTACAGGATCAAGTTTTGACAGATGACGAGGGTAAGCTATGACGTCAGAACATTGTGACAGGCGAAATTTGCGTACAACTTTTAGGCGAACACGGATCTTTTAAAATCATTGAGCTACAAGAGTTTACCTCTGAGCTAAACATAGGTGTCGCTTAGTTTCTCGGGGCTGGGGATTCTTTTAAACTTAATCTATTATATCTGATTTCCATCACACTTTTCCAGACTTTGGACTGGCAAAATGATAGAAATATCTTATGATTTCTTTTTAGCGTGTTTAAAATCAGCTTGTAGCCTCGGTATCTTGTTGTTTTATTTTTCACTTTACAGATTTTTTTTTAAATCTGTATTACAACTTGACCAATTTATTTGATTTTACCATCTGATTTCTTGGGTCTAATCTAATCCATTTTTTGGACTTAGGAAAAAGTCCTTAAACAAAACATTTGTTTCCAGTATCTAGGTATTTTTATAGTTTTTTTAAAATTTTTCGTCCGACTTAATATACTATGTTTTTCTTCTCTTTCCTCCAGTCTCATGTGGATAGGAGTCAAAATTTCAGCCTCTTTTGATAAGCCTCTTTCGATTAAATCGAGCTTATCACCTCGACAGTTAAAAGGAAAGTGACCACTGACAAAGTGGAAACCCCTGTTTTGACCCATTTTGACTGGGAAATTCCAAACCCTTGAATGTTATTAGCAAATAGTTTAGGGGTGAATGACCTGGGTTGACAACTGAAGTTTGGTTTGTACGCTTTTTTCGCTTGTCAAATTTACGACTTACCGTCCTCAATTGCTGTTGTTTCCTCTTGTACGCATATTTCGCTGTACGCATCTTTCGTGCAACCGTTAAATTTTATCCCACAAGTAATTTTTACTCAAATTTTATAAGAAATGTATTTAGACGTCTTCTTTATGTAGCCTAATTGCCGTTTTTTTAAGACGAAGAGAAGAATAAGGTTAGCTTATACTCGTCCATGAAGAATGTGGAAAGCATGGGGGAAATAGGTTAGATTAAGTTATTGATAATCTTGTATCTTCTCTCCTCGTGTAGGTGAATCATGGCGTATGTGACATTATATCATGCTAATTATCAGAAATAGTTGGATTTCGCCTTGTCACTGTGTACTAGTCATCCCAAATACATTTACCTATTACTAAACAGTTTTATTTTGCCTTGACTTGTAGGCCTACTGCTTGCTATTTACTGCGGTAGGACAGCTTTGTGAATTCACTCAATATAAATTACAGAATAGGTAAATTCACAATTGCCCATTGTGTTTCAAGTAAAAAAGAAAGATACAAGAGAAATTTTTTAAAATATTTTCACTTGCAAATTGAATGAAATAATAGTTATAAGGTTATTTTTAGATAAGAAAGAAATGATAAGGACAATCCAAAAGGACGAACAATAGAGTTAGCAATCAGGTCTGTGTGATAAGGGATTTCCAGGTAACATTGTGTTCGATTTAATATGCATAAGGTCACACAAAAACGTAGGCCTACTATTCTTCTATCTCTTGACTTTCAGCTTATTGGGTTTGTCATATTTCTTCAATGTTATCATTCCAAACTCCGTCACCTAAATCTCATCTCCATTGCTTTTAATATAGCCTACATAGTTTCTTATCTGAGCGCTGTTCTTCACTTTCTGTTTCCCGTATACCATCTTTGTTTGGAAGTTTTTTTTTAGCAAAAAAACAAATATTATTATTGCCAATAATAATAACAAAAAAATGACGCAATTAATGTAAGTTAAATGTAAAAGTAATCGAAAAATCTACCCTGAGTACAAGCCAAAAATAAAAATTTCATTATAGCTAAAGAAAACTAAGAGGAAAGTATAAAATTAAGAAAGTGATGTTTATAATAAAATTAAAAAAAGTACCTTAAACACTAAAAGAGGTCATTATATAGTAAACGTTCACAAAAAAAGATAGATGTATTCAATTTAAAAATTCCGATTAGAGTGCTGTATCCTTTTCTATGTATTGATGACAGAGCAAATAACTTTCATTTGCCTCCAAGTTTTACTGGTTCTAAATTTTTTTCCTTCAAACTTTTCTAACAGCTCTTATTATGTATCTTGTTTTTCTGCTAGTGACTACATTTTTGTTCATTATAGTAAAGTGATTAGTGCAGACACGTAACGTGCACTTGGCCTTGCGTGTACTATCACTTCTGAAAACATATTACGTATTGAGAATGTTCTATACATCAACAGTTTCTTGATCCGATTACACATATTTCAATATGGTTTGTTATTTAATATGGCTTTCTCGCCTACTGCTATCTTTCAAGGTCAAGTGCACGGTTACCTGGTCAACACTATACAGTATTTTGAACTATAATGTGAAAAATTCGTTCTCTTATGTATTTACGTAAGCTTAAACACCAAAATCCAGGTGAACAATAATGCCTCTTTGTATATTAACAATAATATATGTAGGCAGTGTAATGTTTATCATTATCTTATCGTTCCAGTATTGTTGTTTAGTCTAAACTTATTTTATAACGGCGTAGATCTGTATCTTTCTGAACATGTAAGTGCTTAATGGATATTATGACTTTGTTTCAGAGAGTTCGGGAGTTGAACGGTAAGGTAATGTAAAGGGGTGTATAAAATATATTTATAGTTTTAAGACTATCAGACATTGGAAGATGAAGGATAGGAATTGTTAATATAGATAGGATTGAGATTTGAGATATGAACATAGCGCCTACCAGAAGTAGACCTGATCTCAACAGTGGTGAAAAGAAACGTCTACCCGTTGCACTTTGTTATCAAAGCTGTCTTGCGGTTTAAATAACCTCGCAATATTTACAGAAAAAGGCAATCGTTGAAGGCGTCATAAAAATTACTGTAAAGAAATATTTCCCACGACGAAAAATCAAATGCCTTATCGTCGCCGAAAGCAAAGAGCTACGACTAAGAACTATTAGCGAGACGTCTAAAAGTAAAAAGTTACAATTAGGCCTAAATACTAACCCCAAAATTAAGCCACAACAACAAATTGAAATATACTAAAACTAACACTAAAAGTTAAAATAACTAACTAAATTAAAGGTTATTTATGAAAAAGATATAAACTATTGTATTAAGTATGACCGTTTGACGTGAATAGGTGACGCGGTCATTGGCCGCGAAGGCATCGTCCCTCAAAACTACCTTCATACTTCCTTGGAGATTTTGACTATCACGAGCATAGATCAACCAAACACATTAAAATAGTATTTTCTGATTGTGATGGTCCCTTCACAGAGTTGATATAGTCCTTCTTGCGACCCCCTTGCTATGGCTGAAGGGCTCACCATGAGAGGCACTGGATATGTGTTAACAGGGTACCCGATGCGAATGCGTGAAACCTCTTCATCTTCTCTACGATTCGAACGAAAGGAACACCTCCATGAACCGAGTATCTTTCAATGTTTTGTGATTATTCCTAAGAGAGTATTTAGTTTCCTAAGCTTATTGTGATTCCATAGATCCCGCTATTCTTATTATTTATGATTCATTTTTATTACCGTACGTTAAGCGTTTTAGAAGAAGCAGGGTAGAGCAGAGTTACCTTACGTTACCATCTGCCGTTCAAGGAAGGTAATGTGGTAAAACATGCCGCTTCAATTGCCTCCAATAATATCCTAGATAAACTACTCATTTTCACAGACTTTGTTGATATGAGGAGCTGTAAAATCACAGAAATTCTTTGGCGCTACCTGGAATCGAACCCAGAATATTTTGTTTAAAAGTTACACGCTCTCTCACCCCTAGAGTACTCAGCCATTCTTTATTCCAGCTACAGATTAGAGCATACTTTACTTTACATAATTAATCAGATGTCACGCAATATGTCATGTAAATGGCGTTATAATTTCTTTTACAGCTTCATCTGGTTTTTTGTATTTCCAGTTATTCTACAGTGACACCTTGCATAATGATCCTCCGACACCCTGTAATTGAAAACTTTATTGAATATAAAATGGTTGGAATAATACTGGGTTATAAGGTAGAAGAATACCTTTGGGCATCATAGTACTTTTTAATTATTTTTTCACTACTTTTTTTTGAAAACGTAAGCTACAACGCCGAGTATACGCTAACAATTTATTCAAATAACAAACATTCTAGCCAAAGAAATTGACGAGAGTGCTACTCAAATCGAAAATATAGCCTAAAATTAGGACTGTGTACGCTCAACAATATTTCGGATTTGTGAAGAGGGTAATGTAGTTCCAGATCAGTAATCGAATATTTCCTTGGTAGTATAACGTGCATTTTACCAGACAGCATTAAAATGGTGGATAACTAAATGCTTGTAATGACATAACGAACAATACTAATTACAAGTTTGAATTTACGAGTTAGAATCCTTCTAAATGTTTGTAGACTCTTTAGCAGAAGAACGGGTCTGTCCGTCTTACTAGGAATAGCAAGAGCTGTGCAAACAGTATAGAAATGCTAGATTAGTTTTTATAGAAATTTGGATGTCGTTAACTATAGGGATATCGATTTGCACGAACATATAAGGACATTATTGCTTAAGCATAATATAATTGTGGTGAAAGTTTACATTTAGTTTTTAATGCTTCGGTTGGTATTGTCTTTATTTATAACCCCAAGACTCAAAAAATGGGGTTATTCTTTGATAGATAATTACGAAGTTAATCGCCTGAATATATAAATCAAAAGTTACTTATTGTTTAAATGTGAGTGCTCAAAGAGCAAAGTGTTTTAAAAAAGCCTCGTATGTTTCTGTAATACAATTCAAATAAATTAATTTATTTTCTTTAATAGCTGAAGATTTAGTTTTATCTTCGCTCAATAACTTCTATAAATACATTTTAAATAGATAAATCCTTTAAACCTAATAAAATGTTTGTTTAAACCCTTACATTACAAGATAATTAATCTTGTAATAATTTTCTCTGAAGATGATTGCTTTGCAACAGAAATGTAAATCAGGGTTTAAATAAAATATGTTTGTGGTCAAGCGGTTTTATTTATTTAAAATAAAAAAATACACCACAGTTTTTCTAAGTTGTTATTTTATATATATAGTATAAATGCTATACTACCTTCAAAGGGTTCTTCCAGTAAAGCGCAAGCCGAGAATGTGAGGTGAATGATCTTTAAGATTATAGTGTTTTCTAAGCTGTATGCGCGGATGGATAGTTAAGTACCTCGGGAAGAAAGTTGCATTGGCACATGCTACACAATGACGCAGCATCAAACTTTCAATGGAAAGGAGGCCGTCGAGATGACAGGCTTTGTGTTACGTTAAACTTTCTTCACATCTTCTTTCGTTCTTTCTTTGTTACCGGCCTGGTTTACTTTGCTTTAAAATTTGTTGTGTACGCTCAGCCCTAACCGTTTATTGTTTATTTTTTCATTTAAACTCAGACTATTGGTTTTTCTTTTAGTTATTACATTGTTTACTTACTTCTTGTTGCGGACGTTAGGGTCATGTGACTCCGATGGTTCGATGTCCATAATAAATAAGTTGCTGTAGCCAAGGTCCAAAACAGTTTATTAGTTAATATTGTGCTCATGTTATTCTGGCCTCCCAGTGCAGACAGCAGAGCTGTTCTTGATGGAATTGGTGAGGAGCATCGCAGGAGGATATGATCCAGGGTCCCCTCTTCTATTCCACAGTCGGTGCAGAGAGGAGATTCACTTAAATTGAATTTGTAAAGGTAGGTCTCAGTCACAATATGTCCGACCCTTGCTCGTGCTGTAAAGGCGGCTTTGGATCTGCCAACTCTTTGATACATCTCTAGGTCAATTGGTACTTGTTTGGCATAGAGGTTTCTACCTTTGGTTTCTTTTATCCAACGGTGGATCCATTTTACTCTGACTGATACTTTCCCAGCGCTCAGGAATTTCTTCAGGTTGTATTGTGGTAAGAAAACCGGGACCATATTTGCCGCTCGCTTGGCGATTGTATCCGCTTTTTCGTTGCCATCGATGTCGCAGTTTGAGGGGATCCACTGGAACTGTATTGGTTTCTCATATTTACTGATAGTGCTGAGCAAAGTTGCTATGTCTTTTAATCTGATCGAGTAGTTTCCTGGTTCCTGTTTTTCTATCATGTACAAGGCGCTCTTGGAGTCAGTGAGTATATAGAATTTCTTTGCATGAAATTGAAGACAGTTTACCAAGGCTGCATTTATTGTCAGCAACTCTGCATCGACACTAGAGGCCGTATTCGCTGGTATATAAAATTCTTATTTGGTGAAATGGTTTTAGTGGCCCGCTCCAGACTTATCTTGGACTAGGTCTTCTAACCCGTCGGTGTAGATTTGAATGGAGTGCGAGTACAGAATCTGAATCATTTCCAGTGGCTCCTATCGAAGTGGTTTTTGGGGATCTCCTTTAGTTAGATGCGAAGCAGGTTTAGAGTTACCATCATTTTATTTTGCTTCCATGGGGGTTCGTGGCTGCAGACCGGAATTACTTCTGGGATTTCAGAAGGCATTCCGGCAGCGAGTAAATTGATACTGTGAGTGTATGATTGTTGTGTACTTTTTAAAGAGTATAGTGGATGGGTTAAGTGTAGCATGACGATTTTTAGATGCTTATTTTATGCTTGTTTCTATAGTAGATCTATGAGTTTTATTATTAGTACTAGTTTTAGAGTTTTAAGTATAACAACGCCTTCAACTGTAAAAAGACTACAAATTGAGGGCAATTAAAATGTGTTGGTATGTTATAATACATAATAGCCTCACCCAAAACCATGGCTCGAATTTCAAATCATTAAAATTTTCACTGTGGTGGTAGGCTCTTAAAAATTGTCTCTGACTGTATTTAACGTCATATATTAATGCATTTGAACAATGAAAAGTCAAAATGGTCTATCGAGTCAAGTAGTTGACATTGTAAATCTAAAATGCGCAATGTCCGTATCCCAAATCAAGCCGATGAACATTTTCGCGCTTCATAATGATCTTCGATAAAGGTATAGAAAATTCAAGCGTTTGATAAAAATGAAAACACTCCATGTTTCCCCACTCATGAAAACGGAAATTCATCCTTACTGTTAGAAGACACTCCACTAAATCCATAACTAGTTTCTTAAATAAAGAACGTTCCCTGAAAATAAGGACTTTTTTACCTGGCTTATTTGTCAGACACTATTAAGCCGGATGATGGCGACGATGAGAAGCTGGGCACTATAAACTTTCAGTATCTTGGATGTCTTTGTTTTACCAGGAAAGCAAAGATCTTGATGTGGATCTTACTGCTTCAAGTGGCAAATGTAAGTGTTCATGAATAATGCGCTGATTGTGATACAGTATGTACTTAATATTTACGCTCTAAATGTAAAGTGTACTTTCGAGTCGTAAATTAGACAGTTTGTTTTTAGGTTATTTTATAGCCCTGTGCAAAGATTAGCTTTGTGAATCGCACAAAGATTACCTACAGTACTAATTTTTGTATTTTTTTATGTAATATTTTCGTAATTTACTGTTAAATAGTAAGGTTGATTTTAATGTTTGCAAACTTAAAGATTTTCAATTTGTGTAACATTTCCACTTAGAAGTTAAAAAAATTATATGAACTAAAATTATTCTCGAACGATTTCGTTTAAATACAACTTTGTTGCATTTCTTCCACTTGTTTTTTCACTTTTTCTGGTACATTTAGTAGGCCTACATTAAGTCATACTGAGGGTAAAGTCAAATTAGTTAGCTTTTAGTTTTTGGCATTGACGATGATAACCAAATTTCGTTTTTCGCCAGGAAAGAAATACAAAAAAGGCAATTGAGGGGAACATCCTGAAATCTTTTTTTTTGTACGGTTGTTAACTGATTAATATTCAACCAAATATTATAAATACTGTTGGAGCGATTTGTAGGTTTTTTACGGAGTTTTACCCAGTTTTATCGGTATCGTGCAAAATTAAAAAAGACAAAATGTGGAACAAGAAAATATTAATATTTTTTTTATAGGGCAAATTATTTTCATTTTAGTGTGTGCAATCAAAAACGTTTTACCTTAGTAATTGAAAAAAAATTAATTTAATTTTAAGTACGTAAAAGTCGTCATATTATAACGTATCAATTTAAAAATGGCCACCATAAAATCTTTAGAAAATAGCTAGTTCAAGATATCAGGGTGAATATCTGAAAGTATCCTCACCAAAACAGTAACATTCTTGCCAAGTGTACGTCAATATAGTCTATAGGTGTAAGCGATAAACGCAAGAAAGGATTATTGCAATAAACTATATAAAAAGCGTTAAGTAAACCGAAATGGAAAAGTAAGGCATAACAGAGGTTTATTATTATCCTTTGTGACATTTCGTTAATCCTCGAACTCTTCCCATCATTACTATTTATTAGGAATATACTGTGGTTGAATTTAATAATAAATAGACAAAAACCTCTTAACCACAAACTTTCTTTAATTTACCCTAATGTACATTTCAGTTACAAAATAACCATCCTCAGAGGGATAACATACAAAGACTCCCTCAAAGATTATGTGCAGTGCAGTTGGAGTCTTTGTATGTTATCCCTCTGAGGATGGTTACTTTGTAACTGAAATGTACATTAGGGTAAATTAAAGAAAGTTTGTGGTTAAGAGGTTTTTGTGTATTTATTATCTTCCCATCATTACGAAAAGAGGTTCTCGGTCCAACTCTCATTTTACATGAAGAGATCATCGAACTGAAAGTAACCAAATTATAAAGCCTTGTCCGTGACTTACAGTATTGAACAATGCACTAATCTAGTGCAAAAATATCAGTAAGTATTGGGTTTTTTTGCCAAGTTGATACCAAAAGCAGTAAAAATATACAATACTGTTTATTGTATGTATGATGCCTGTTTATTGCTTGCAAAGCCAGGATAAATATGTTTTTAGGACGAAAAGTACAAAAGAAGATTTAGGATGGTCGTGGTACGCATGATTGAACTAGACAAACTAGTCACCTACTCTCTATGCTCGCCGTAGAGTAATCAGTCGGCGCCGCTTATTGTGATCATATTTGTCAGAAGCATATTTGATAACAATAACCGAACGATAACAATAACCGAACGCTTAATCACGATGTAGTCTACAGCCGTACTGCATTGAACTCCCTGTATTATTGCCACAACTGTTTGTTCTGAACGATATGTAAGCCTATCATTACATCAAGTAATTCTAATTCTGTAACACTATAATTAAACTGTACTTACCAAATTTTGATGCTATTCCGGACAGTTTTATGTACAGTAGTAGAATTTTTGTAATTTAGTTTTCTACTTGTTAAAATTAGTTGGGCATATTTCATGTCAGTTTATTTTATTCCACTGTAGATTTTTTTAAACACTGAATCTAGCATAATTGAAAAAAATACAGTATATAGAACTACGTAAAACACTTGATCAAAACATTTTAACACATACAACTTCATTATAAAACACTTCAATCTTATTTACACTTCAAATTTACATTTACTTCTCGAAGAATTCCTCTATATGTGACTGTCTGTAGTCTTCTCGTAAAATATTGTTTATAAATTGTTCATATTCATAATGTTTTTGGAAATTTTCTGCTTTTTGTTGAACAAACTGCCTTAGAATCTCAAGAGCTTGGCAAACTTCCTGCTTAGATCTTTGCGGTACACATTTATCATTTTCGTCATCATCGGTGCCTTCTTCTTCTTCAGTAACTTTTGATGTTGAAGCAACTACCTCACAAATATCGTCTTCAGTCATTTCCGCTGCTGTTTCAATACTATCGTCAACTTCCATCCACTCAGTATATTCTTTCAAGGACAAATCGAAAGGCTTCAAGTTCTCTTCAGAATATTCCTCAGATGTAGTTTGCTCTTGATTTTCTTCAACAAAAAAACACCTTTTCTAAAGCAATTTTTCACAGTTTTTTCAGAAACTTCATTCCAAGATTTTGCTATCAGATGAATAGCATCGAGTAAAGAAGTATTTTAGCCAATTCATTTGAGGTAAGGGTTTGAAGTTTATCCATATTTTCTATAATTCTAGCACGCATCTCTCGTCGATAAAAACTTTGAGATTTTTAATTATGCCTTGGTCACATGGCTGAATAATTGATGTAGTATTGGCCGGAAGGTAAATCACTTTGATGTGTTTTAGCTTAGTGCTTATGTCATTATGTGCAGTGCAGTTGTCTAGTAGAAGGACAATGTTGCGTTTGAGGCTGGTATCCCAATTAGTCAGCCATTCATTAAAAATGTTTGATGTCATCCAAGCATTGGAGTTTGAATGATATTACACCGGCAGCTTTTTGATACTTTTAAAACAACGTGGATTTTTAGATTTACCGATAACTAAGAGTTTTTCTTTATGACCAACCATGTTAACACAACACAAAACAGTGATTCTTTGTTTACATATTTTACAGCAGTTAGCAATTTCATTTTTAAATAAGTAAGTATGTGCGGGTAAAGCACGATAATAAAGTCCTGTTTCATCTGCATTGTATATGCAGCTAGGAGAATACTCGGCCAAAATCTTTGGCCATTCGTATTGTAACCAGTCCTCAGCTCCAACAAAATCAGCATTTCTTTTTTCACCACACGTTTTCTTGTAAACAATGTTTTCCATTTTCTTCCATCGATTGAACCATCCATATGTGGCTTTAAAATCCTGTTTTCCTATTTTTTTGGCAAGATCCTCAGCTTTTAGACGCATTAGTGGGCCGTCAACTCGAACATCTTTTTTGCGAACATTTTTAAACCACAATTTCAAAGCTGATTCCACTTGCGTATCCTTTCCAGAACGATGTCTTTTGTTGTCAACATTTGCATTACACTTTGATAATGACAAGAATTTTTCTTTGTTGTTCAATATTTTACATAAGAGAGGTTGAGAAACGCCAAGTTGAGAAGCAGCGTTTCTTTGACTCATTTTTGGTAATTTACTGTACCTATCTAGAATATCAAGTTTTTGTTTAAGACTTAAATCGCGTCCTTTCTTTTGAGATTCGGACATTTTGCTATACTGTCCTTTGAAACTTCAAGTGACACTAAACTCTACAAAACAAACGAAAAAGATCTTTAAAAATTAAGTTATGTAAAATCACACTGAAATACTGTAATAAACGTTCATAAAATTTCACTGTTAAAAAATACAGTAGGACTGTACTGTAAATGGTTTAGTAGTAGCATCAACTAATGTTAACAAACAACTAAAGTTGACTCAGTGAGGCTAGGGTGTTTGCGTAAACAAAGAGTAAGGGAGACATTCTGAGAACTGTGCTAAGTGCTGAAACCGTTATAAAGTATTTCTGTCATTCTAAAAATAAACATTCTATGAATTAGGCGTCATTATGTGTTGCACGTGCTGTTTACACTACTTTGTAGACATTTTTACTTGGTCTATGCTAGTATATGTTGACGCATATGTTTTTGAATGGCAAATTAAATGATAATAATAAGCGAACAGATGATTACAATAAGCGGCCTAATTACAATGTATTAATATACGTCCGTGTTTATTTTTCAATGAAACGATAACAATAACCGAATGATAACATTAACCGTGATCACAATAAGCGGCGCCGACTTCCAATTCACGTCATTGTGGAAATAGTAAGCGAATAGAGATGTATTTATACTTTTTTGTGGAAGAGAATTCTACTTTTTAATGTTATTGACTTTCACAGTTGATATTGCACTGTATGTGGAACAAATAACTTGAAAATGTTGTTTAACTCTATGATTAAAAATTTAAATCCTCTCTTCTTATATTCTTGTAGATACAATTGTGTTAAAATTAATCACTACTATGCTCTTGTTTTGTGTTTTTTACGAATATTATTTGATTTTGTAAGAATATTGTTTTGTTTTTTTTTCTGGAAAACACCTTGTTGCACTGTCAACAATGTCAATCAATAATAGAAAACGTTTATAAAATGAATTAAAAATTAACAATATTGATTGATTAAAAGATTAACTATGGTGACAATTGTAGATATATACTGTATTTAATTATTCATAAAAACAAAATACATTCATAAGTCAGTAGCTGGCCACAACAAGCACGCCAAGTGAAATGTGTCTCTCAATGATGAGAGCATGTAATCCAAGGTTCGTTACAGTTATTGTGGTTAGTTTCTTAACCTCACGTGTTAACAAAAACTGCAATAGGCATTGCTGTCATGCGTATTGAGACGGAAGGAGGGAGGGGGGAGGTAGATGCCATATAACAATAATATGATTTAAAATTCAGACAAGCAACGTTCCCCAAGCAATCATATCAAATAGCACAAGGAAGTGGAATTAAAAAAAAATTAATTGAAGCGTAATTTGTTTGTTTTTTTTGTAGGCCTAAACTGTTGACTTGAAGATTGCTTTCTAACTTTAAAATCTCATACTACTACGAGTTTGTAAAGTCAGCGAGCCGCATTTGAAATATCCCAATTGTTTAAACTGCTTTATCCCTAATGTAAATCTTCAACTTGATTCCTTTGCTTCCGGCCTGGACATCGGATTTTCCCCTTCTGGGTCCTTTCACGTTGTACCGTTTTAACCGTATGGCAAAAACCGGATGATATGAAACGTGGAGGCCTATTTGAGCACGTACACCACTGTGTTCAAAGTCGCCGCAAGTTAGTCAAATAATGATTTGTTATTGTTTGATTTTATAATAGGTTTGCCGTAGTCGCCGACTTCTGATTGATAATACTATTTTTTATATACCGTTGTAAAGTTTACCAGCCAGTGAATAGAAGTAATAAAGAATTTATCCTAATTGTGTTTTTTTTTTTTTAATTGAAATTATCTTATTATATCTCAAATATAACTTTACTAATATACCCTATAGTACTTTACTTAGTAATATACACACAGTACCCAAGAGTCATTTTAGTGTCAAAATTAATTGCTACAATAAATATTTCCTTCATCATTTATATTTTATAAACAAACTCTGCAGCAAATGACAATATTTAAATATAACAATATGTTTTTTTTTGTAAAGTCTCACCAATAAAATTATTAAATCACTTTCAAATGTAAATATATGGCGATCTATCTAAGAGCTCCTAAAGAGGGAACTTTTTAAAGTGCCCCTATCAGAGGGTTAACATATGGGATTTATACGTAGTATTTAGGTTTCCTTTAAAAAGTCGACATACAACGGCTATAGAACAAAGGTTACTTGAAGAATCAGAGAGTTACTTGTAATGACAGCCAGAATTCCCCAGCTCCACTTCAAGTGGTCAGTCCAAGACACATCCGAAAGTTCCAGTAATCAAAGCTTCTTTAGAGCCAGGACCTCATTCTTAGTAATCAGAACTCTCCATAACTAGTCTCTAAGAACCTAACAAATGGCGAAAAAGCATCAGAAGAAATAGTTAAAGTCAGAGATCAAGGACCATCTCATCTTAGAAGATAAATATTAGCTTGGAACACCAACAACAAAACTTTTCAGAAAGAAAACGAAGATATATTACTCCAGTTCCATTGAGTAATAATGACTCTGAGATTCAAATGGTTTCTTTCCAGTGATCCACAGATGACGAAAACAGCTCAATCAATGAGAATTCATCATGTTCTATTTGTGGAAAGTATTTTCCCCAAGATAAGAGAGGAAAAAATGATTACAAAGTACCAAATTTTAGGGATCTTACAAGATGTGTTCATTTTCAACTACTGATAAAATTTGTTTTTGATTTTTAAGATGTTTGCCTGTATATTTGGTATGAATAAATATTTTATTATGAGACATATTTACAGTGTTTTAATAAAACTTTTCTTTTCTAAAATTAATTGTCAATAACTGGAAAAGAGAGACTCAATTATGACACCTATTTTGAAAAATCAAAATTAGCTTTTTTTTAATATTTATTTACGTTACTACTTTGGGATCACTTGGCAAAAAACCACTACTTACTGATATTTTTCAGCAGACACGTTTTGCAGTAGGTCAGTACATTGTTCAATTCTGTGAGTAAAAAAAAACCTCAAGATGTACAACACAAAAACTGCAAGTTATTATTTATTTACGTTTATGAAAAATGTATCTACTAGTATCATACTGGATGACATTTTGATATGAATTCAAGTGACTTAAATAATTTAAAAAAATGTTTTTTAACTCTAAAAAATTTTTTAGAATTTAAAATTTAGTTAAAGGAGAATTATTTACGCATTTTATTGCTTTTTATTAAAAAAATCAACAAAGTTGCTAATGGCCATAAGAAATTATTAATAACTATTCCTTGCAAGTACATACTTTTATTATATTTTCTCAAAGAATAATGTAATCATACTTATCATTTCATCATTATCGTTTTGTTTTTTATTGCCATCACCACTGCTTTATATTTTGTGGATTTTAGGTTACTAGGCATTTGACTTGCCTAGGATAAGAAAAAAGCTGATTTGTTGACAAAACTGAAGAAGTCTATGGTAGCTTTTAATAATAACTATTATGAATTACAAATAAAAAGTCATAAAGAAAAATGAAACAAATTGATAAAATAATATTATTCATAGAATAAAAGGGAAATTGAGGAAGACATTTTTTTTGAAAAATAACAAAATGGAGATAACAAATATGGTAACATGCAAAAGGATAAAATAAAATGTTTTGAAGAGACAGAAAGGTATTGAATTTTAAGAAACTTGTTTTGATGATGGCATGACCAATGATCAAATCCTAATGTTACATATGATTTTCCTTTAAGATCATATTTACTTTTAAGTCATTTTAACTCATCACACTAAAACAATATTTTTGAATATGATGATAGCTCCACAAAATTGAAATAAACGATGGATTCTAGCATTAAATATAAAGATGTTAACATTAAATAACCAACGTTAAGAGAAAGCTCTTCAGCTCTGATTCAAATGAGTAGAAGACTTCCATTATCAGATGGTGTCCTGATTTCCCGTAATTATGCCATCCATAGTTCTGCATTCCTCATTATGTTTGTAAAAGAATAAATATTTTGCTTTAGATATAAAATCAGGTAGACCTACCATTAAATTCAATGTGGATGGTACCATAGTTGTAGCTACTTTCACTGTTTCATCCCTTTTGTGTTTTTGGACACTCTGCAGAATAGAAGGCATTTAGCAAAATGATATCCCATCATTGAACTGTATGATACTCCGTCTATTAAAAATAATACACATTTGTCTCCAACTGAAAGAAGGGAAAACTATGTGAATTAGGTTCAAGTTAAGTATATAAAACCCTGATAAGGTAGTCACATAAGACCCTGATAGAGGATTTAGGGGAGGTCGGTAGGATATACAGAATAAATGGCAGCATGTTTACATGAATGCACTGCATTAATTGGAATTATTGGAGATGTCTAGCCTTTGATAGAAATGTATACAATCAAATTGATGAGTTTAAAAAAATTGGATCAATAAAAAAAGTGTTATTGTAAAATGTAGCTCATTCAGATTTCATAATTATTTTATACATAATAATTAATATAAGGTTTTAATAGAGTGCATATATAAATTCATTCCTCTAAATTCACCAAATATTTTTATGGACTTATCAACATTTTTGAATTGTATAAATCTACAAATGAAAGGTATAAATAAGTGATACGGAAGAGCCTTGTAAGTAACTTTTAGCAAACTTTACAGAAAAACGAATTTAAAGCTTAAGCACTTTCATAATTTAAAATCTCCACCAGTTATAACATGTATTTTTTTAAATATTGAAAGCTCATCTTATTTTTCCCAATGGTGAATAAATAATAAAAACATAGTTTTATCAATACAAATCATCATCAAAAGCTGAAATTAAGATAAAACAGACCAGGTTTTCCCCTGGACCCTTCAAGTGCATAAACTCTATTATTACACAATAAATAATAGCTAGCCTTGTTACCATTAACTTTCTAAGTAGTTATTTTTTGACTTCTTTAGATGAATAGCTTATTGATTGGTTCCACACAAAATATTTGTTTCAAAGTTTGGGGTTTTTCAAGTAGGAGATAAGTGTTTTCAGCTGTTCAAAAGTATTGTTTCATTATTTAATTAAAAAATATTTTAATTAAGAAAAATATAAGAGTTTAATAAATCAAGTTTTTTTATGCTGGTATAAATTAATATAAAAATGTAATTTATTTATTAAAATATATATATATATATATATATATATATATATATATACACACAAAATATAAATCAAATAATAAAGCTATAAGGATTTTTTAAATACTTGGTGATTGCGATCTCCCCCATAAAAAAAGAACTTAAAATAAACATTCAGTCATATTTTGGATCAGGAACAGCTGTAAGTATGAGGTTGTGCAAGTATATACTTTATCATATTTCTCAGGAGACACATTTCAGACTAGTTTAATGCATTATTTAATTTTTTAAGATATAAAACAGAGAAATATCAGTATGGGTGTTCTAGGAAATATCAGTAAATAGTTTAACCAATTATGTATTGTACACTACTAAGGTAGGGATATGTAAAAAAACTCAAGAATAACAAAATAATACCTTTTTAATATTATAATAACTCTTAATAAATTTTATTACTTAATTAAAACATTTTGTCACACCTAAACTAATATGTAATGCTCTTAGCAAATTTTTAAAATTTTACAAGTTTTTTTAATGCACCATTTAATTAAAATATCTTTTGAACTTTAAAACAATCATAGCTATAACAGAATTATAAAAATAAATGATACAAGTACAAACAAGCTTAGCAGAGGATACTTCTAAATCTTAACTCTGAAGAAAGTCCTCAATTTCTTCTGAGTTCCACTTTTCTCTGAAAAAAAGAAAACAAGTTAGAAGTGATACCTAAATCTATTCTATTTTTAAAAGCAATTAAAAGCCTAAATTTATAGGTATAACTTAAATATAGAAATATAAAACAAAGAAAAAATCCTGAAAACAAAATTATGTAAATTATGATTAGCTGATTCATTGGTTACAGTAAAAGTTATTGCCTTATGTATATATTGAATATTTTATAATCATATGTTTAGTTTACAAAGAATTGTTTTAGTATATCCAATAAAGAGATTTTTTTAAGTCGTATGGGTATTTTCCTTAAGAAAGTTATGAAAGGACAAATGTGTCATAAATGACTAATATGGTATAGGATATTGGAGAAAATTTATGGCGTCGAATATGGAGGGGGGCTAAACTGAAGTAGATCTGCTCTCAACAGGAATGTAGAGAGATCTCTACCTCACCAAGGAAATGTAAAAGTGTGAATTAAAATCATCGTGTACTGGTAGTATGAGTTTGTTAAACACCATCTAAATCAAACTACAACTTAGAACTTAAGATAAAATAAAACAGTTAAAACATACTTACGATTATGAAAAAAATAAAACAAGCAAGTTAATAAAGAATGAGTTGCATTAATAAGAGTAAATATAATTTGCTGTTCTCTTGGTCAAATGCTGGATTGTTTTCCTGTAATGGCCCTTTAGAAGTCTTCAAAGATCATAAAGAGTTGATTGCGATGATAGCTCTACACAACTGACAAATTAAAGAATATCTTGTTGCATTATCAATATATTATTATAAAGTGTTTGATTCAAAGACAAGAAACCACCACTTCCTCTTTACAATTTTTTTCGTTTTATATGCCAAAAAAAGATACACTGTATTTTGAAGCAGAAAACTGGATGCTAATAATTTTTGGGTGATTAAAACCTGAGAAGGATGAATTGTGTCACTGTTACTTTACTTTGAATAAGCACATACATTCAAAAACTATCCATAAACAGAAAACAATAAAGTGAATTTTTGTTTATGTTAAGGCCCTTCAGTCAGTATAACTATTATTGTCTACCAAGATAAGAAAGGGTAAATCATGGCTTTGGTTTGACAAGGTTCTAACTGCATGTGACTACATTTTGAGAAAAAAACCATTTAAAGTTTTAATAACCTGTAGCAAGTTCCTTTATAAACTTATCATTATGATTTTTTTAATACAATAATATACTTCCTAGGGACTTTACATTTGCATTATTTGTTTTGGGAATGAAACCTTTTAGTGTTTTAATTTCAGTAAACAATTAAAATGCAGTTAGAACCTTATCTTACTGAAACGACCATTTTTAGTGGCACAAAGTTCTAACTGCACATAAAACTTTGTCAAACTTCAAGATTATTACTCCAACAAACAGGGTTTAGGATGACAAGAATGTAACTGCAATTAAATAAGTTAATCATTCACTCTTTAATTAAATGGATAGCATGTAAAATGATATTACAAGAGCACCAGTTTAGTATGGTAGTCCCTGTCTTGCATTGGCATGAATAGAAGAGAATCTTTAATGTCTTTTTTCTTAACTTCTGGAAATTCCGCAAAATACTTTTGTTACTTTGGTTTTACATAAAAAACACTCCGTCTGCAGAGATGCAAAACCTTCTTTTCTTGTCTCGGAGTTTCCAAGAGATTTATACTTAACTCTGCTGCATTAACAGGCTCGTAGTCATCATGGCTTACTTTGTAAAAAAACGGTGGCAAATACTTGAGTAAACTTCATCAGTCTTGTTCATCGACTTTTCAATTGAGCCATGGACATGGTCCACTTCCTGAACACAGGAATATCCAGGAAGAGAATACTTCATTGATAAAGAGGTGATGCTAGGGGTTTCCCTCAAAAAGTCCAAAACTGCATAAGAGATGTGTGATTGCAGTTTTGTGGAACTCATGAGTCAGACCAGTTAATTAATTCTGTAATCTCATTTTCTTCAACTACTGTATCTAGTATTATTCTAAAAGCAATTAATTGCAATATCGTTCCTGCCATGTCCCGACATTGTCTCATTCCATACCGCATTATACACTTGTTTGGTTAAAGTGAAAGTAGGCTGTCAAGTTATAAACATTCAACTCCCTCTTATAAAATAAGCACAATAAAACTTGCTCAGTTCAAGACTCATGAAGAAAACATTGCCCCTTGCTCTACTAAGTCTTCAAAATAATCTTGAAGAACATTGTTTGGTAAAAAGGATAGCACTTAAGTGAAATTATTTTTAAAAAGTGATACTTTATTAAATTTCTACTTGTATATGTTTCCAGAAATAAATAAAGCTTGTAGTTTTCTTAATCTTTTCTAATTTTCTTTAGAAAAATTCCCAGCTTTCTGTGTCCCCTACCTTGTGTGTATATGTACAAGAGAGAGAGAGAGAGAGAGGAGGAGAGTGAGAGAGACAGATAGAGAAAGAGAGAGGATGAGAGAGATGCTGTGAGTAAGAGGTAATACTGTTCATTGGAGTAACCAAGTGGAAAACACGCTGGCTGAAAAAAATTATTAAGTCATGGTTTTTTGCTAGCTGAATTAATAATTAAATATTACAGAGAACAAAAAACTGTAAGTTTTAAAGAGAGAGAGAGAGGGGGGAGAGAGGGAGAGAGAGAGAGAAAGAGAGAGAGAAAGAGAGAGAGAAAGTTTAAAAGTTATTAGAATTTGTTGAACAAGATTTTATGTTTTTTTTGTAAACCTCTCTTTTTGTTACACTTTTTTTTTTGTTAATTTATTGTAAATTGATAATTTTAAGAGATTTATAAGATAAATATAGAGCCATGATCCTAGAGATAATATAAGTATAGAGCCATGATTTTACAAATTTAGAAAGCAATATTTTACACTATAAAATTTACTAAAAAATCAATCAAAAAAATGTCTCATTATCAAGGATGTGATTCTTTTAATTAATTTTTTAATTTAATGTAGTGACTTTTACAACCTATGTTCAGTTCTGAAACTATTGTAAGCATGCCTCCACTTCCGAGACACATCAACTAGCTCTGATTCTACACTTCGGCCCTCTGAGCAGAATGAATCTACAGCAGAATTAATGCTTTGGATGTGTGGTTTTGTTTCACCTTCCATATTTGTATTACCCAATACAATCTCATTTTTTTTGTCTGTAGCTATGAGTCCCTAAAAATGTATAAACTCATGTTACAATTTTTATTAATCTTTAACATCTATCTATTACATGGATACAATTATAACAGTATGAGTACCATAAGATATTTATATTACTAAAAAAAACATCTGATTATATATTTGCAAGGTATACAATAGAACTAACAGAATAACTAAATAAAATCACAGGTCAAAAGATTACATTCTTATTTTAATAGATTCAAGAAAAAGCATATACCATAAACATAAACCTAAAGAAAAATTACATCTAATAATAAGCAGTGACAAAGCAACCTATAACTACTTGGGTAATCTAAGAATCTTCAACCTTACCTTAAAATGTTTGTATAAATGAAGTCTATGTGGTGTTCCTTTCTCTCCGCAAATGCACCAATAAAGCAATCATTGAATCACTGGTTATTTGATAGTTCATGGAATAATTTCTTTATCATAATTGTACTTAAGTTACTTAATCTATTATTTGTAACTTGAATTTATCAATAAGGTTTATATGCATTTTTATGCACTTTAACTACTTTCAATCGAACATGATGTTACTAGAAATGTGAGAACTAAAACAAACAAATGTGCTGTTTGTAAACCTTGCCCAGTCCATTTTCTATTAAACAAAACTTCAGTAATAGTTTTGGAAGTAGATGTTTACACAAACTCATCAGAATATACATTCAGAATTTCATTTCTCACCTGTTCACTATCAAAAAGGGGATACACTTTTAGGATTTGTTTCTCCACAATTTAGTTGTGGGAAAATTTTATAATAAGCTTTACACTGATTTCAGCCAGTAATCCACCAAAGTGAAATTTTCAAAATAACTAAACCTTTTTTCCATTTATACTACTATAGTATGAATTATTTCATTAGCTATTGCCTTGGTTGGCACTATAAATGATTCTGTTATCATTACATTGTCTAGATCTTTGCTGGTGTCTATACATTCATTCACTGTTTCTTGATTTCACAGATTTCTTAGCTTACGTATTGTTTGTTTCATCTCATGGTTGCAGATGTTTACATTAAATGTAGATTTTACTTGAAGTACCTTGAATAAAATAAATAAGCAAAATACAAATAACTTGGTAAAGAAACACAGTAGGAAGAGAATGTTTGGGTCATATAATTCCTTAACCACTCTTACATTCACTGAATTGCCATCCCAGTCTTCATCACTATCAATGTCATGCACAAGAGCTTCTTCCAAGTCCTTGAAATGAAATGCAATTGTTAGTGTTGTACAAGAGGGAAAATTCCATTGATTTGTGAATACTTGGGGAAGTTTAAAACTGTTATCTCTCAGGACTTGAGTTCTTTTAGATAACTTGCTGAAATATAGGTGGTAATTACATTCTTTATAGATTACAGCTGCCAACCAGTTGCACTTATATGTTTTGAAATGTCGTAGAAACCAACAAATCTATTTTGAACATGATAATAAACACAATACTGAAATTGAATCTGAAAAGATACATCTAATGTTTAATCCAACTAAGTTGAGATAAATTCACAATTACAAAGTTCTTTCTGAACTTCTTCATTAATTAATTTCATTTGTGAATAATTGTACAGTCAATAATTTCATTCTGAGTGTCACTTATAGTATTTACTGAGTTATTACTCTCGTGATGCCCTTGGAAAAAGGTTCTTGTTGTCCAAGGCAACACAGCCCTTGATGTAACCTTCCAACAACCAATCAATTATGAGTACCCAACTCATGTTTTAGAGTTAGAAGACAAACTGTTGTAAAGAGGTATACTCTATTCTTCTTATGCAAAGAAGAAGATAATGTTCACTATTCAGAATATGTCTTCATGTAATCTGGTGATTAAATATTTGGCTCTTCTATGAAATTTTTTTTAGACACTGCTGCCACTCCCATTTCAACCACTATCACCTCCAAATAAGACACAAACATAAAAATAAAACATACAGTCTGCCTACTTAGCCACAAGTCATGAATAATTCTAATACCATTGGGACTGGAAAGTTCTTACTTCGTTTTAATTATTTTTGGCAATTTTTAATAATGTTCAAGATTAAATTTTTAATACTTGTCTTTTAGACCACATTTTTCTTTAAAAGATAAAGATGAAATCACAGTTTGAAGCAAGTATGTAATAAGATCATTACTATCATTCATTGCACACAGACTTAAGAATTTGACAATTGAAAAAACAAATAAAGACCAACATATAATACAACACGAAACAATTAAATCAAATAAAACAGAGAAAGTCACAAAATCAATAAAAATAGCAATAGGCGAGGAACCAGTTTATTTGAAGGCAAGGAAAATTACAAAAAGAGTGAACTATCACTTGCTCCAGAATAAATAATTTGTTAAACAATATTAGTTAAATCACTAGGTTATAAACTAATTGCAAACTGTCACTGGTTTTTAATTAATAAGAATAAAATTTTAATTAAATAATATTCAACTAAGTGAATACGTAATAGCTTACTTGCTGACGCATTTTGAAACCATCTTATACACACTGTTTATGCTCAAATAGTTGTGAGCTATCATTAAGTTAAAGAGAAAAACAGTGAACATGACTACAATATAACACAAACTACAACATACTACATGTTTGCATTCGATGAAAGCACAAACCTTAAATCTAAGCTCTCTGTTAGCTTTAACCTAAACAATCACCTATCCATGGGATCTCCCTTATCAAGTATAATAGAAGAAATATACTTTTAATAAATGGAAAAAATAATAGTAAAAATGATAAAATTACCAATAGATCAGATATTTGGAAGGTATCTTACATGATAATAAAAAAATACAAACACAATTTCAAATGATATAAACAAGATCTATGAAAATTTCAGTTTCATCTCTAAATCAAAAAAGGAAAATAAAATATTTAATTGCACCATTAAAATAGTTTAAAAAACACTTTATATATGCTAAACATACATGAAACCAACAGTTAGAACTAAAACCTAATAACTCAAACCACTCACCAATATGCCAAAGAAATTGCTGGATATAATGCATTATTATATAGAATTAAATATCGAAATCTTGTTGCTGTTCATGACGAGCTGGTTGTTAAACATTATTACACTTTTTCTGTTACTTGCGACCAGACTTTTTGTTAACTAAAAGATGTTAAATTGTTAACTTACACTTGGAGGAAACGTTTTCGTCTTACGACTTCTACAGCCTCCTTTGAAGAAGTCATAAGACAAAAACGTTTCCTCCAAGTGTAAGTTAACAATTTAACATCTTTTAGTTAACAAAAAGTCTGGTCGCAAGTAATAGAAAAAGTGTAATAATATATAGAATTAATACTTTTTTTTATAACTTAAGGCAATCAGCAATCCTACTATTATCACACCTATTACTATTATTAGTAGGGAAAAGAAAAAAATCACTTAATAATAAGGGAAAAAGAAATAAAATTATGTATCAAATAGCAACAGAATGGAGATATGAGAAAAACAAGCCATCAATAGCAGGTAGGCTTCATCAATGAAATGGCGGCCTACTTTGAAAAATGTCAGCACAGCAAGTTGCTATAGTCTTCCCTTAGCACATATTTATTATCTTTCACTTATGTGCTAAACAACCTCAAATACTCTGAGCACAAGAAAAAAAAAATTAAACATTTCAACAAAATGAAAAATATCATCTTAATAGATCTATACAATCTACACCTTGAACTATCAAATTCAATAAACAAAATAAAATAGAGAACAAAATATTATATAATAATAATAAAATACATTAGTAAAAAAAAACCATAGAACTTTCCTTGAAAAACATGCAACAAAAATAATGGCAATAAAAATATCATGAATTATAAAAGGGATAAAGATCAGAATCAAAACTAGAAAATACCTTCCATAAATTTCACCAAACTTTATAAATTGTAAATGCACTAAATTCTTAGACAACAAACAAATTATTAAAAGAGGGCTATATACTAATATTAGAACAGTTATTAAAAAACATATATGTAGCATAATTGTAGACACAGAATCAACAACAAATCTATATACTGAAAATACAAAAAAAGAGAATAAAATCAACTCATGAAATAAAACATATAATCAATAACATACCACAATAAACAAACGCAATTAAAAACAAACAAAATTTAAAAAATAGTAATTTAATATCAGTAAAAGCAGACAAAATTAATGCACAATAATCATGAATACCAAGATTATACAGGTATAAACAAAACAGAAAATTTACCTTAAATAACAATATATTTCATTTCTAAATTTAAATAGTTGACTTATTGTTCATTAACCTATGTCTGATATTTTTCAGAACATTTGTAAATAAAGTAAATGTTTTGTGATGTTCCCAGACTGATTTTAGAAGTGTGGTTTTTTAGGTATTACAAGATTAGTTTGATTAACTACTAAGTGACAGTAGGGTTATTACTTACTGGCCAAGCAGATTTTTGCCTTCTTTGTCCTCTAAGAGCAACAGCTAAGTTTCCACAAACAACACCTCCAGAAGTTAGCTTGCTTGGTGTGTCAATAAGGTGTTCTTTTTCTGAAAAATATATAATTAATGATAATTATTATTTTATTACATTTCTTTAGCTACTTTTACACTAAAACTATTAATATGTTTATATATTAATATATTACTCTCGCCTGTAGTAAATATTAATTTTTTTGTTTAATAAGGACAGCCATTCGAGAGATGTATCCTTTAGTCAACTCAGATCAGTAATAATTCTCTAGGGAAATTTAATATATCAATAATTGTTTGAGATAATATTTATTATTTCATTTAAAGAAAATGAATTATATTTCTTAAAGACTATAAACTGAAATTATTCCAAACTTGACTGTAATAATAAAAGGGTATATTGTAGTTCAATTTTTCATAGAATAGTAATTAAAGAAGACCCCGGTTGAATCGGGGGGAAGTTAAAGAAAAAACTTATCACAAGCTAATTAACAGATTCACTACTAAGGCTGACCATATTGTATATACTTACCTAAAAGCTGACTTTTATTTCAATCATTAACAAATTTTATATATTGCATATTATAAAAAAATAGTTTTAATATATATTATAATCCTCATGAAATTTAGATGGCATAAATTACACTTCTTTAAATGGCTGATAAATTAGTCATTAAAGTTGCTGTAATGTAAATAATAAAATAAATTTAGGTTACAACTGTAAAAAATATGTGAAAAATAATTTATAAGAAAACTAAGTTGTAATATATAAACCAAAATATTTATTTACTTCTATATGTCCTAAATATATTCACACATATATGACTACCTAAGTCTTGGTTTTTAGTTCTGGAAGGCTGAGCTGTGGCTGGTCTAGTTCTTTGAAAATGTTTAATTCCAGACTCTTTCCTCTTAATTCTATCTCCATTTGTTGTCATTGGTCTTTGCAATTTCTTGTTAGGAGGTAAGAGCTTCTCTGAAAATATATGTTTACCACCAACCAATTCTGCAATCAGTTATGAAAACTGTAAATAATGAACTTACAAACTGAATTTATAAGTGTAAACAAATTATCCATATTCTATAAAATCATGTAAGATTTAATTGGAGGTGAATTACCAGTGTCATCCCCATATGTTTTGAATTCAATAGGAAGCACAGAATTTTCACTATCATCATCTTCATTGTTGAATTCCTTTTTATTACAGCATCTTTCAGGGCCTAAAATCATATTTTAAAAAAATATATGTAGGATGCACACTAAAAAAATTTCTTTACTAGGGAGAAGATAAAACACACCCAGTGCTGAATATTAGTCAAAAGAGTTTTACCCGAGTTTACAAGAAGTATTCCATCCAACATTCTGAGCTTCGGGCACATAGAGCCAACCGTATTCCTGTAATTACTAACATTTGATGCGGGACAACCTTTCAGTGTTAGCCGTTCTAGTGCGGAGCACATAGATAGGTATTCAATTTGGCGTAAATTCTGTATGTTGTTTCTGCAAGAAGTTAAACAGTAATATGCCATTAAAATCTAAACATTTAATATATAGAAAGTCTAGCATATTTTTAGCAAGTTCTTTTTCAAAATGAACACTTAAAATTTGTTTTTTCTGAGGATTAAAAAAACAACAAATTTAGAAATTATAATAAATTTTATTATATTATAATTAAATTTTAGTTTTCCCCTTCATTTTTCTATACCATATTTTTACAAGATCCAACTTTTAAAAGTCGGAAATAAAAAATTAGGAATCAAAATTACCAATTCTTGACTGTCTTAAAGCAAAATATTTTAAAGACACTTGGAAAAATCATGCATGTAAGAACTTTAATTCTTGGAATATAAAATAATAATATTCTCTGATAATAACATTATTTTCCTCTCAAAAAACTTGATTACCATCAGAACTTTTAAAAATAATGAGTACAGGTAAACCATTAAGGACAATAAGTATTATACTTTTGATTATTTTCTACTTTTTCCCTAGGATTTATGTTTTTATTTAGAGTATCATATTTACATGCCATTGACACGATTGTCACACTACTCGATGACACATTTCGGAGGACCTCCATCAGTCAGAACTTTTTATGAACTCTCATAAGTCAGTTCATTAACAGGTGGGACTGATGAAGGTACTCCAAAACGTGTCAACGAGTAGTGTGACAATGCTGGGAATGGCAGGTAAATATGATACTCTAAACAAGGTTACAAGTATTATATTTTATTTTAACAATTACAAGAAATATAATTTTCAAAAATCACCTACTTTTCAAGATCAAGAATTCTGAGAACTGGTAGAGCAGCACAGTACCCAACGCAACTTATATTGTTATTGGGTGCATAAAGTTCTTCAATAGTTATCATACCAAATAGTCCATCCAAAGAATCAAGATTACAACGTCCAACTCGAAGGATCAACAAATTACATAGTCCAGATCCTAAATCCCTGTTGCAATAGTTAAAAAAAGGTTTGTTTAAAATTAATCAACAGTTTTTTTTTAATAATTTAGAAATGTTACATGATTATAATAGTTTAGATTAAAATAAAGACAATTATAATTTTCAGTAATTTGTTTGGAGTCATTGCCAAGAAAAGTTAAAAATTAAAAAATTACTTATAGGTTAAACTTAAGAAAAAACCACTACAAACTGATGTTTTAGAGCAGACATTTTGCACTTGATCAGTGTATTGTTCAATATTTGAATTGAAAGAGGACTCTTTAGTCTTGGATACACAAACACACACACACACACACACACACACAAACACACAAACACACAAACACACACACACACACACACACACACACACACACACACACACACACACACACACACACACACACACACACACACATACACACACACACACACACACACACACACATACACACACACACACACACACACAGACACACACACACACATATAAATTAGTTTTTATTAAATCTATATATGTAGATAAGTTTTATGTACAAATATTTTTATCTATTTACAGCACTTTTTACAAGTGTAGAAATTTTATTTTAATCTGGTATACACTGTATAAACTTACAAAAAGCTCAAGTTAATTATTTTACCTTTATTTCCCATGCAAGTTGTCTAGCGGGAAATGCTGATTTTTAACTAGATGGTTTCTGTCTGGGTTACAAAAAAAACTGTTTCCGTATTTTGAACAAAAATATAATATATACATATGAATGTAGTAAAAGTAACATTTTAATTTATCAATTAATTAAAATACTTTCTGGAAAGGATGGAAAAATTATATATATATATATATATATATATATATATATATATATATATATAGGTACCTGAGAGAATTCATGTGGCTGCCTGTAAGATCTAGTTCTGTGAGAGCAGGCATGTAAAAATGTAAGCGCTGTAGACATATTTCTTGAGTAATTACCTTCAACTTAACTGAAGTAACAGTATCCAAATCATCTGTACCGCAAACTTTAGCCTACAATCAAATTATAAAATTGATGATATGTATGACTTAATCAACTGATAGTCAAATTATTATGAATCCCCTTGTGTATTTTTCCATAAATTAAACTTTTCAATACTATTTCTATTACTAAACAGCTGTCAACTGATGTAAAGCTCTTAGGTAGTCATTGGTATCAGGCCACACTGTTGCAGCAGACAAATGCTGCATAAATTTGGTGATCCCCTCCCCTCCTTCTCTGACTTATTTTCTCTTAATTTGTCATTTAGATTTTATAGTAGTTATTACTGACTGACGATGATAACATTTTCATTGAAAAATGTTTGAGTCAATATATTATAAATTGTAAACCACTGTGGATAATAATTTATTAACTTGAAAATAGGCAAAAATTATAAAATGAAGGTATAATTTTTATTTTAAAAGACAGATAAATTAATTGTAAAAACATTCTTTGAAATCAGAGATATTAATAGATGTTTGATAAATAATTATAGTAAAAATGAATAATAAAATAATTGTTTTGTTTACCATGTTGTTAAAAATAACTGGGAAACATTTCATCAGATTTTACTTTTAGTGATGTAATAATTCAAGTAAAACTAAATACATATATTTGTTAAAATAAGTAATATATGGCAAGAACTAATTGGTATTAGTTGAACCCATCTTGACATGAGCTACTAGTTTTCACTAAAACACTTGTAAATATTTTACAACTTGCCTATGTTAGCACTTACTTATATTTATTGAGGTCACCCGTTTCGGGAGATGTGTCACATTGTCAACTCAGACCGTAAGTGCCGAGTTACTGTCCGAGTTGACAATGGGTCACATCTCTCGAAATGGGCAACCTCAACAAATATAAGTTAGTGCTACTATAGGCAAGTTGTAAAATATTTACAAGTGTTTTAGTGAGCTAATTGGTGTATACATTACCAACAATCTTGGAAGTGATCGTTCATATGGCAAATGATCTGGTAATGAAATAGGTAAAATTTCATCTGGCGGAAAATCTTCTTCCCAGAAATGTGCACTTGTAGTTGAATTTGATGGTGAAATAGAACAAGAAGGGACACTCTCGTCAGTTTCTGTTATGCAATATGGAGCCATCTGGAAATAAACGGTAATACAATTTAATCACAATTTCCAAAACTGAAAATTTATTGATTAAAATTTTTACTAAACTTTTTTTTTTGTCACAATCTCTAATAGTATTTCTATAACAGTAATTCCACAGTATTTCATATTGTTTACTGCATGTTACACAGTCAGAAAAAAGTCGACAGTTAAATTGTCATCATAAAACAGATTTCAATTGTCAATGGCTACGAACCCAGCTTAATACAGTGGATAATACACAGCTTTAGATCACCATAAGCACACACTATGACTTTGAGGAGTAAACCATCATACTCGTAGAATGAAGTAGTAGTACTCGTAATATGTAATTTGTTAAGTACTCTATAAACAGTTATATATTCCTATTATGTAGAAATACTAACCCCATATTCAATATACTTAAACCATCAATACCCAAACAGGACAAAATTGATAGTGGAGGCTGCAATAGTTTTTGTATCAGACAACTCCGACACACTCTTATACAATATTTCCTCAAACATATGTCTAAATCCTTCAGTATACCAAGTCTATCCTTGCACAACATCTATTAGACTGTAACGCCTTTGTAAATGTAGAGGGCAACACATTTCCCCTATGCTTCCCCTAATCCCTAACACTCAAAAACAATATGGGATTCATGGTATTTGAAATTATTTGCTGATCATTGGTTTAATTGGAAGCAGAACTTCAGCTCCCACTCCATTTAAATTTACAGTATTGTTTCATCATCAAACATGAATGATAGTTATATTATTATGTAACTATTCGAGTTTTAGTTCATCAACAGACGGGTCATTACATCTAAAATCAACCACTATTTTGAACCTTATTGTTTTAGATTTTAGAGGTATTTTGTACAATTGTTCTAGCATTTAAAGTACAATATGTAAGAATACAAAGTTCAGAATTTTTGGCATTGAGTATTTGAGAGAGATTTTTTTAATTTGAAAACTGTACAAAATTTATCATGTTTTGATACCTTTAAACACCTTCAGTTCAAAAACTATTTGATAGAAAAAGCTGAAAATTCTGTCATTTTGTTTAATTTTCTATACCTTTTAATTTGGCATGCTTCTTGAGCATATTAGGAAAATTTTAATTTTTATCTAAAATGTAAAAAAAATAATAAATTTATTTGTTTACATCTTCACTTGAGCGAATAGTTTTTTCAATAAAATTATATACATATATCCCTTACAACTTTTTTTAAAAAAATGTTTTAACTTGCCTATAGTAGCACTTACTTTTTTTGTTGAGGACGGCTGTTTCGGGAGATGTGTCCCTTTGTCAACTCAGACCGTAACTCATATATCCCTAAACTACCTGAGAGCTGTGAAAATATTAGTCAGTGAAAAAGATTTTCTTTCTTTCCTTAATCCCATACAAAATAAATAATATATTTGGGAGATGAGACAACACCAAAAAGTTGCCAGAAGTGTCTGTATAAAATTATGTGCAATCCTCCATCACCTGTTTGTTATTTAAATATGTGTAAGAAGTGACATGGAATAGATTCTTTTTAAAATGCACTAGTCAGAAGATTGAAGATGAGATGATTGACAGTATAATGTATAAATTTGGTTCTCTCTAGACAGATGTGTTATGTAAACTGGTCATTAGTAAAAGATAAATTTATGGTAGAATTTTGTCAAAGATTTTTTGAAGTTAAAAACTTATAGAATTAATGCAAACATTTAAACAAAATTCTGCAGTGTCATAAAAACTAATTTACAACCTGATAAAGATCTCATATTTTTGAATTTTTCTAAAAACACTCATTCATCTTCTAGGAAAAAGTTGATTTGATCACTGGAACAACAGTAACACTTCACCGCTTTCTTGTTTATTACAAAGAAGCTGGAAAACTCAAACATTTAAAAATGATCTCTTTATATCATATTATCTGATTATATCTGATTATCATATTATCATATTACAATATTCTAGCTTTCAACCATTTCCAGACTCAATTGATTATTGAACTCCAAGGGGCTATTCCAGGTTTATTAAAACGTATCTATTTCTCAGATAACTGTGAGGCTAATACAAGAACATAACATTTTTTTGTTTATATGGAAAAGATTTTGGAATAAAAGCAGATACAATGAACCGAAGCCAACAAGGAGAAAATGGTAGAGCAAAAACACCAGAATGAGATATAGCAACAACAGCTAGAAGTCCCAAGTCATTAAATCGACAAATAAAAACCTGTTTATTATATCCTTATGAAACAAAACAAAAATTGCCTATGTGTGGATTGCCTAGCTGATCAACTACTTCTTAAAGTATAACTTTGGCACTTCTAAACGATAACTTAGGCACTAATGAAGATCGCAAAACACACTCCAAAATTTTAAGTCTTAGTAAAAATTCACTATAACTAAGGATTTACCAAGTAATAATTTTATTAAGTTAAAAGACTAAATTTTCTGAATTTTACAAAATGTTAATTGATAACTAAAATTACATATTTAAACACTATAACAACTTAATTTTTGTAACAAGTAATACAAATTACACAAGGCTAAGAAATTAAGAAATATGGAAAATAAAATACTTTGATTGACATGGTCATGATGTCAGTAGGAATGTCATTATCCTTTAACACCACATTTAAATATAATTTTAGAGCTACTAAGATAATATTTTTCTTAGAAATAAACCACTGGTAAATAAACAAATAAACGAATAAATAAATACATAAATTATACATATATATATATAAATAAATAAATAAATAAATAAATAAATAAATAAATAAATATATATATATATATATATATATATATATATATATATATATATATATATATATAGTGTAGCTTTTTAAAAGTGTTATAATTTTATTTATTGAACTACTTATATTTTCCTTTACTATAATATATTTCTGAAAAATTTCGAAGGAAAAAATACATAGCCTACCTTTGAGTGAATTTACAATAATATAAAATGTAACTAATTTCTAGATCTAAGGATAATTTTCCTCAGGGATTAGGTACTCATCTAATATTTAAGCAAAAAACAATTTATGACACAAATTATGTATATTTTGAGTGAAACACTGTTCTTAAATATTAAATCAATAGATACTACTGCTTTGAAGAAACTTGATAAACATTTTGTTAAGTGCAGTGTTCCCATGGCAACTCAGTAAATACAACATTGATGCAAACATATGTTTGCATGCTAACTTTGATAATGCCTATTTTGAAGGCATTTGCCATAATATATAATGTCAGAAACTAGTGTATGAATATCATTAACATTAGGAGAAAATCATTATATTTGAAAATTTTTCAATTTCTGTTCATGAATGTCATTAGGGTTGACATTATTTTTATCTATGATAGCTTCATAATAATGTACTATAACGATTTACTTATTTGAAAACATATATCTTAAGAATCACTTATACCACATCAATTGTATTTAATAGTAACGAATACAAACGCAATCAGTTAAAAAAGATACAAATTAACCAATGTTCTTCACTTTTCATACACAAGTAATTAAACAATTTTATGTATAGACAAGCATTTAAATATTAAAGAAGTTTTTTGTAAACGAAAATTAGAATATTTTATGGAAATAAATTTAACAATTTGCTATTAAAAACATACCGTTCCCCATGTAATAAAACAGCATAATTTTTAAATTGGTCACCAGTCTTAAAACCCAATACATCATTACACATAAAAAATACATTAGGTCTAATAATATAATCATCAAAAACCAAATAAACTGCCAGAGTTCTAGAAAATGTTAGGCCTACAATATTACGAAAAAGAATAACACTTCCAATTCACTTCAATCTCTACAGTTCAGTTCAGACATCAACAGTTCAATCATTTAGGCCTACTTAGTATTTATTAAATGTATTCTTGCGTGTACGTTTAACATTTAAAGATAGTCGATTGATATAGGCTAAAATTATTGACAATAATCTTGTTTGTTTGTTGACAAGTTACGAGTATATTTTTTTATGTCACTTTTGTCATTGAAACTAAAATGAAAACGTTGGCTGTAAAATAACATTTTTTCGGCTGTGGCTAAGGATGTCTCGTTGTCACTCCAATTCAGTTTAGGAAACATTATTATCTTGTATTCTTGTCTAGCAAACCCTCACCGGTTCCTATTTGGAATGTAATAATTGAAATATTAGTAACAAATCTATATTTTTATGTTATATATCATAATCCTCTGTTTTATAAAGACATCTTGAATATATACATTTTTTTGTTAGTAAAGTGAAACCTCATTATACCTCAGTATTTTTTTCAAACAAAAAATAACTTTACCAAAGCCAACAAAACTTTATACACCCGAAGATTGTTCATAAAACAGAGCATTGTTATACTATATTAAAATATGTACAGCTACAACGTAGGCCAATCTGGTAGGATAGGTCTGTTTAGAAAAAAATAATCCTTAACGATAGACGGAGTACATGTCAAGGAAAATGATTCTGAAACCAATTAAAAGGTTTATGTTGTTAGATATGGTAAGTGAGGCTTGTAATGACAATATTTGCTGACATTCCAGGATTTTATCTTTGTTACATCAAACATTTTGATGTAGAGGAGAATTGGGGTAAAATGTAAATGAAGGTCATAACAAAATATCGTGAACTTTCTTTATTTTGAAGGCGGGTCTGGACCGGGTCTAGCGAACTGCTTCAGTCTCACATACCCATGCTGTTAATATCACTATCGTGCGTGAAGGAAACTGGATTGATTGCCCATGTACCAAGCTGATAAGCTGTTTCTATGGAAAATCAGGAAATAGTGAAATGAAACAGTATGGTGAGTATCGCACTGAAAGCGGAATGATAAAACCTGGGAAGAAAGAAATCCTGCCCGAAAAAATCCCGCGAAGGACCATGCAGGGACCCAGGCCTAGGGTATCTTTATCTTAATGGATAAGGAGAGGTATTACCTTGAAAATAACTTGTTAGTGAGGCTATGGTATGTAATACATGCACCTCTTCTTCAGTTGCGTAATCGAAACTAGAATGAAAAATCTGTTTGAATCTGCTATCTACCGAAAGTCCATCAAACTACAGTGGTAGTTAATCAATCGATAAAAGTCTTGAAATACCTATTGTTTAATGCTGCAACAGCGTTTTTAAAAATCAAGTTATAGCTAAACACAATATCGATTTACCCCAGCTTCATGCGTAAGAATACCTAGTAGGTAGGCCTAGTGGTTTCATTTAGTAAATTGATTTTTTAAGGAATAATTATACCTATGAATTAATTGTCTTCAAACTATGTCCGTGTAAAACTAATTGGTTTTAAAACTAACCCGTCACGGATTGACAAAACAAAGGGAAAACGTCGAAACGCCTTGATTTTACCCTTCAGTTTTCCCTATGTTGTAAAATTTAAATTAATACAATTTGTATGGTTTCTTTTGGGGTATTTTCTTCAACCAAGTGGATATTGTAATAAATAGTAATTTACAATTAAATATTTTAAATAGTCACTCAGTTTTATTTATTAAAATTTGCTTAAAATATTTTAGAAAACTGAATTTAAACAGAACAAAGAGGGAACCGTATAAAATCGTACATTTTTTTGTTTTGGATTGAACATGAAATTAAATTGCACGGAAAAATAGACAATCATACCTGGTCACTACCAAGAAAGCCTGTAGCCACGTTGAAAATTTCTAGGGAAATATAGGGTTCATAAGAGCGACATTATCGTTTAACATTCCACAATCAACTTGAATTACAGATTTCGAAATGCTGGTGGAACTAGGAAAAAATCTTGTTGGAAAATCCTTTTTTGAACTAAGATATGGATGGCTTTAAGCGGTCATCGCATTTAATTTGGCGGTGAAAAAAAATTAACACGGGAGCGGTAATCCTATATTTTATCACAAAGATGTCGTTAGAGAGAAAATAATGATTATACAGGTGTCTTCGGAGACAATTCCAGCTTTTCCTTGGAGGACTCTATCAAATTTCCCAGAAGCATGATGAAGATTATCCATTAGTTATATATCCATTACTCCTGACTATCCATATTTCATATATATATATATATATATATATATATATATATATATATATATATATATATATATATATATATGTATATATATATATATATATATATATATATATATATATGTATATATATATATATATATATATATATATATATATATATATATATATATATATGAATTTTTGGACTAGATAGGAGACTTGACAGACTTACATAGGGTCCAAAACTGCAATCTCTTGGTAATAAATAAATAGACACACAAAAACACATTACACTATTGAAATATTTCGATCATAGAATGATCTTTTTCAATCAAAAACGAAGAAGAAAAGACTCAATTGATTGAAAAAGATCATTGTATGATCGAAATATTTCAATAGTGTAGTGTGTTTTTGTGTGTGTTTATTTATTTATTTACAAGATATTGCGGTTTTGAACTATTGCCACTAGGTAAGCCTGTCAGTCTCCTATCTAGTCCAAAAATTCCTAAATATGCTTTGAGCTCTACTAGAACTAAGCTATTATACTAATATATAGGCTATATAGCAAAAATGAACTTTTTAGTCAGTGTCAAAAACGCCAAAGAAACTAACACTCTTTAAGAAAAAAAAATAGGTAATTTATTGATGCAGTATCCTTTTCCAGGAAAGCTATAAGTTGAGTCCGGCAACAATAGATAATAGAGAAGGGTCCATAGTGGTTAAGACGGGAAATCCAGCGGCCGATATAGCCTGGGAAAATAACCGTGTACCGTAAGGTTAAGCTAATTGTAGAACTGTGGGAAACTTACAAAGAACGTTTGTGGTAATGGGAGAGATTAGGGATTTCATAAAAGCTAAATGATCGGAGAAGTTAAAGGAGTTTTGAGAGGTGTCTCAGAGAAAGGCAGGCAGATTGGTGGGGACCAGGATGGAAGTGTTGTAAAGGGAGAAATTGATTAAATTAAGTAAAGAGTTTTTTTATAAGTAAAATTTAAAAAGTGCGACGTAAAAGTTTTTTTAGAATTATAAAGTAAGTTTTTTTTGTGTGTCAAGTGTAAGTGCAGAAGGTAATAACCAAGGCCAGGATTCCAGGGACTTTTCAGAACAATAAGATTATTTGAATATAAGTGTAGCCAACAGACATCTATCTTTTAGCTCAGAACAAATTGTAATTTCATAAAAATTTATAAAAATTATCCTAGTTTCACCATTTCTAATTTAAAAGCAAAGTTCCCGTAATAGCGACCCGAGAGCAAGAATAAAATATTAATACTGTTTTTTTGTTATGTTATTTTATTAGAAATCTAAAGCCTCCAAAGTCCACCTTTTATCATTGTAATATTAGTTAAGATATCAATCCTGTCACTGCAAAATATTAATATAAATTGGAAATAATGTGTAGAGTTAATTGAAGAGAATAAATGCAAGTGATGTTTAAAAATTGATAAGTTTGTCAATTCTTTATAAACCTGAAGGTGTGACATTAATAGGTAAGGTAAATAAATAACATTAAAATATTAATTTAATTATAACAAAAGTTAAGTTATAATATATATATGTATATATATATATATATATATATATATATATACATCCCGCTATCAATATGGCAGCATTTCATTTTGCAACCATATGGCAGCCACTTGAAGGAGTGAAGTATATATGTTTTTCGTCGTGTATAATTTATTTCTAATAAACATGATACTACTCTATGTACTTTAATTTCATAAAATCTTAAAAATACAAAATTGACTGAAATACTATCAATACGGCAGCATTTCATTTAAGCATCATTATGGCAGCCAGTGTATATTTTCGTTCAGTCTAATAACAATATGGCAGCCGGTGTGTATATTATTCCCACGCCACTAACGATACGAGAACCAACAGTGTTGCCACTATGGTGCGACTGTCTGACTAGTCAAATGTTTATACTGTAAGACACTGGGTGTGTGTAATCACGGTGAAAACATAAACATTAGAATGTCCCTTCTTCATTTCAGCTGGCCAATTATTTACTCAACTCACATAAGTCCTGGTTGTTAGTTTTCATAAACGTGTACAACTATCGAAAGCTGACGGGGATAGAAGTGAACAAAATTTAACGGGGATGGACAGGTGGGGCTCTATGGGAGTTGTAAAGGAGTGACTTGGGGTCAAAATAACAGATGGCAAAAAAAACTAGAAAATGATCAGTCGGCGGGTTTTAATGGTGCTGAGTCTTTTACCGTTATCGAACGTCATAGGGATATACGGGTGGTCCTCTATGGGAGTAGCAAATGATGAATTGGAGTATAAATGTGAGAAGGCAAAACAAAGCTAGAGTATAATCAATCTTAGTGTTTTTTCGGTTGCTGAATCCAATACCGTCTTCCATATCAATCGGGAATGCACGGGTGTGGCTCTACGGGAGTAAAAAAGGGGTGAATTGGGGTAAAATTGTCAGAAGGCAAAAAAAACAATTGAAATGAACATTCGGGTGGTTTTTAATGGTGCTGAGTCGTTTACCGTAATCGAACGTCAATGTGAATATACGGGTGATCCTCTACGGGAATAGCAAATGATGAATTGGAGTATATTTGTGACAAGGCAAAACAAAGCTAGAATATGATAAATCGTAGTGTTTTGGAGGGTGTTGAGTGGAATACCGCCTTCAATATTATAAGGGGATGCACGGGTGTGGCTCTACGGGAGTAGAAAGGGGTGAATTGGGGTAAAATTGTCAGAAGGCAAAAAAACAATGGAAAATGATCACTCGGGGGGGTTTTAAAGGTGGTGAGTCTTTTACCGTTATCGAAAGTCAATGGAGATACACGGGTGATCCTCTAAGGGAGTAGCAAATGATGAATTGGAGTATAAATGTGAGAAGGCAAAACAAAGCTAGAGTATGATCAATCGTAGTGTTTTTTAGGTTGCTGAGTCCAATACAGTCTTCCATATTAATCGGGAATGCACGGGTGTGGCTCTACGGAAGCAGAAAAGGGGTGATTTGGGGTAAAATTGTCAGAAGGCAAAAAAACAATTGAAAATGAACATTCGGGTGGTTTTTAATGGTGCTGAGTCGTTTACCGTAATCGAACGTCAATGTGAATATACGAGTGACCCTCTATGGGAATAGCAAATGATGAATTGGGGGTATAATTGTGAGAAGGCAAAAAAAAACTAGAAAATGATCAATCGTAGTGTTTTGGAGGGTACTGAGTCCAATACCACCTTCAATAATAAACGGGGATGCTCGGTTGTTGCTCTACGAGAGTAGGAAATTGGTAAATTGGGGTAAAATTGTCAGAAGGCAAAAAAACCATTGAAAATGATCATTCGAGTGGGTTTTAATGGTGCTGAGTCTTTAACCGTTATCGAACGTCAATGGGGATACACGGGTGACCATCTATGGGAGTAGCAAATGATGAATTGGGGTATAATTGTGAGAAAGCAAAAAAAAAAACTAGAAAATGGTCAATGGTAATGTTCTGGAGGGTGCTGAGTCCAATACCGTCTACAATATTAAACGGGGATGCTCGGTTGTTGCTCTACGAGAGTAGAAAGGGGTAAATTGGGGTAAAATTGTCAGAAGGCAAAAAAACAATGGAAAATTATCACTCGAGGGGTTTTAAAGGTGGTGAGTCTTTTACCGTTATCGAAAGTCAATGGAGATACACGGATGATCCTCTATGGGAGTAGCAAATGATGAATTGGAGTATAAATGTGAGAAGGCAAAAAAAAATAGAAAAAGATCAATCGTAATGTTTTGGAGGGTGCTGAGTCCAATACCGTCATTAAGAGCTAATGGGAATATGAGGGTGTGGTTCTACGGGAGTAGAAAGGGTGGTTAATTTTTATGAAAATGTCAGATACTAGAAAAATGTCTAGTAAAATAATACTGTGGGTTTGTAAGGGGTGACTCCAATTTCGTCATCGAAAGTCAAGGATAACGCACGTGTGAGTTTTCGAGAGTGCGATTCCAGACACTGTTAAAAAATAGCGGGAAAGTGTGATTAGTCATATGTTTGGAACGGAAGATGAGTGGAAGCTAGGCACAATCATAAATATTAGATTATTCATTCTTATCATCAGCTGTCGTAATCTGTAAGCAAGTTAGACAGATTGTAATGTATTTTATTGAGCTCATGCAGTTCCAAATAAAACGAGTTTAGGCCTACTTTTCTTGTTTCAATTTTGTTTTACCTTCTAGCTCCTAATATTGTGCGACAAGTCGTTTGCGAATAAGATATTGAACCATGTAATAGATTAGTCAATATTCTATTTTACAACCACTGTTGAACTTATCTCTAATTTTAATTGTTTAATTTAAAATCATTGGGTTATGAATATTTCTTATACAAGTGTTTGATAGTAAATGTTTGCTGTTAATTTATTGAAATATTTACAAGCACAGTCAAGCGCTTTGCAAGTGTCACAAGATCCTGCTCAAAGGGAGAGATAAAAATTAGATACGATAAAACTCTGTTAGTGTTATTATAGCAAGTTCAACCTTTCTGTGTTCAAATACACATGCTGTTACCCATGTTATATTACAAATATTGTTGACCCTTTGTGTTCTATGATTATATCGTGTAATACTTGTGGTACAATTAATAGATCGATGATAACACCTGTTATATACATATTATGTTGAAAATATTTAATTTTGTGTGTGGATATTTTTAAAAATTACAGATAATAAAGTAAGTAAAAATTTATGTTTTGATGTAGTAATTTAGAAAACTGTTCGTAATTCAGGACAAAGGGAAGATTTTATCAGTTAATTCATAGAATTCTTGCCGGTGGCTTGAAACTCACTTTACAGTTTGTTGTCTATCAAATGCGGAATGAGTATAGTTATTAAAGGCAAGAGTTTGATTTCTCCATTCATACAGTGATTTTAATTCTTATACAAAATATCGTGAACCAAATTTTTCACATTCAACTTTATTAATGTAAACGCAAAAAATTAAGAACTATTATATTTTGTGAAAATTCCAATTCCATAGCGTTTATAAGCAATATTATTTTAATACCTCATTTAAAACGCTACTTTTGATCTAAGGGAAATAAACATTGATTTAACAAATTATAAGTCAACCTTATTTTACGAAAATGAAAACCTTGGGAAACCCCCTTAATGTGGATATTTTTTTTTTTAACTTGGTGTTAGGGTAAATGTTTCTTAGTTTAATAATGTTTACTACTTTGATCTAAAGTAGGTTAAATAGAAAAGTATATATTTTATGATTTTAAAAACATAAAATTCTATTTACTGTTGTCTTTATAAAAAAAAGAATAAACAATAATAATGTTTTTTTCAAATTAAATGTTAATGTAATATTTGTAATGTGGAGCATACATTTAGTTGCAATGATTTCGGGTTATCACTAAAGCATTTTAAGGACAAAAATTATAATAAGATATTACGTCAGACCACTTGAGCTGAGGGTCCGGGATGTAATGAAATTTTGTATTTCAAGTGATTTCTACTATATTTTATTACACTTTCAATGATATATGATATTTTTGTCAATAATAACATAATATATATTTTTTTCATCCAAAATAAACAAAAATTGTTACAAAAATATAAATAATGTAGCAAAGAAACGAAACTTAATATACAAAATTGTGTAGATATAATATGAAATTAAGAATGAAAAAATAATTGCAAATTTTATATTACTTATAACACTAGTTAACTAAATTACTAATAAATATAAAACGAGAAAATATATTAAAAGGAAAACCTTGTGTTTAAACAAGTATTTATTTTTCTTTACCTATATATAAATAGAGAAAAAAGTAACAAAAAAAATGTAAACCTAAAAACTAATTAATGAATGAAGAAATAGTTTTAAAAATCAACTTCGATGAAGGTAAAAACATTGAGTACAACTTCATTAATCCAGATATTGTGGCTGAAACTGAAGACGCACCTGGCAACCAACACCACCTATAAGTGCCTATCAAGCCCATGCCAGGGGATTAACAAACACTGTGTCTGTGTGGTGTTCAATTTCTGCGACGAATGAATGTAAAGGCCAATTTACATCTGTTCTAATTCAGCTTAGACGTAATGGCGATACATTTCTTACTTTATTTCAAAAACTTCTTCGATATATTGTATCACCTTTACCTCAGGTAGGTAACCAGAAAAATCTACCTTTATTGTACATTGTAAATAAAAGAAGGCTTTTATTTGGTCGAATCTCATCTAATGGTAATTTCTTGCTCACGTAGGCCCATTGAACACGTCTATATTTTATAGGTTCAAACGAGCACAAATTACCATTTTCGGGTAAAAAAATTAAACATTGAAATAATAGTATTTCTGTACTTACGACAGCCAAATGTAACCAAAAACTGTAAGGATATAGTTCTTCCCAATGTATATTACATTGTAGCTAGGCATCACGGTGAAAAACGTTTTCTGTAAGCAATGTAATAGATCTCTTTTATTTATCCACCATATTTGATTTGTCATAAGTTGTTATAGGTACAAATGTGTTTCAGTAAAGACCTATTTTTTCTAAAAGTTCTTCTTTAACTACATTCATTAAATTTTCCTGGTAGTCGTTGTTGGCAGGTGAAAACATTTCTTTAATTCCTCCCTTAGATATTTTCTGAAAGAATGACATTTCACCTTGATTGTGATGTTACTTTCATCAAGACACGTTGAATGCACCTGAAAATATATCTGATAAGATTTAAGTATATTTTAATCTTCTTCTTTAATTCTATCTTTAACCGTATCCCTCCTGGCTCGCATATCTACAATTTGATTTATTATTATTATTATGGTGAAATAATTTACAAATATTTTGGCGAATATAGCTGAGGAACCAGTCTTCAAAAACTAGCTGTAAAATAGCGTTATGCAGAGTGACAGAATAAAATTAGTCTCTATGATGGTATTTCTTGTTAAAAAAACAAGACGTAAGAGATAATGACTGTTTTGTAGATTTTTTTCACTTTAAAAAATCTCTCCGTTCTTCGGTCGACATGTTAAATACATTTTTATAGTTAATATCAGAATGATTTTAGTTCGTTCGGCTGTGTCTGATCTCAAGACAAAGTCTGCTAATACTCAATCACTTCTCAAAACTGTCTTCTTTGTTTATATATTTTACGAATCCTACCACTAGTTTGTAATAACTCCTAATTACAGACTTAATATTTCAATTTGAATATTCTCTATTCTTCGTTGATAGAAAATTACTTCAGTTAAGCAACCTTAACCAAGAGCTTATATAACGTTTTGTAGTCAATCTTTAGACGTTGATAATCATAAATATTTACTACCGATGATCACGGTAATTTTTCACTATACTTTAGATTTACTGATAATCTCGTTTTATTTTTATGGTAGGCGAACAAAAAAACTATCTACGATCAAAACATTGGGTGTCCTGATAAAGATTACAACGGGCATCGGCTTTTTTTTAGCTATAATTGACGATACTTGTATGGTATTCATATCGTATGGTATCCTCTCAAGCAAGAATCAGTACAGTAGTCTTGAAGAGCCAAGCAACATTAATTTATGTATGTACTGTAATCAATAAAGTTCTACAAACGTATTTTGTGCATTCTTAATTATAGTATTACGGTTCATTAGAACTCCTGTTTTTTTCTAGTGTACAGGAAGCTATCTCCGTGTAATCCGACAGTGTCTTGGTCCCATCTACCTCGAATTATCCATGCACTACTGTATTTGTTTCCGTACCAATGATCACCGTACTTGAAACAGTTTTTTATGCAACTCTAAAGTGAGTGAAAATCCCATAGATTAAAGTTACTCTTGGGACTAGAATATCGAGGATAAACATAATAGATTTATTACATTGCTTACTGAAAACGTTTTGATTACTGCAATATACATTGGGAAGAACTATATCCTTACATATAATCTTCAGAGATGTAGAAATAAAGAATTTTAAATATTTACCATTGCTTAAACCGCCTGAACTGCTCTCTAGTTTAATTGGCATATTAACACCTATGATACATGTAAGTACTTAAAATGTTTTGCCCTTATGTTCATCCACGTGTTCTTTCTTTGCTACATTACTTATATCTTTCAAACTATTTTTGAGTATTTTGGATGAAAAAAAATAATCTTATTATTGATAAAAATGATGTTGTATGGCCTATAAATAACGCTAGTTCTTCAATACCTTGGTCATTTATTTGGAAGAGTTGAGATAATGTTGCCAAGTGTTTCATTAGAGTCCTCGATGTAAGTACTTCAGGAATTTATAAACATGCTATTTTAGCATGCTTTTGTAAAACTTTATAAATAATTATGCGGTTACTGGTATTTGTGTTTGCAAAAACGCAAGTGTTATCGTCAAGAACGGAATTAATTCTTGAACTTATTAGCAAATAAATATAAAATCCTAATATAAAAAAAATCTCATAAAAATTGACACTCGGTAGTTTACGAGACTGTACCACTCCCATTATATTACATCTGTCAATTCCTTCAAACATACACTGTTGGTTCGCTGGAAAGGACATACAGCTGTGACACAATTCTGATATGGAAACATAAACAGCCGACACTCCGAAAGACATTCTGACACGTTTGTTTACTTGATGACCAAACTTATCTTAATGGTCCGGTCAATGCATCTCGTTCTTTTCCCTTGGTGCTGTTAGATACTATAGGATCGATAAAGTATTTACTTTTTAATTTAACTTGCTTTTCAAATTAATTGTCATATCATCTCTTTCCGATTTTAATAATCTAAAAGTGACTATTATTTGCTGTATATTGTTACAATTTGGTAACATTACAAACATGTTAACACTTGTATTAACAGATGTAACACTTAATATGGCCTACGCCATATATATTCACTAAAAGTTAATACCAATGTATTCAATAAACATATTAATAAAATAAAATAAAGACTACCAGCGGCTAAAGTCGAGGATAGAAACAAATGTTTCCGTCTTTATACGACCATTTTGACGCTGGGAGAATACGATAAAATATTTACGTTTACGCCGTATGTAAATGAGAGAAAGAGATGGAAAAGATAGAATGCAGAAAGTCAGTTTTTCGGGCATTCGTCCACGACAGTACTTGTCGAGTGCGAGGCTTTATCTTTGTATGGCTTGGACCTATGTTTGTTTACACCAGACAGTTTGATATCGTAATATAAACTGACAACACTCGCACAGATGTCATTTAGGTTCATGTATACAATACAGAGATTAACGAAAGATGATTCAGTATTTATTGACCTTTAACTACCGTCCTGCACATTTCTGTCACATTAGTACTGCCGTTGTAGCTCACAGGCACGAAATTTCTAAATTTATTGTGCGGTTTAACAATTTATCTTGCATTTACTTTATAAAAATTGTTTTTGAATATTCTGGTTGCATGTGACTAGGGTAAACGTAGTTTTATGAGATCAGTTATATTTTATTTACTAATTGAAAACTGTAGTAAATAAAACATTCTACAGATTTCAGCGCAGTTTAGCTAAAAAGACTTATAATCGCACGATAATTAACATACACTAATTATATCTTGTTCACTGATTGTACACACTTAACCTTATGTACAAGATAACATTTGACACATTATAAGCTTTATTTATGGAAACGCATTAGAAATAATAACTCAATTTTGACAGCAGTATTTACACAGTGGCTCAGAACATTCTAGACATATTGGCTGTTCAAAGTCAGCTTACAAAGTGTAACTAGTCCTTCTATTTTTTGTTGCTGGACAAATTCTACATTGTTTATAACAATTTATCTAACCCGTCGCTGATAGTCAGGCACGATGACGGTAGTTAAAGGTTAAGCTTGGCATTTGTAGATATTGGCATAATAGGTTTTCTGAATATATAAACTGATCAAGATAAGTCGATGAAATGATGTGGGTGAACAAATTCTCTTTGTCGTTTATTTTAAGTTGTATAAAGGTTGAAAAAATATAAGGTCTACTTATTTATAGTTTTTTTATTTAGGGTTATAGTAGAAATTTTTCATTAACGGATGGTTGAAAAGTCATCCGCTGCCCCCGCAAACGATACCATCCTTTTTAAAAGAAAAAAAGAAAATAACACGAAAAGAGAGAAAATTAATTACCCGAAGAAGAATGAGAAAACAAACATAAATGTTTAGATAGTCTAAGTAAAAATGGAAAGAAAATATATGACAATTAGGTAGACAATATACATTATTTTAAAAATTAAATAAAAAATTTAATTTTTATAAAATTATCAATTTGGGACAAACGGTTATCTTTTCAAATTGAATCGTTCGAGCATACAGTCTTTACAATTCTTAAAGCACATGGACAGGCTGCATTGAAACACTGCTTCAAGCTATAAAGATTAGTTTGACAGACATGACGTAAACAAACGTGCTAGAACTGCTATCGGAGTGCCGCCTGTTTATATTTTCATATCACAAACATTTCTGTCAATAGATGTAGCACAGCTTCTGTCCAATACAAGGTCAATTTCGGGCGATTTATTGTCAATGGGATATAATCACCCCTTGGTAACCCCTTACATCTTATTTTGATGACAAGGACTAGGACCTTCGAAAATCTTCGAATGCCCATTTTTGGGCAATATTTTAGATTCTGGCAAGTTTTACCTCAAATCACCCACAGCGACACCCGCAGTCCTATCCCGGATTGTACATGGCCAACTTCGGTGCTAGGATTAGACTCAGCATCATTAAAAACCCCCAGTGATCATTTTATATCGATCTCTTGGCCTCTGACCTTTTTACCCCAATTCTCCCTTTGCTACTCCCGTAGAGCCTACACCCGTCCCTCCCTGGTGTCTTTCGATGACGGCATTCAATTCAGCATCCTCAAAAACCTCCGAGTGGTAAATTTCAAGTAATTTTTTGACTTTTGACATTTTTACCCCAAATCATCCCTTTGGCACTCACGTAGAGTCACATACGTCCATCCCCGGTGACTTTCGATGACGCCATTGATATCAGCACGCTCAGAAACCCCCGAGCGGTTATGTTCCAGCGATTTTTTATACTTCTGACATTTTCACCCCAATTTACCCCTTTGCTAGTCGCGTGGAACCACACCAGTGGATCCCCGGTGACTTTCGGTGACGGCATTGAATTCCGTATAATCAAAAATTCCCGAGTTCTTATTTTCTAGTACTTTTTTGACTTTTGACATTTCTACCCCAAATCATCCCTTTGGTACTAACGTAGAGTCACAACCGTCCATCCCCGGTGACTCTAGATGACGTCATTGAATTTAGCATCCTCAGAAACCCCCAAACGGTCATTTCCCGCGATTTTTAGGCATCTGACATTTTGACCCTAATTCAACCCCATTGGTGCATGGGTTTAGCCTCACCAATACATCCCCGGAGACTTTCGTCGACGGCATTGAATTCAGCGTCCCCAAAAACCTCCGTGCGGATATTTTCCAGCGATTTTTTGACTGCTGACATTTTCACCCCAATTCACCCCTTTGGTACTCGCGTGGAACCACACCAATGCATTCCCGGTGACTTTCGATAACGGCATTGAATTCCGCCTCATCAAAATTCCCAGAGTTGTTATTTTCTAGTATTTTTTTTGACTTTTTACATTTCTACCCCAAATCATCCGTTTAACACTTACGTAGAGTCTCATCTGTCCATCCCCGGTGACTTTCGATGCCGGGATTGAATTCAGCATCCTCAAAACCCCCGAGTGGTTATGTTCCAGCGATTTTTTGAGTTTTGACTTTTTCACCCCAACCACCCCTTTGGTACTCACGTGGAACCATACCAGTGCATCCTCGGCGACTTTCTGGGACGGCATTAAATTCCGCCTTACCAAAAACCCCCGAGTGGTTATTTTCTAGTTATTTTTTGACTTTTGACTTTTTTACCCCAAATCATCCCTTTGGTACTTACGTAGAGTCACATCCGGTCCATTCCCGGTGACTCTAGATGACGCCATTGAATTTAGCATCCTCAAAAACCCCCGAACGGTAATTATCCCGCGATTCTTAGACATCTGACACTTTTACCCTAATTCAACCCCTTTGGTACATGGATTTAGCCTCTCAAGTACATCCCCGGAGACTTCCGATGACGGCATTGAATTCAGCATCCTCAAAAACTCCCAAGCGGATATTTTTCAGCGATTTTTTGACCTCTGACATTCTCACCCCAATTCACCCCTTTGGTACTCTCGTGGAACCACACCAATGCATTACCGGTTACTTTCGGTGAGGGCATTGAATTCCGCCTCATCAAATTTCCCCCGAGTTTTTATTTTCTAGTAATTGTTTCACTTTTGACATTTCTACCCCAAATCATCCCTTTGGCACTCACGTAGAGTCTCATCTGTCCATCCCCCGTGACTTTCGATGGCGGCATTGAATTCAGCATCCTCAAAAACCCCCGAGTGGTTATGTTCCAGCGATTTTTTGACTTTTGACTTTTTTTACCCCAAATCATCCCTTTGGTACTTACGTAGAGTCACATCCGGTCCATCCCCGGTGACTCTAGATGACACCATTGAATTTAGCATTCTCAAAAACCCCCGAACGGTCATTATCCCGCTATTCTTAGGCATCTGACATTTTTACCCTAATTCAACCCCTTTTGCACATGGGTTTAGCCTCACCAGTACATCCCCGGTGACTTTCGATGACGGCATTGATTTCAGCATCCTCAAAAACCCCCGATTGGTCACTTTCCAGCCATTCTTTGTCCAATTCAAATATATACATTACGTAGTACGATTGATATCCATGTGGATGCCAGCAATGTTGCCAAGTTTGTGGCTGCCATAATGTTAGAGAATGGTTGAAATATACAGTAAATTTATATACAGGAGGCGACTATGCTGCCCCTGGCGGAAATGTTACGAACTTGTGATATACAAATCCCGTTCACTCTGCTATCAATACGAGCACCGTTTGGTTATTACAAATTATTTTTTAAAAATTCAGAACGACCATAGAACTTCCAAATACAGTATAGCTCCAATAAAACACTTCTTTTTACACTTATTGACATGGTTTTTATTTCGATTATTGTCAGAGGGTGTTGCATTACCATGGATTACTATGTGGCAGCCGTATACGGCTGCCACAAGTACCCGGCTGCCAGTTTGAATGCAAAATGACCAATGTATGGTCTCCGTATTGTTAGCAGGCTGTATATATATATATATATATATATAACTATAAATATACAGCCTTCCTCGTTAAAAATCTAAGTAAGTGCTACTTCAAGCAAGTGCTTTTACACTTTAATTGTTATTAGCTGCTCAAGTTCAAAATGGAAACAAACAAGATATTGATATTACACAATAACACTTTTCATAATAATTTTTATGATTGATTAATAATACCTTATTAACTCATAATTTGATAAGAAAACATCAAATCTCTGCCTAAATATTTCTATTTCCTTATCCGTTTCACAACAAAGAGATACAATAAGACAAAAATTGAGACATTTTCAATTTAGAGGGCTATAAACGCAACAATTCTAAAAGAAGAGTACGTTAAAAATAAAGTGATTGTATGTATATATATATATATATATATATATATATATATATATATATATATATATATATATATATATATATGACATTATTCATGAGGACGATGTTTAAGTGAAGATCTGATGTATTTTGTAAAAAAAAAAATAATAAACGTAGGCCTATTACCTGTTGAATAGAAATTTGAAAAATTGTCAAGTTTTATGTATAAATGTAAAAAAAACTTTATTATCTCGACAAAAATATGGTTTATAAACGTTCCTCGCTGAATCACAGATTTCTACTTAAAAGTTGTCGAGTGAAACATTTAAACTTTACTAGTAATCGACTAATTGGATACTAATCGGTAAAATTTTATACTAAACAGCACTCTAATAAGACCTTAATAGCAATAATTTATTTGTTAATCAAGATTGAAAAAACGCTTTTCCATTTATGTTCACACAGGCGTACAAAGTTGCGTATTAGTTCACCGAAGCTCGTCGTTGAGGCATCGATGTGGGCATCAGTCGTAAGCAGCACTCTGGGCGGGCTACCTGCTCTCCACTTTTGTTTTGCGTAAGGTACGTCAGCGTTAGGAATATACATTTCTACGACAGTAAATTTTTAATGGGGTTAACAATATTATTATTTTATAAATAAATTCAATCGCTTTGAGTATGTTAAGGTTCATAGGGAATTTGATTATATAAAATAAAATGCTAACTTAGAGTCATGAAAGAAAATTTATAGTCATTAGTGTTAGAATAATGTATTGTGAGTGAAATGATTTATTTAAAACAAACTTGATGAAATATCTTAAAGACTAAAGATATTAATCTTTAATATATTAAAGCTGAATATTAATTCAGCTTTATTTATAATCAATAGATTTGGTTTATATATATATATATATATATATATATATATATATATATATATATATATAATGCAGTAATAGGAATTTTGTTTTGATATAAATATATATACCGACACCCACTCCAAGCCGAGGGGCTTACCAACTAAAACTTTTATCCGAGAGAGTCACCGTCTCCCATCAAACGTTTTTACTAAATTGGTTGATTAACTTTTGAAATATATAATTATATTTTACAGATAAAGCAGAATCTGCCACCTCACACTCAGCAAGTTTACAAGCATTTTACAGCACATTCGCTGAAAGCACAACGCGACGATTGAAACGTTTGTACTTTTACTTGATTATTTATTAAAAGAACTCGATTTTGTTTACTAAATTTTCTCATAACACTTTAAACACTCATAAAAAACACATGGTAATTAGGGACTAAGTCGTTATTTTAAACAAATAATCATTTTCTTTTGAAATAATGTAATTATTGGCCTAAGGGAAGAATGTTATTAAAAAATGTCATTTCTTATACGTTAGAATAAAATAAATTTTATAAGCTATTTTTGTTTTGTGGCTGGTTTTATTGACATAAATTTGCGCGGAATTTATTTTTTTTACGGGTTTTATTTAAAACTGTTATGTGTTTACTACCCATATTACAAAGTTATTTTTCGAGGAACATAAAACACATGGGGTTCAGCATAATTTATTTCTGTTTTACCCTAAATACCTAAACAAAACTACCTCCTCAAAAACTAACCTATTTTATCCGCTCTCACATTTAAGGAACCACCATTAGACTAAAGTCCATTGCACAAAATCAGGCGATTGGCCAAAATAGCAGCATTGTCTTATGGGGAGATACGAGTCACTTCCAGGCGATAGATTGACAACCCGACACTCGAACTAGACAACACTGTTCACTCAGGGTTGCCAATTAGTGCTCAGGGGTAAGCGACAAACCTCGCGAGGGCGGTTACTTACTTGGCAACAAGCCCCGCCCGCCTGATTTCGTGCAGTGGACTTTACTTATGGACTTCCAAAACCTCCAGTATGGTCTTATTTCATGGGATAAGTGGAAATCCGGGAGAAAACATTCGCTAGACGTAAACTGAAAGACTAGACGTATAACAAAGTATTTCCGAATAAGTTTATAAGAATCTTTTCTTATTTTTCGAAGTACATCCCTTTCTGGAAGTATTTCCACTTTTAAGCTAAACACCCTGATAATTCAACGAAGTGGTTTAATATTACCAAGTTAATGTTCATAATAATAGGGTTTTAAATTATATCAGACGAAAACTAACCGAAAAGTTACAACATAAGAAGAAGTTCTAAATGTAACTAGACAATTGAAACAAGTAATATAGAAATTTTTTAAAGTCAATTAGTACTGAGGTCGGCAAAGAAAAATTTTATTTTAGTTACCTTTCGTTTTATAATTACAATTAATATATATATATATATATATATATATATATATATATATATATATATATATATATATATATATATATATATACATATGACACAATCACAATATTAAGTGCCAAAATAGAAAGCAAATTTCCTTGCAATTTTCCATGTCCCTCTTTATACGATTTGTACCTCTTATGGTGTTGGACTATTATTTTTGTTTGTTACTAATTATTCGCATTCTTTATTTTCGTTTCTAATTTATGAAGCTGATGGGGTCTATAATTTCTCATTTTATCCATATCACTAGTATTGCTTCATTATTGCAAGGAACCATTCTCTTATAATTTCATATAGATCTCTAAGTGATTGATTTCTAGCTATGGGATAGTTGATTCAGTGCCAAAGTGCTGGATTTCAAACGTGTAGTTCCAAATCAGTCAGGACATTTAAAAAAAATTTTAATTAATGAAAAAATATTTGATAAAACTCTATTAACATCAATTGTCATCTACTACAAGTTAAAAAATTGAACTTGATTCCAGGAATAAAAACGCATTTTAATAACGATTGAAAATTTGTACAAAATATAGGCCCTATGTAAGGAGAGTGTGAGCTAATAGAAGGAATTGAAAAAAACCTATTAATTCAATTATATCTAAAGATATTAACCAAACGGGAAATTTACTTAAGATAGGCAAAAGTTAGTTGTAGCGTGCCATATTACGATTCAATACTGACTTGTGTAGAAATCTTGTAAATGGAGAAATTGACTTCAAGGGACTTCTGTATAAAAGAATATACCACCAGTTGTAATAGATTTAGGAAAAAATAGTATTCACAAAATACGCCTAATCAGTACTCACTTCTCTGTATTGTACACCTGTAGAACTAATAAACTCTAAATGACACGTGCCACACCTTTGATTCTTCAAGGGCGTCAATGTTAGCCTACATATAATGCGAGAAGATACTCCAGACTAAGCGGGTATTTGCTGAAGGACAAGCATATGTCAGCCTCAGCAGACTAAGATCACTTGATGGACTTCGGACTGAAGAAGCTGATATTTCAAAATCAACCAGTGATAGCCCTTGTAACATGGACGACCTATAACAGATGAGTCGTGTGCGAGTTATAAAGTAAACAAAAATATACCTAAAGCGTAACGTAATAGCTCAACAAATTAGAAGCAATAATATTAGTGAAATTTAATGTTTAAGGGTCATTCATTTAATTGCCTTTTTTATTTAAGAAGAAAATAAAAACTTAAATAATAGTTTAGACCTTTGTGGGCGAGAAAAATTCACTAAAGGTAAATGTTAAAAGAGTGAATTTAAATCTGACTAAACAATATTTAATAATCCAGACTGTGTGTTATAATAACGCAGTGTCAGCCAACCACTGACGAAGGCAACGTTGTTGCTGAAACTAGTCGGGAGTATTAAACTAATGTTTAGTGAGATTTGTGGACACTCTTTTAATATTTACCTTTGGTTCATACAAAGTTGTTTCTTATAAATTTATATTATTTGTTTATACTAATAACATGAATAATAATCCATATATATATAATTTCATAAGCCGAATTTTGAGAGAAAAATTGTGGGAGCTTGGAAGGTCGTATAGAGCTGGGAGATGGCTCGAATTAAAGGTATTGACGAAAAGGAGCGGGGGGAAATATAGGTTTTTCTCAATTTACAACATTTATAGGGGTTGAGAAACTTAAAATATCCAAAATCTCCATAAGAAATATATTGCAATGAAAAACAGCTGAGTATGATTTCCAAATATTTCAGCTGAGAAATAGCTGTACAAATATTTTAACAGTATTAAAGGTTAATTAGAAATATGAACTTGGAATGAGGGTTAGTTAATGGAGTACGTCTTTTTACATTACATATGTTTGGCAAGTTTATTTAAATTAGAAATAATCACTGGTTCTGGAAAAGAAAACATCATATTTTTAATCACTTAAACAATAGTTTATGACTATCCGAACTTTATATTTAGTAAATTTGTTAAAACTTACTGAGACAGAACGTTTTCGATCGCTATGTGCCGATCTTCATCAGTGTCTTCTGCTTGGAGATGTTGGGTCAAGCGGTGACGGTTTTAAAGGTAGTTTCGATAGTATCAAATAGTATGTGTGATTTGTATTGGGTTTGTTTGTTTAATATGTTTGTATTTTGTGTTTTTGTGTGTCTGTAAATTTCATATTGTTCTAGTGTGTTGAGATGTGGTCCTTTTTTGTTGATGTGTAGGATTTCTAAATTATGATGAATGTCTGTGTATTTGTGTCCTGTTTCTTTTAAGTGATTGTAAAATGTTGAGTTGATGTTATGTTTGTGTTCTTCGACTCTTTGTTTAAAGCTGCGACCTGTTTGTCCAATGTAGAATTTGTTACATTCGTCGCAGTTTAGTTTGTATACGCCTGGTGCTTGTAGTTTATCTTTGTTGTTGGTGTTGTGTTGTATTTTGTATTGTAACTTGTTATTAGTTTTGTATGCTATTTTGTATCCTATTTTTTTGAAATTTTCGGGCTATTTTGTTTGTTGTTTTGCTTATGAATGGTAATGTGATGTATTTGTTTTCCCTGTCTGTAGTGTTAATTTTAGAGTTTTTTTTTTGTATTTTATACCATAGTTTGTCTATTATTGTGGTGTTGTATCCATTTGTGTATGCTAAATATTTATTGTGTCTAGTTCCTTGTTCATGTTTTCTGTGGTCATTGGGACTTCTCTAAGTCTATGGAGCATGGATTTGAAGGCAGCGTGTTTGTGTTGGATAGGGTGGTTTGAGGTGTTGTGGATAAGTGTGTCTGTGTTATGGGTTTCCTGTAAATGTTAAAGCTGTGTTTTTGTGTGTGGCTTTTTGTTATGGTTAGGTCGAGGAAGTTTAGGGATGGGTTGGTTTCAATTTCTGAAGTGAAGTGGAGTTTTTGGTGTATTTTATTAGTGTAGGTGAGGAGTTTTTCACATTGACGGGAGTTGCCTCTGTATAGTTATCGTACTATGATATCATAACACTATACAGAGGCAAGTCCCGCCAATATTTGTACACTTTGGACATAATTAAGACATGTTCCGATTAGACATGAATTATTACAACAGATAATACCACTATTTCATAAAATTCAGCCGACCAATGAGTACAAACGCACCCTTTCTATAGCAGCAATAAAGAATTTTTACCAAAATTATGAAGTTTATTTAAAATGTGGATTTCTTTATAAATATTATATTTTAATTTTATTTATTTACGTTTTGGAGTAAAAAAAAAATTTAAGTATCATATTATTGTCTTCTAATTTTTCTAAGAAAATGTTTTAACGAAGTTATTTTTATAATTTTTATTATAACTTTCACTACTGTCCTCTATATTTATTAATAAACCTTTCTATACGTAATTTATTTATTAATTTACAGGTCAAAGGAATATGGTTTACGAAAGAACCTTCGTAAAACTCGAACCATTAATAAAAACAACTACAAAAGTGGTTAACAAAGTGAATTCCATAATACCTAAATAAAAACTGATCAAAATATTTTCAGAAAATATAAACATAAAACTTATAATTCAAAGTGACTGTCATACGAACCATGCTGACACAGCTGTGTAAATATAACGAAGGGCAACAAATATTCGAAGACCAATGTCAGTAGCATTGTTTGTACACGTCACAAATGATAGCAAACATGCTTAATAATTGATTTCTGTTTCGTCAGAGTTTCCCAGTTTTAGCTAGTGTGTAACAGACCACTACGGTTTATAACTTATAAAGTACTCCTTCGAATATAAATTTTCCAGACCGAAATTAGTAACAAAATAAAAACGTAAAGAATACAAACTTTTTAAATAAGAGACGTAACAAAATGTTTTGGATGACTTTAGGAAAAGCATTATGTAATATTTACAGTTATACGTAGAGCGGCTCACGAAATAATCCAACATTTTTTTTGTTACATAAGATCTGTTTGATTTGCAAAGTGAGTACAACGTGTTCGTTGTATACCTTGACAACGCTCTTAGAGGTCTCACGGGTTGGGTTTATGCCCACCTAGGACCAAGTACCGCGTCCGAAGGATCTAATGGTCCCGAGCAGTTGTAGAACAGCATCCTAACATCTGTGTCCGGTTAGAATTCGCCTCGTCCTAGGAGCGGGCCACCAGTCCAGGCCTTATAGCAAAGTCGCAAGACTTTTGCATATTGGTACCTAGAGCCGTGGCATTATGCACCCCCCCCGCGTTTCGGATAAGCCAGTCTCCGGGAGGGAGTCACGAGTTTGCGGTTGAATTCGTGGTGATAGAGGTTTCATATGCTACACTGGAGATACGTCCACAGAAGAATCTATTTTTTTGTTATCCACAAGCAGGTAGAGTAGGAAGACATATATTCCCTGTCATCATTCTTATTTTTCTCCATATTCCTTACTCTTCTACACTTTTCCACAACACACTGTCGCACGTATACTTTGAGATTATGCTCTATACAACACACTTCCAGCATGACCACCTTGCTGCCTTGTAACTTCTTCAATACGAGTCCCAATGTTATTCATTACACGACGAAATATATTGAGCTTATTTCATGAGATCCTTCAATGACGAATGCTTTCCATCAATGAACAAAGACGTTTAGGGAGAAACATCTCTTTTATGAAATTCCAAAGACATACACGGTTCAAATCAGGACTGTTCGGGGGTCAATTTTGTCAACTCGATAAACGATTGGAAAAGCGGTTTGAAATTACATTTGCTTTGAAAGTTTCAAGCAGATAACCTAAGACGACATCACCTGTGTGTGGTCTACGCTATCCTAAAGAACCACTCGTTCTCTAAACGGAACCAAATGTTCTGCGTAATAAACACAAAATATTTAACTTATTTTGGAGATTTTAAGGCTATCTCCTTGGTTTTTGAGTTAACATTTCATTTTATTCCAAACCAATTTGTCATCACTGCCAATCAAGAGAAGTATCTAAAACATTTTAAATTTAATAAAATAGAATTACTAGAATAAATACATATACAAGAAATAAATAAGACATAATTAGTAGCAAAAACGTAACAATATATAAAAGTACAACAAAAATTAACAATAAATAAATAATTAAAAAATATATATATTCATAACAACAATAAGTTTTATCACTTAAAAAAATTACAATTAATTTATGAAAACAGTATTTATCAATAAATACGAGTATAACACTAAATTAATATCTATGCACACAATTATATAAATATTCGTTTATACTACGCTAGTAAATATGAAAATACTACTACATTATGAACAATATTTATGTATAAAGAATAAAATTATGAAATTTTAAATAATATTTAAGAAGGGAAAGGAAACGAGGATACTGTCAATGGACGCGACATCGTCGTTCAACACCACGTTTAAAAAACTTCCTTATAGATTAAATGTTGCACGAATTTTGCTTAAACCAACACAATCGACTAGTATTTAATTGTACCAGTTTGATTGTGATGATATTTCCACAGAATTGATACAATCAGATCCCTGCGACTCTTTAAATATGTAATAAATCGACAAGAGTGCCAACGCGAAGAAAGGTAACCATAACTTCCCTACGTTACTCCGTTGATATCCGTGGACGGACAGTATCCTTAATTTCCCTCAACTTATTGTGATTCACACATTACCATTCGACATTTTTAAGCAGCGTGCAATGAATAATTCGTAAGACACATAAATTCTGAAGATATAATACGTAGTGTAGCTGGGACCATATTTGATATTTGTAGCAATCTTCGCCGCTTCTTTGGCTTTTATGTTTCCTGGTGTTCCGCAGTGACCAGGAATCCAGTAAAACGGTATTCCAACAACCTATTTTTTTAAAATCATCAGCTTGATATCGTCAACGAAGGATAATAAATCATGGCATCTCGTGCCTGAAGTAGACCTACTCTCTAACAGAGCCACAGAGAATTGTTTGCCCTTCAAATGGCCTTGTAAGATGAAGACTAAAGAAGAGTACATGGATTTAGGAACGGGCATAACTTTCCCCTGGCGCTGGGAATAGCAGAGTATTGAGGTACTGCGTGACAGGGTCGCTTCCCCGAAGTGGAGTTACTCTCAACGGGGGAAAGAGAGATGACCCGCCTATCATTTCACTCCTCTTACGAGAGATAGGAAGGGACGGAAAGTAGGATTACAGGTAGGATTAAGGAGGGAAAACTAAATTCCCTTCGTAAATACTGGACAGTACTGCTGCTTTTACGATTAGGGTACTTTTTATCCTTAATGTTTCAATTAATAGACATTTGTAGTAGGCTACCGTATTTCCAGACGATAAGACGCACTTTTATGTTATAGAGAACGGTAAAGTAATCACCCTTCGACTTACGGACAGAATGTTTAAATTTGTACCGACTTAGACGGCGATAAAATGTATGTTATGAGTTCAAAGTAAACATTATTTATTTCTTAGCGCATTCATAGTGTTCTATTAGTTATATCTCATAGCCTACGGGTAATACAGTAATGTAGTAAACACAGCTTACTACACTCTCTTTGGAATTGTGCTTACTCAATCACTTTACAAATGCTTAATCTGTGGCTGTAAACAAGCAAGGTTGAAAACAATGTCGGTAAGACAAAAAGATTTTCATTTACTGTTGCTTATAAAATATAAGCTTTGAGCTATGCAGAAACCGGAAATCGTGCTGCCGAAATACATTCTGGACCTCCACCAACGGAAAAGATGGTACGCAATAGAGAAAACAAGAAGTCCTAAGGCTACATAAGAAAAACATTCTTTCTTTCGTATTTTGCTAAACGGTCTGTACTCGAAGAGGTAATAACAATGGATGTTTGAGGATTAGAATAATGGAATTTGTGTATCAACTTTAATGATAATCAAAGAAGCCTTTTATAAAGCTGTAACATTAGGTATGAATGTTTTTCTGGTAATTATTTGTGGTATTTCAGGCTTATAAAATTTAGCATGCGGACAAGGCCTCAAAGACGTCCTATAGAGTATGGCACTAAAACAATAGAGCTCCTAAATTCATTCCAGAAACTAATTTTCGTCCAGTAACTATGATATCGGACAAATAGGTGTCATGGATGAAACACCTTTTAATTTTTGATGTACCATCTAATATAACTGTAAATGAAAGAAGTGCATAAACAGTTTTATTTAAAACGTCTGGACCCGAGAAAACATGTGACAAAGTTTTTTTTTGTTTTTTTGTGCTGATAGAACAAAGCTACCACCAATGATAATACAGAAACGATAAAAAATGGCAAAAGGGAAAATTTCTTCTGGAATAATAATTCATGTTCATGAAAAAGGCTGGATGGATATTCATGGAATGCAAGTGTGGATAGGTGAAAAGTGGTCTATACAACCTAGTGGACTACTTATGAACACATTGTTAGTGTGTGATCAATTTCGGTCTTATCTTATAGGGGCTACAAAGAAATACTGAAAGAAATTCGCATAAAAATCGCTGTTATTTCTGAAAAGCTTACAAGCCAACTTCGGGCATTGGACGTAATTAAACCGCTTACACCAGCAATGCGAGAACTCTGACAAAGTGGATGGCAAAACCAGACCACGCAACGACTCCTACAGGAAGAATGAAGAGACTTTCTGTATAACAAATATGTGAATGAGTGAGGATGCCTTTAAATAAAGTTTGAAAGTATGGTAAACTACTTCAATAACAGCAATAAAAGTCAATAAAAGCAATGAACGGCAGTGAAGATGAACTAATTTTTCACGAGGATAATAATGATAATGATGAAGAAGAAGAAGATGATGAAAAATTCTCTCACTTTCAATGGGAAAAAGTTCAGAAAGTCAGGCAGAAGCTGGAAATGGAAGTGAATAAATGGGTTAAAAAGTGTATAAATGAAGTGATGTGTGATATGATAAAAGGTTTTTGTATATTTACTTTTCATGATATATTTGGTTCACTAGAAAACAGGATGAGATGTGTTTAAAGGTTATACTTTATGGTAATAACTTGGGCGGATAAAATGGTTTACTGGAATTTTGATAGTATGTGATACTTTATTTTTATTTCGGAAACCTATCTCCATTTATGTATTTCAAATTTTGCCTTAAAAAATAAGGATGCATGATAAGTTGACCATTTTGTATGGAGCATATTTTCCATATGGTCCGAAAAATACTGCAATTAAATATACCTGTTAATTTTAAACCAGTAATTTTAGTATAACGGCCAATCTGAAAATTTTCGCCTACTTCATATCGCTAAAGGAGGGCCTTTCTATATCTTTATAAACAGACCATTATAATAAAGGTTTCAGTTTCTCTGTGAAGCATCTGTGTAAGCACACGTACACGCACGCACGAATGCGCACACACATACTTAATGAGCATAGTGAAAGCTCCTAGAGACTAAGCATCCTGCAAGACATCGCGATGCACCTCCACCTCGACCTACCCTTTGAGTTAACCTCTGTATGTTACAGTGTATGTGATTTACATGGATGTCGACATCGACCAGATCGCGACCTACTCATCTACCGCGACCCACTTGTGCTGTTCGCACCCTTACGCTACATAAACTACAGTTGTGTAATAATAAATGAAGCCTCTTTACAACAAACGAGTTTTTTAAAAAATGTCAAGCCATAAGTACATTTCAATTGCATAGCAATCATCTTCAGAGATAATTTTACCTTTGAAGATGGTTGCCATGCAATGGAAATGTACATAAGGTTTTAAATAAAAGAAAAACTCATTTGTGGTAAAGAGGTTTTATTTATTATTAAACATTACGCCACAGTTGTTTTATTCAGTTTTAGAGTTGTGTAAATTAAGCCTTATACTTAACTATTTATTAAATAAATTACTAAATAATTTTTTTTTTCTATACTATACTTAATGAAAGCAATCAGGCAGTTTGGTTATTATCAGCAAAGTGATTATATTTGATTGCGAATAATAAATGTTTGTAGGATAGAGCAATAAAATATCTTGGTATGAGATAATATGGAAAATCATGGTACCACAGGTTCAGGAACTTCGTGTATAACTGGAGTAGTCCTACTTTCTTTCTAGGCCATAATGAAGCGCCCATCTATGACTCCCTGTGAGAGAAGAAGAAATAGAAAAGGTTAACTAAGGTAGAAATAAGGAAGGCAAATAATTATCTTCTAGCATTTGTGAAGAGGGGTAAACCGTAGTGTTTTTAGAACAACCAACAAGTGTTTTAAAGTACGGGATTTGTTTAATCATAATACAAGCTACTTGAAACAATAGTTATACAAGAGCTGTAGTGATGTTTTGAAGAGACAACTATCGATTGGTTGAACTACTTTAACAAATGGTATGCGTGCTGAAGTTTTATGTTCTGCATGATTGTAAATACTTTGCAAAGACCGATAATAAACCCAAGGCTACACATGTAATGCAACTGAACATTTATACTACATTTTAAAGGATGGATAAACTTTGAAACTTTTTGTAGGTGGCTGACGCAGTAAAAGGAGGATGGAGACGGGCTTAGTAAACCTTCTTCTTGCCAGCATGTGTGCCAATTACCCGCCTTTGCCGCCAAATGACACCACAACACCATACCCCAGTAAGTAAGACCTTTGATCATGTAAAAGTTATTGCATTATAAAGGCGTTTACAAGTAAAATTATATGATATTTATGTAAGATTATCATATAAAATGTATGATATGGTCTTTTATATCTAATAAATTTCTTTTATTTAACGTAAAATAATATATTTTACGTTAAATTATATGAAATGTTTTCTTGGTCGGTATTTTTACTTTAGTGATAAACTTTAAAATTTTAACATTTGTTGATTTCATCTTCGCGTGAGCTACTAGTAATCACTAAACACTTTTAAATGTTTTAAACTTGCTTATAATAGCACCTACTTTGCTTGTTGAGGTCGGCCGTTTCGGGAGATATGTCCCTTTGTCAACTCAGACCGTAACTGATCTCAAGGTTTACGTAGGTTAGGGTGGGGGTGGGATATTTTGGTGGTGTGGGTGTATTTTGTGTGTATTAGGAGTTATGATGTCAAAAAGTGCGTGTGAGTTGTAATGTAATTGTGTATTGAGTATGTGTGTAGGGTGTAGTTTGAAGTGTCTGTATATTTCGTATTGTTCGGTTGTGTAGCGTTGGTTATTTCTGTGTTGTTTATGAAGTATTTGTAGGTTAGATGTTATGTCTATGTAGTCATGTTTTGTGGAGTTGAGATGATCGGCAAAGTTTGATTGGTAGTTATTGTTTTTTAGTGCTTTTATATGTTCTTGGTAACGTGTGTAGAATAACCTCTCTGTCTGGCCTATGTAAAAACTGGGGCATGAACTTCAAGTTAGTTTGTAAATTCCAGTGGTGTTGTAAATGTCGTTGATTTTGTTGTTGGGTTTAAATTGTTTGTTGAGAGTGTTGTGTGTGGGTAAGCTATTTTGTAGTTGTATTTTCGTAATGTGTTGGTTACACACAACACTCTCAACAGACAATTTAAACCCAAAATCAACAACATTTACAACACCACTGGAGTTTACAAACTAACTTGCAGTTCATGCCCTAGTTTTTACATAGGCCAGACAGGGAGGTCATTCTACACACACACTCTCTCTCTCTCTCTCTCTCTCTCTCTCTCTTACTCTCTCCTCCTCACACACTCACACTCTGTCTCTCTCTCTCTCACACACACACACTCTCTTTCTCCCTCTCTCACACACACACACACACACACACACACACACACACACACACACACACACACACACACACACACACACACACACACAATACTTGAATCATGGGTGGCTGACAGAAAGAGCAATTTTGGCAGAAATATATTTGGAAGTCAACGATTTGAAATTCAATATACAACAGTTGTTGCCAGGGGAATTGGTGTCATACAAATCTATCGATACAGTTTACGATACCAACGAAGCTGTAAATTATCCAGTAGAGCTTTTGGTGTCATTGGATTTGGCAGACAGGCATGCCACCGCAGCATTTAGAGCTGAAGGTTGGATCTCCAGTTATTTGAACACACCACGGCTGTGCAATGGCATGCGATTAGTCATTAAAAAATTGATAAGAACCATTGTCGAAAAACGTTGGTACATTTTGAATGGAAAGTTCCAAGGTGGAGATGTAGGCCTATTACTACCACGAATCCCTATAATCCCGACAGATGTGCCAATTGAATTCAAACGTGTTCAATTTCCAATTAGATTGGTATTCGTAATGACAATCAATCAGTCTCAAGGCCAAACGATGTCTGTTTGTGGGTTAGATTTAGGATACCGTGTTTTTCACATGAACAATTATACGTGACATGTTCTCGCGTGTGTAAACCTTCCATTGTGTTTCTGTTCGCTATAGGTGGACTAACTAAAAATATCGTACACTCCACTACACTGAGAGACTGATAATGTTTATTGTTTTTAATGTCATAAATTGTGATAGAGATGTAATTTAAGATTTATTAGTTAAGATGATAAAAGTACAATGAA